>JAZKJV010011324.1:0-600000 GCA_037367405.1 Ottelia alismoides | reverse complement strand
CTCTAGAGTTTTCCGTTCGGTCCAGCCGCAAAATTACATCTTCCGCCGCCACCCTAGCCGCCACACGAGCCAAGCGCGATTCCTTCTTGAAAGACGCCAAGAGTCTCCTCAGAGACGCAAGCTTCTGATCAAATCTACAAGCAGTGGATCCCACACACGTAGTCTGATTCCAGTGGTTCTTCACCAAATCTTTGAAATTTGGCTCCAAAAGCCAACACCTTTCATACCGAAAGAGACCCCGAGGACGGAGCTCTTCCCCAGAGTCCCACACAATTGGATTATGATCAGAGGACTAGCGCGGTCGAGATGCCACCGAGCACAAAGGGAAAGCCTCCATTAGTTTCATATTCGCCAAGAATCGATCAATCCTCGATCGAGATGCATTGTTCCTCCAAGTATAGGAAATGTCTCCGGGGACCATCCCCTCCAAGGCCAGCTCAGTAATGAAATCAACAAACTCACGGGAGCCCCGATCCTGCCCCCCGCGACCGCGAGGACGATCGAAAGAATGAGCAGTGACATTAAAATCCCCCCCCAGCAACCAAGGAAGGCCCTTGAACTCAGAGGCCGCCTCCCGCAGTTCATCCCAGAGCTCCCGCCTGAGGACATGGCAAATAGGCGCATAAATACAAGAGAAGGCCATAGAAGCATGGGAGTCGGCCCGAGTTAACACCACAGACAAAGAATGTGTTCCAACCCGCATAGAGGAAAATGAGAAAATCGACGAACGCCATGCCAAGAGAATGCCACCCGACGCCCCAATCGCATCCACCGTGCGAAAGTCATCCAAAGCACCTGCACCGAAAGACCTCCAAAGGGAGTCATCCATCCCCGTAAGTTTCGTTTCTTGGATAAATGCAAGATCACAGTCCCACTCAGAGAGACGCAACCCCAAAGCTCGCAGCTTATCTGGTTCCCCGAGTCCTCTAACATTCCAAGAAAGAATCTTTATTAAAGACCATGTGAGCGTCCCCCGATAAGAGAGAGGCTTGCCGCCTCCGCCATCGAATCGCGCAACGTCTGACAGGAGGCCACCATCGAGGCGCCAAGGCGGGAATGGATACGCCTACTATAACTCTTCCCAAAGCGGGAGGCGGAGGAACACCCCACCGCAGAAGGAGCGTCCCCAGGCCCTGAAGTACCAGCCAGACCACCGGCATCACCAGCAACCGTTCCACCAACTGTCGGAGATATACCCGAAGGAGTCGGAGAGGAGGGAGAAGAAGGAACCATAGCCATCACCGCAGATGGACCAATTTCCTCCAGATGGATCCGCCTATCGGGCCGCCAAATAGAAGAGTCGGACGCCAAAATGGGAGAATCCGACAGCAGAAGCGGGTCGAATGGCACCCACATGGGAGGCCACGATCCGAAATGGACGGACCCGATAAAGGGTCGCAAAGGTTGACTGGTCACGTGCCCCGAGAAAGACAACTACAAGGAGTCAGCCGACAGAACAGGCGGTTGTAGAGAATGCGAATCGTCCTCGATTGAGCCCAGAGCCAACAAACCGCGGCTGTTAGGATCCGAACACATCTCCCGAGAAGATTGGAAAAGAGGGCCAGAGAAGATACACTTAGCAGGCGACTCTTCGGAAACACCCCCAAGTGCCGACACGTGGCAACCGGAAGATGAAGCGTCGACCCCAAGACCCAGCTCAGGGACGCCAACAGGGACAGCTAAGACAACCGGAAACGAAGGCAAAGTCGTCGGCGACATCGCTGGCGCGAGGACAGAAAGCTCTACTTTGAAACTCCACCGGCCAACCTTCAAGGTTTCAAAGAAGACCTTAACAACAGCATTAGCAAGAAAACACCGTGAGCACTCCAGCAGAATCCGAGCGCACGTCCAATCCGCGCCCGGCGAAAGATCTTTAAGGTTTCATGCCAAGAGGACAGGAAGTTTGTTACTTATCTTCTACTAGAGACAGGTATAACAGGGTGCAAGCTTGCTACTACTCCTATGGATCCAAGCATGAGATTATATGATGATGACACTGAGGAGGTAGATAAGAGGAGATACAGGGAACTTGTTGGGAAGCTCCTATATGCTACCATCACCAGGCCAGATATATCCTTTGATGTGAGCCAGGTGAGCCAGTTCATGGAGCAGCTCAGGAAGGTTCATATGGATGTTGTCTATATGATTTTGAGATATTTGAAGTCTTCATCAGGTGTTGGTCTTATATTCAGCAGAGGTACTTCTCTTAAGGTGACAGCGTGTGCAGACGCAGATTATGCAGGATGCCCTAGTGACAAGAAGTCTACTTATGATTTCGTTATTTTTATTGGCAACTCACCTGTGTCATGGAAAAGTAAGAAGCAGACAGTGGTTGCTAGATCTAGTGCAGAGTCTGAATGCAGGGTCATAGCTCAAGGAAGCACAGACATGATGTGGGTTAGGTCGGTTTTGACCGATCTTGCAGTTGATATACCTCTTCCCATGCAGCTTCTATGTGACAAGTAGGCAACACTTTTTATTACAAATAATCATGCATTCCATGAACGTATGAAGCATATAGAGGTGGACTGACATTATACCAGAGACAAGATCCAGAAGGGTCTCATATCCACCTCTAATGTTTCTACCGGAGATCAGATTGTTGATATATTCACCAAAGCTCTTACTAGAGGCTCTTTCCAAATATGTTGTTCCAAGCTGAGCATGATAGACATATATGCTCCAACTAGAGGAGGGTGTTGAGATAGTTGTACCTCTTTGATGATATTTCTTATTTCACCTTCACTAAATCAATCTAAAAAGATTTGCATAGTCATCAACAAAGACAGAAAATAATTGTGACCACCTATATTACAGACCATACAAGATCCCTAAATATACAATGTACTAAATAAAAAAGAGAATAGCAACAAGGCTCAATCCTGCGCGGAAACGACGCTCTATGATGTTTTCCAAACGAATAGATCTCGTACTTAAAGAGCTGGAGTGAGGCCAGTTAAAGGAACCTATGGGGCTCTGGAGAAAACATCAACAAGAGGTAGGTACCACAAGAATGGGTCCACGGCAATCAAGTACCTCCAGCAAAATAGGAGTCGATCAAAACATCAAGATAGTATAGACCTTTCTTCTCAAGCCCCCCCCACCCAAGATTCGCACCATCTGAATGTCCTGAAAGTGTTGAATTCTCATAAAAAAAATAACTCTATAATTAACTCAAAATAAAATCTATGAATAGAATATAAGCTCAAATGAAAGTCAATAGCAAAAAAACTCCTAAAACCTTGAGTTTGAAGAGAACTATATACTATCAATTGAGGCAAAAGGAGAAAGAGCCCCCTTCGTCAATCGATCAGACTTCACATATGTGAAAGGCTACACAGAATAATCCATACTTGTACATAAGCAAAAACAAAAATGACTACAGCACCTGAGGTAGAAGCCAGACTAGCAGTACGCGTGTGATCAGTAGTAGCAACAAGATTAATCTACATCGTGTGTACGTATTGAGAATAATCCGTAGAAGAGAGTTTGACAGTATGTCACATATGTCCCTGATCAGTCGTCTCAATGAAAGTCATCAGACTTGGCAGAATCTTGGTTAGCTACGATGGGGTTATCAAACTTCGGTCAATACCTCTCAGTCGAATGGCCTATCATGTGGTAGTGCATACATGGAGGATAAATGTATCCACGATTGCATCTAGAGTCATGACTGCAACTATCATGAGAACTAGAACAACCGTCTCCTTCGATGATGCAAGAAAAGTTGTATTTATCAGTTGAACTTCGACAGAGCGAACAAGGGTGAGCGTAAACTATTGTATCCATTTGAATATCATATAATGTGAAGGGATTGTGTCGGAACAAGTAATTGATCCTTTCATTTCTAGGAGCAAGGTCTTAATCCCCGACGAAAGTTATATGTATGCCATTTTGACCTCTTTGCAGCATGTTTGTAGCAACAAGCTGGCTAAGTTCCACATACAAATCTGTGATCTGCAAATAGTATTGAATGAAGGAGGAATCCCCGTAAAAGATAAAGCAAATCCTCGTGTAGATGTCAACAAGAAGGGATTTGGTGGTATGTTGGGAATAAGTCTGAGATCATTCCTCCCACATCTCACTGGTTATCTCCTTGTATAGGAGGTTAGAAGCAATCGACTGATCTATGTGGTTAGTTAGCAGTTCATAACAAGATAGTTATCCCGCGATCAGTATTAATAGTATGTCTCTTCTTCCTTAAGAGGGCCCTTCGTAAGAATATATAACTTTCTCTAACTGTCAACAAATGCTTTAAAAGCTCGAATGCACAGTAAATAATTCTTTGCACCCTTAAGTTTGGTAGAAGTTCCATCGTCCATGCACCACAATATATGAGGTGGATATTTGTCGTGATGGTGGTTATTAGAGTCAGATAACAGAAGAGTAATAAAAAAGGAATTGAGAGAAGGTTTTACTCAAACATTAAATGTGTGGGTATAACTTCATACACAGAATTATCACACAAAATAGTTGAGAACGCACAGAAGGTGCTCAGCAAACCTTCATGCAGCAGCAATAGACATAGGGGCAACACTTGGTGCAGATGCAAAACTCGGCATAGAAGATGTGCAGTAGCAGACTTCCACGCACAGAAGATTTGCAAGTATGAAGTAGTAGAATTCCAGCATGTAAGTATACGCATTATATGAGTTTTATACATAATTAGCAAAACTTCAGTTGCAGATGCAAAACTCAGATATCAGGTCTCCCGAAACTCATATCGTGAAGTAGGTCAGGGACATGGCACCGCAGATCTCTATGATAGATGCCAATCTCCAGAACTCGATGCTGTAGAAATTTGCAGAACTTCAGTGCAATGGTCAAAATTCAGCGATGCAACAGTTAGCAGTGCAGCACTCGGAAGTCAGTCAGAACTCGATGCAGTAACTGATGATGCAACAGATTCGTGCAGACCATGTATTGTGCATGCCTTGGCACAGCACATGCGTAGTTAACCTTCAAAACTTTCCTAAGGATGGAAAAGTAGATAGAGAATGGTGGATGGTTAGTATTTGGATCAAGAGAGGCCCAGAGCATCGGTATAGGACTGTATATTATGTGAGAAAACAATGGGATGGAATGAGATGATTTATATGAATAGGTAGGGTTACTTATTTATAGTGAAACCATTAAACACTAATCACAAAAGGAGGAAAATGCTATAAAGTATAAAGTCCTTAACAAAGAGGAAAATTCGTCTGGGCTGTAAGTCTCGAAACTAATTGGCCCTAGGCAATCGCAAACATTTTATTTTATTATTTACCATAGTAAGTCGCCTCTTTAAAGAGGTGGCTTTACCTTTAGATTTTTATGTACGTGGCACAAATGAAAGCCGCCTCTTTAAGAGGTGGCTTTGCCATTAGATTTTTATGTATGTGGCACAAATGAAAGCCGCCTCTTTAAGAGGGGGCTTTGCCATTAGATTTTTATGTACGTGGCAAAAATGAAAGCCGCTGCGGCTTTGGCTAAAAACAAAGCCGCCTCTAGAAGAGGCGCTTTCACCTCTTCTTGTTTCTATGAATAAATCGATAGGGAACCACCTCTTGTATAGGCATCGTTAGCCAAAATCAAAGAAGATGCAGCTTACATACAGTACATAATAAAATAAAATATTTGTGACCCAGGAAATAAGTTTCAAGACTTACGGCCCGGACAACTTTTCCTCCCTTAACAAAACTACTAGAAATAGAAAGCAGGAAATAGACAAAATACTAACGTCTAATGTTAGAGCACTTTCTCACTGGATATAGAGGGTGAAGGGTTTCTTATATAGCCCTCACTGAGTCTCCAAATCTCACAACTGTAAATTTGGGACTAAACAACTGGATGTGGTAAATGGATCCTGGAGTGATCCATTTACCCATCTACACCATAAGTGACACATAACACATACCCTCCAACACTCCTCAAGCTGGAGCATGCAATGCTCAGCTTGGACAAAAAAAAATTTCATGTTGCTTCTCAAACTCACGCTATAGGACACTACGGACAATATCAACTCAACACGCACAATTGTCGGTTGTTGTCGAGGACGTTGCTTCTCATGTTGTGCAGGTGAGGAGGACCAAACGGGCTAGAGTGTGAGTCAAACTGAGCGTGCTATGTATTGCACATGTCAGAGCCACTGAAACTGAAAATGAGTCTCCACCAGGAGAACTCTGGCCCGCCACATGAAGAAGACTGGATAATGTAGACAATTGCTCCATCTCTGAAAGGGCCGAATAGAAAAACTATGGAGACATCCTCGTCGGAGTCCACGGTCGCTGGAGAATGAAGTCTAAAAAGTCTCCTCATCGGAGAAATGGGTCTCCCCCATACTGGCTTAGAGAATGGGAACTCTACTCTGGAGTCCCTATGAAACCACATGAAAACCCTAGCCCACATAGCATAGGGAATGGAATCTCTACTCTGGAGTCCCTACGAAACAAATGAAAACTCTGAGCCGACCAGAAACGATGGGGGCCTATGAACTGATGATCGTCTTCAAAATTGAATCAAACTGAAGACACAAAATCTGAACGTCAAGTCAGAAAAACTGAACATCTGTAGAGTCTGGAAATCTAGCTGGCCCCTGACATCTGAATCTGGAATCTGGAGAATCTGACATTGTGGCATGTAACTCTACACAACACTCCCACTTTCTCCCATACTTGTTGGAACACAATGACATCGACAAAGTTGGGAGAAGACATGAAAATGCAGAGAGAATAAAACAATCTCAAATGTTTTTTTGCAAAACTCGGTTGCCTCTTTTTTTTCTTTTGGCCCTTCTCCCCCCCCCCTTTTATTATAGGCTCCTCCTCTTTATCTTTCATCCGTAGCCCAAATTGGGCTTTTAGATATATTTTTTTAAACGTAGGTCCACAGTCCACTTGAGCTTTATTTAGGGTTCTCACTTGGGAACCCTCATTCTTCGAACGTTGCTCCCTCGATTGGGGCTTGGTCTCTTGATGTCGTTGTCGCCTCTTATTATACTGGAGATGGTGGCGCAGCGTCGATGGGAGCCACCTAGATCTCGCCACTGCCATCATCGTCGCCTGGAGAGGCATGGGCTAGAGTTGTGGGCGACGAGGTGCTGAGTGTGGCGTCGCTGCTCGGATCTGGGGAGCGTGGGGGCCTGCAGAGTGCTGGAGGAGGTGCGGCGAACTTGGCATCTCGTGGAGCTTGATGAAGGCGCCGCCTTGTCCTTTCTACTGCTGCATCCTGGAGATCGGGCCGCCCGAAGTATTCTTCGAACTGGAGTGTCACGCGGTGCAGCTAGGGTTGCCGCCTACGGAGAAGATGCGGCCACCACCCTCGAGAAGGTGCAGCCTGTTCCTGGAGATCTCGCGCATAGAAGAGGCACATGCATGGGATGCGGCGATTGCCGCTTCTCCTTTTTCTCAGATCATGTTTCAGGCTCCACCTAAGGAGATGAGCCGCCTGAAGGTGGCGACCATCGATGATGCGATCTTGAGACTTAGAGGGGAGCTGCATGTAGGCCTGGAGGCGGTCTGGAGATGAGGTGCTTACAGCCATCGTGAGAGTCACCGTTGTTGGAGTGCGGAGCCCTCGAGGGGCTTCAAGAGGGTCGTCACCTGAAGATGTGGAATTGCTTCATGTGACCTCTACTGGGGTCGAGCGCAGCCCCCTAACAATTTTTTTGGACAACTGCGGCTGGAAGATTCGCCGCGGCTGGAAGATGCACAGCAACTGGAAGATGTGACGTGTTACGCAAGAACAAGAAACCTGAATCTTCAATCATTGTGCTAGATGATGCTGGAAGATACAGATCTGGAGCCTGAATGTTGCTTGAATCTGAGCAATATTAGGGTTTCAAAATAAACCCTAGGATTTCTGGAATAAAATCATGAACAAATAATCTTCACAAACAATCTTCAAGATCAACAACGGATAGAATCTTGAACTGATCATACAATCTTCGAACAACGAATGAATATGAATAGTCTTCAAGACTAAAACACAAAAAATGAATCTTGAAGAAACGATGAAAAATTACTCCTTGAGAATCTAACCCGCTCTAATACCATGTTAGAAAATATAATGTGGAAGCGTATCAGAGAAATAAAGAATAAAACATTAAAAACTCAGGATTTTAACGTGGAATCCTACTCCCTAAGGAGCGAGATGAAACCATGGAGAACGCCTCAAAGGGATGATGTTTGCATTGCACTTTCTCACTGGATATAGAGGTTAAGTGGCTTTTTATACAGCCATCACTGAGTCTCCACATCTCTCAACTGGTAGATGTGGGACTAAACAAGTGGATGTGGTAAATGGATCCTGGAGTGATCCATTTACCCTATACTCCAACATCTAAATACAGGGATTTTTAATATTTAGAAAGTAATGACTAACATCTATATATTTACATCTGAACTAAGATTTATAGCAGTAGTGTTATTAGAAACTATTTTGATGTTATTAAAAGCTAAACAAACTATAAAACAACACGGCATACATAAATAATAATAATAAAGAACACAACGTCCATAGTTCGGAAAAACATAGGACACCAAGTCACATAAATAACAATAAAGAATACAATGTCCATAGTTCGGAAAAACATAAAACAATGTCCAAGTAGCGGGTAGTAAATCTTAAATCATACGGCCTTCTAAACTCGAATAACAAGTCTCTCTCATATGGTAGATTCAAGAGTAGCTTACTCTCGTATGAGACCTAAAATGGATAACTTTTATATACTTCGGGAAAATTTTCTCTCACATAGGATCCTCACCAATTGGATATCATAAAGTGGGCAAAAAATAAAGGATGGTAGAATCAAAATTTTACATTATGGCATACGGACAAATGATCGATTTCTCGCTTAAAGATCTCTAATAATAATAACACCAGTTTTGAATAACTCCATCTTGAATGTTACTTTATCTTTCCGTATTTCATGTATTTTGTTTTCTTTCTATCGTTATTATATGATTTTCCCAATAGGCTTTCTCCTCTCTACATAAGAGAACCATGGCGCCTCATGAATAATTCTATTCATTATTATCTTCCCATATCGTATCAGAGCAACGATCATAGACTAGAGTTATGTTACCCTCAACCCAACCCACCTGCTAGCATCCTCATCTTCATTGTCGTCGCGAGCTCCACACCCTTCATCGTCACGCCGTCAGACGCCTCCCACGTCGTTGTTGGTGCAGCTAGGCACCACCTTGTGTTGCCAGGCACTTCTTGAGCGGTGGTTGTGACGAGGAGTGATGTAGCCCTCTGTTAGGATACCTCCAGCCAGCCTCCTAGTTGCCCCTCCTCGGTATGGCTAGATACTCTTACGGATTTGGCCAGCCACTTGGCCACAACTTAGGGTTGTCGCTAGACCTTCTAGCCACCCTAATGGTACCCAAAGAGCCTCCAAATAACCTGATTTTGGGGATGTGTGAAATTAGACCACTCGTGCATGCCCTAGAGAGTACCAAGAATGATAGGGATAGTTGTGGCATGAGTCTACACCCACAACCAATTTCTCTATGATTGTGCAGATACCTTCAAATCCGTGTACAGCCCCAGTCGAGTTCCATACTGGCCCTCTTATCATCATTTCAGGAAACAAGGGTGACCTATCTTCCTTTGATGCCTTCAAGGGCTTGGCACCCATTGTCAAGATGGATGGAACCAACTATCAGTTGTGGTCCATACAAGTTATGACCATCATGCAGTGTGCAATAGTAGGGAGCACATTTGACATAGTTTGAGCTGGCTGACAAGACAGGGGTGAAAGCTTCGTGGAAGCAAGATGAAGCATATGTGTGTATATGGCTATATGGTACTCTGTCTACAGAGATGGCCAATGGCATCGTTCATCAACCCACTGCCAAGGCAATGTGGAACATCTTAGCAGAAAATTACTCTCAGGAGAGGAATGAGATGCATCCAGCTTCTTACAGTGTGTCTTTACCTCCTATAGAGAATGCATACAGTAAACTCATTAGAATCACGGTTCTTTCTACGTCCACTACTCAGACCTCCTCTGTGAGGCTACAGCTCGTGACAGAAGAGGTCCATCTCAGTTCAGAGGGTGTATTGTCATTGGCAGATCAGCCATGCACCTAATGTCATCATTCGGGCCACTCCGAAGTTACATGCTACCTAAAGCATGGTTATCCTGCTTCTACTCATATTGCCAAGCGAGTTGAGCTTTCTGTTACTTCTTCTAATCAGATGTCCGACGATCTTGTCTCATATCTTAGGGAGATTATGAACTCGCATTGCCACCATTATTAGTGCTCCTTCGGGCTCTTCGGGTACAGCATATGTACTTACCAGTTGTCACAAGGCAGACATGACAGAGTGGATTATGGATTCTGACGCTTCTCATTAATTGTACGAAGACAGAGATCAGTTCATGTCATACAGATCCGTACCCCCAGGAAGATCTATTGTTATTGCAGATAGGACACATTCCCCTATTGACACCATCTATGCATCTGCAGAATATACTTTATGCGCCTGATTTGTCTATGAATTTACTATCTATTAGTCAGATCACTAAGGATTTGCATTATCGTGCCATATTTGACCCCACTTCTCTTGTGTTTCAGGATATACTTGTAACATCCGGATCCGCACAAATCCGAACCCGACCCGATTAGGGTCCGTATAATTCAATAAAGTTATTAATTAGTATGAAATAACTTAAATCGATCAATAGATCGAAAATCAAAAGTCATTCAAGCGAAATCGACCAAAAGTCGATCGCATCGTAATGTGTGCCACGAAAAAGCTGCGACGCAAATTCGGAAACCGCGAAACAAACCGAGATTGTCATAAAATCCGATTCAACGAAATAAGAGCAACGGAATCAACCGTTTGTCATCGGAGATTGTTTGGTACTTTAAAATCACGAAATTTAACAATAAATTGAATCTGTATATCGAAAATTTCGGGCATGCTAACCCTATCTAAAGTATATCAATATTACACTCATATTGATCGTCGTTCAGAGACAGTCAAATCGAGATATTGTACATCGAAATCGGAGAATCGATGTACGAATACGGTCTCCTTTTAAGTATGTTAAATAAATAAGAGGTTTTCGTTAAAAAAATAATATAAAAATAAATTTAAATTTCTGCTAACTGTGGCAGACCGTTCATTTTAAAATATATATTTATAATAAAATAAATAAAATTTTAATTTTAATTTTTCTGCTAATGTAATAGAGTCTGTTATAACCTTATAGGATTCAAAAAATAGTAATATTTGACAATTATGACATCAGCATGCTGACATCAGCATGTTGATGTCACCTATGATGGTTCCTAAAAAAAGAGAATAAATATATCTTTGAAGGAAGGTTCCTGAAAGGAACCCTCCCCTCTCTTCCTCTTTATTCTTTACATCTCCTCCAACGTTAAGAGCTAAATGCTCGTTCTTTTCTCTCCCAAATCATCCTCCTCTCTCTTCCATTTTCTCCTCACCAATGCCTTTCTTCTCTGCAAAAGTTGTTGTCCAGCAACTTGGGAAGCCCCTGGAGCTGCTCTCAACTTGCTGTTGCAACTGCTAAAGAGCCAAAAATCCTCCATTTTCGTAAGGACTTCAAGAGGTACAATCCCATCCCCTATTCTTGCTGCCATGCTATGTGCAATCTTACTTATCTCTTGATGTCATATATGTACAAGTTAGAAACCTCTCCTGTTGCCCTCTATGGATATTTTTTTTCAAAATTTGGACATTATTTCAGAGTCTGTACAACAGAATATGAAATGATCATCTCTAAAAAATGAGTCGGCAGATCAACTTGTAGCCATTGATACCTTTTAGACTTTTTTCTTTAATCCATGCATCTGGCACTAAGTGATCTCATCTGTTTATGATTTTATGAACACCACAAATTGATTAAAGAATAATATGTAACAGTGAATCTCAAATACTCGTTGATTAGTCTCGTTGTTTTAAAAAAAATTGTTTGCTCACAAGTTTGGTGGAATTTCTACCAAATATTGCGTATATTGCAAATTAAATTCCAGCCCCATAATCAGTATGGCTCAAAGTTTACATCCTGCCTGACTTTGCCATATAAATTGCCAAGTATTTTCTTCTCTCTTTCTTTTGCTTATTTCTGAATGTACAATCTTATGCTCAAAATGCAGAATAGTTATTCACAAAGTTTAGTCATGGTACATTATCTCTAGTATTACCTATAATTATGGTCGTCTCTTGAGCGAAATTGTGCCCCAAATCCTTGTATTCTGTTGGACATCATTACTGCCATCATGATTCTTTAGTATGCAATTCTCTGACTAAAACTGTAAGTCACGTGTTGTTCTAATATCAAAAAGAGATCCAAGGGAGGGATAAATGGACCCTCTTGTTTACTTATACATATTTTGAGGGTTCTGAGGTAAATTATTGCATATTGACTATTCATGTTCAGAAAGTGTGTTCCCAATGACACAAATGGAACACTGGTGATGCATTAACTTAATTCGTTAGGATCAAACGCATGAACTCCTCTAGGCAAATTGATTTCCGTGACTATCATATGCAAGCTGCAGTGCATTAGTTGAAATCTACACAAAGATTCAATAAAACTAGTTTAGGAATTTATAGACATCATTGAAATACAACCATTTAAAATGCTTAATCTAAGATTTAAGATTAGAGTGCATTAGTTGAAATCTACACAAAGATTCAATAAAACTAGTTTAGGAATTTATAGACATCATTGAAATACAACCATTTAAAATGCTTAATCTAAGATTTAAGATTAGCTCAAGAGCAGAAGCAACTATTTCATACCCTTCTAACTAATACTTCCATATTAGCCTTCACATGAAACATGCAAACTCCTCTACTCTTGCCTCAAGAATCGACTTGAAATAGATTGTGATGAATATATCAAGAACATTTAAGGATCTTAACTAGGCCGCCACTGATGATAAGTGAAATTTCAAGAGTGTTATGATTAGAGGAATATGAGTCCCCATTATTGTTAATTAAATTATTGATCTTGGGAAGCTAAGGTAAGTTGCAAAAACTTGGAGCCGTTACATCTTTTATATAGCTCCATATAACATGCAGAATCATATACCAGCATTGCGGACCATGGAATTATATGGTTTGATGAGAACAAGTGACGATTGATATCAGGGTCAATCATGGTGACCCTTACACCTGATTGTGCGAGGGTGCGGTGACCCTTAACTAAGCGGGAGATAGGAAGCCCAGTTAGGACAACGGCCGCCAAGTGCGCGGGTTACGCGAGCTCACAGTGCTTTCCGCGTCGTTGGGATCCCGACTTTTGACCATCTCCGCTGACACTTCTGTTTTAGGATACCCATTGGGGGAATCCTTAGTTTTAGTTTTTCGTACGAGCTCGTATGCCCGTACTAGGCAAGCTGGTTTCTAGAGTGACTTTTCCGGAGAGTCTCTCTCACCCGTCTCAGTGGCGTAGTTTTGTAATAGACATATCCCTCTAATGGATCGCACTTCCATTTAGAGGGCAAGACGGAAGAGTTTCCTTAGGAGACTACCTCACCGCTAAAGTTTTGGTTACTTTCCGTCAATAGGCCTGGCGATGCTACATCCAAATCATTATGTCTACATCTGAATCATTTAAGGTTACATCTGAGTCAGTTACAATTGAATTTGGAGAAGTTACAGTCATGGTTTAAAAAAATGCGCCTCGAGGCGCTGAGGCGTACGCCTCGAGGCGGTTTTCCAAGAAAAACACCTCAAGGCGTCCGCCTCAAGCTGCCCATGTGAGGCGTGCGCCTCGAGGCGCTGAGGTGGTCCTCGAGGCGTCGAGGCGCTGAGGCGATCTTGAATTGAGTTTAGGGTATGGTGCAACAGGGGGTATACAACGATTCTTCAATTGAGTTTAGCAAATCGGATGGTTAGAATTCAAGACATATTGATATATATGCTAGTCATATAACACATATAAAACATCATAGACATAGTATATATCGTGTATGTTAATAATATATGCCAGTCACATAAGTTTGCTTCACCCATATACATAAAGGGAAGTGTTACATATCGACAAGAACTTCACCCACCAACATTAGTGGAGGTCATAATAAGCTTTGCATTTTATATGGATGATAATAGAAATTATGATTCAAAGTAAATCATGCAAAGAATATTATATATTCTCATGCTCATAGCATATATGGTGAATATGTTGGAAATATCTAAATGTGTGATTTTCAAAATATATATAATTATGCTTAATTATATTTTATGTATATTTTCCTATATAAATCGAGGCTTACGCCTCGCCTCGTCAAGGGAAAACCGCCTCGATCCGCCTCACATTTTTTAAAACCATGGTTACAGTTGAACTCATAATGAAGCATAATGGATCTTGTCTAAGAGATGAAGTCAATTATAAATTGTATTGGCTAGAATTGTTCATTATTAAGTGTTAGTGGACGTGTTCGGAACTTAGTTATGATGTATTACACAACACTGCATGCCTACGGAGGCACCCCAACCCTAAGGCATTATTCACGTCTTAGAGTCATAGTGTGAGGTTATACATAGACCAAGACCACAAACTATCCACTAGACTTGAAAAAATAGATAGAATTGAGAACCAGATTAGAATATTATCTTTTCCATCATTAATAAACTAAGAGTTAAATAAAACATCACCTCACCATCTTCTTATCAAGATCTATAACCTCGTCTCAATGTCAAGGAAACAACATCTACATATAAGCCATAAATTAATATATAAATTATAAGGTTAAGGGGTAAATGGAGAAATTATACTTATGAGCCATTAAACTAATATACTTATGAGATGTTTCCTTAAAATAGCTTAGAAATCTTTTTCATAGCAAGTAGTTGTAATTTTCAAGTAAGTTGTGGATTTTTAAATGTCTATTCCTTACTACTTGTTTCTTTTGCAACCACTTTGAACGTCTGCTTATTTTAATAACTTTTTTAGAAGTACCAGCACTCGCTGACGTCTCTTGTACCTTTCATGTGTGGCAGGTAAGCAGCCTGCAACTCAATAGCCGGTTGATGATTCCAGATACCCGCTGCTATTCGAGACGGTACAGTTACTTTTGTCACAGTTTTTGTTCAATTTACGATGTAAAATACTTTTCTTTCTCTTCTGAATATTTTTGGGAATACATGTACACACTATCAGCTCTTTTGTTACATGTTGTGCATATATGGAAATTTAATGAAATGCAGTATTTGTGGCACATCTTCCTGTTGTTCTGTGGTTGTGAATATTAATTTGAATGTCATGGCAAAAAGCGAAAAATTTCCCTATATTTTCATGTAACTTGTGCGATCTTTTGTGAATGTAATACCGTGAATCTGTTGTAAACGGGTACCCGGATCCTCAGGGGTTCACAATACTTATGGGCAGGGTAATTGGATGTGGTTGTGAGAAAGGTCTCTACAAATTGGTCCAGACTCCTTATGTTGGTGCCTCTTTCGTGCCCACTAGGTTCGTCTCTCCATGCATGTGGCACTTGCAATTCGATCACCTTCCTCTGTAGAAGTTTTGTAAAATCCTCCTACAGATTTCACCTCATTCTACATTTCAGCGTGAGGCTTGCCGGCTTAGGAAGCATCCCCATTCTAGTTTTCTTATGTGTCAAAGTCGTAGTAGCAGTTCTTTACTTGAGCTCGTTCATTTTGATATATGGGATCACACTCGTGTTCCTGACCACTAGGGACACAAGTTCTATCTTGTCACCAATCTTGTCACCATTGATGATTATTTCAAACTTACTTTGGTTTATCTTCTGAAAAACAAGTTTGAGGCCGGATTTCCCGAAGAGTGGATTAGTTGGATCAAGAGATGTGTCACTACTAGCTCGTGCTCTGTGTTGGTCAACGGAAGGTCGGAGGGTGGTTGGTTTCAACCGCAGATGGGGGTTCGTCAGGGCTGCCCCCTAGCTCTCTTGTTGTTTGTGCTTGTGGCGGATTGTCTTGCCGTCTTGTTTCAGCGGGCGGTAGAAGAGTGGTGGTGTGAGGGCTTCAGGTTGGGGGACATCTCCATTCCGGTGTTGCAGTATGCAGATGACACGCTGATCTTTCTGGGGGGGACGGAAGAGCAGAACCACAATGCGGCTATTTTGGTAGACTTGTTTGGTTGCCTCTCTGGATTGAAGATTAACAGGCAGAAGTCGGTCCTGATTCCACTGGCGATGGACGATGAGGAGGGCAACAGGCTCGCAGAGTGGACGGGTTGTCCTCGGGGACATTTACCAATAACCTATCTGGAGTTACCTCTGGTTGCAGGAAGATTGAGGAAGTCTGATTGGGATTGTGCTTTGCGGAGAATGGAGGAGCGGCTGGAGGGCTGGAAGGCTACCACTCTGTCCAAGGGTGGGAAGCTTACCCTGCTGAAGCACGTCCTTTCAGCCATTTCGGTCTTTTTCTACTCTACGAGACTGATGCATGTTGGGGTGAGAAGGAAAGTGGAGGCTATGATGAGAGCTTTTTTCTGGTCAGATGGGAGGCAAGCAGGAAGGGGTTTCCATCTGATCGCTTGGAAGGATGTAGCTGTACCCGTTTCGGAGGGGGTCTTGGTATTCGAGATGTGGAGCTGATGAACAAAGCATTGATTGCTAAATGGGTGGTGCGGATCTAGGGTGCAGGGGGATCGGTTGGTGGTGGTGCGGCTTGGCGCGCGGGAGGAGGTATGGGGGTAGGGGCATGGGAGGGTAGCGAGGAATGGGGTGGCGATGGTACCGGGAGAGGAGGGGGAGGAGGGGGCATGGCTCGCACGCGTGGAGGAGGGATGTCGAGGAGAGGGAGGTGGTCTACGGAATGAGGCAGCGAGGAGGAGTGGGTTTCGGGGCGGGGAACTGGGGGTATGGGGTCGCGGGAGGGGCTGCCGGCGGTGCGGCGAGGATCTGGAAGGCATGGGGAGGTGTCGGGGTTGGGGTTGCTTCCGCAGGTATTGCAGCGATGGAGGCAGCGGGTGTTGGCGGGGTCGGTGGATCGGCTTGGACCTGGATAGGCGTCAGGGTTGGAGAGGTGGGGCTGTGAGGGCTGGTGCGCGGAGGAGCTGCAGCGGGGGTTCGCAAGAAGGCTGCGGATGGGTCGAAGACCGGTTTCAGAGGGTTTTCCAAGTCTGAACTTACCTAGACAGCAATCGTTTTGTCGTTGTTTTCTTCCGAAATAGTCTGGACAGCGGCAGGTTCGTCGTTGACGGCTAAATTTTCGTCTTCAAATTCGGTGTCGTCGACTGGTGTCGTTGGAGCCTCCGATTTGGCAGCACGTAGGGCCTCGAGGTTAGCCATAAGATCGCGAAGACCGCGAAACTGGGAGTGGAACGTGATTTGTAAATCATATATCATACTCATCGTCTCCTTGTTGTAGGCGTCGTCGGCTCGCCGTTTTCGTTCGGACGAACGATGGTCCCTTGAAGCATGTCGGTGCGAACGTTTGGACGGATCGTCAGATCGTGAGGACGATCTGTAGGCCATGCTCTGATACCAATTGATGCAGATGACTTTTCGCGCGGCGTCGAAAAAATAAATTTTGGTAGAGATAATTGGTGGAAGAAGAAAGAGAAGGGTTGAGAAGAAGAAGCTCGTCGAGAACACGAGGGATCTGGGAGGAGGAAACGCGAAGATCGCGTGGGGGAGAGGGAGACGAGAAGGAGAGAGACATAAAAATCTCAATTTTTTATCAATACCGAACTGGCTAAAACAATGGACCCTCATCCCTTTACATAGGAGGAATGAGATTACAAAAATAGAAAACTAATTCAAATTGTCAACTAATTATCCTAAATAGACTCTAACTAATTAACCGACTAATTTGAAAATCACATCTATAATTAATTATTGGAGATCACAGGCGATCTCGTTTATTTAATTAGAGACACGACAATTTAAATAAATGTAAATAAAATTGACAGAAAAAGTTAAATAAATATTCGGCCCTATACGTTGATTCCACGCTGCATCAACTTCGATGCAAGTATGGGATTCATTGGGGATCTCTTGGGTCCAGACTTCCGGTCTGGGTCTTTTTTGGAGATCTATTCGATCGGTGGGACTTGGGTCCTCTGGGGATGTTTCCAGGCCCTTCGTCGCCTTATGGGCTATCTGGCTTGGTAGGAATGATTGTATCTTCAAGGGGCAGCAGTTTTATTGGGAAAATGGTATTACCCATTGTAATGTTATGTACAATTTCTGGATTTCCAGCTGATGTACCCTTTCGTTAATTAATGAATATTTTGGTGTGGTGACTCCCGACTTGGGAGGGCTCCCCCTTTTTTATTCAAAGAAAAGTTTGAGGCCGAATTTGTCATTCAAAGTTTCATTAATGAAGTAAAAAACATTTTTCTGCTATTGTTAAATATGTTCGCTCTGACAATGCATAGGAGTTTCGTAGCATTCAATAGTTTCAATTCTTCAGGTCACCCGGCATTACATCAGATCTCTTGTGCGTACACTTCTCAGCAGAATGGTGTTGTTGAACACAAACACCATCATCTTCTTAACGTGACTAGGATCCTTCCTATCCAGAGCCACTCTTTCTAGGTTGATGTCATTCTTACTATCTGTTACATGGTCAATCGCATGCCGTCTTCTGTGTTAGGTAAAAAGATTTCTTTTCGATCATGTTTCCCGATAGACCTTTCTCACTACCACCTCATGTCTTTGGTACCAAGCATCATATGATTCATGTACATGACAAGCTTACTCCTATAGCTATCAAGTGTATTTTTATGGGTTACCCTTGGACCCAGAAGGGGTACCGATACTTTGATCCTATTAGATGGAAGTAGTATGTTAGTGTCGATGTCACCTTCTTCGAGTCGATTACGTTTTTTCTCTACAGGTGACAGATTGACTCTGTCTGACTCTGGAGAGGAGGTCTACATGCCTCATATGCCGCCATCACCTCCAATTATGGTCCCTCTTACACCACCTCTACCAGCCCCACCACACCCACCACCACATCATATTGTGGCCTCTCCTCCACCTCCTAGTCCCTTGACTCGGCTTTTGCCACATTTTAGCGTTCGTGGGCCACCTTTTGTACCCATGCTCATTGGCATTCCCCGCTAAGCACTTTATTTTTACTGATGGCACTGGTGATTTGTCATTGCAGCGAGCTTCTTTACCGGATGTGCCTATGCAATGTGTATATGGCATATGGTGTAGATGATCTTGATGTACCTATTACTATTCTAAAATTGGAGGCGTATGTGTGCAATGTATCCTCTCGTTGCTCATGTTTTCTTGGGACGTCTTTCCGCGAACTTCAGGAGGTTTGTTGTGGGTCTTTCAGATATGCAAATCCCACGGACATATCAGGAGGCTATGCGAGAAAGTCAGTGGTGCCTTGCTATGAAGGAGGAGATGGTCGTACTATAGTCGTGTGGCACTTGGAGCTTGGTTACTGCTCCTACAGGGGCTTATGTGCTTGCTTGCTTGCAAATGGGTGTTTACACTGAAGCAATGTGCAGATGGTAGCGTTGATGGCTACAAGGCTAGACTTGTGACTCGTGGGTTCATCCAGACTTGTGGGTGAACTAACAGGATACATTCTCTCCTGTAGCATGTCATTCGACTCTCAGGATCCTTCTCTCTACTGTCGTGGTATGAGATCGATCCATGTCCCAGCTTGATGTTAAGAATACTTTCTATATGGTGATCTGCAGAGGAAGTCTATATGCAGCAGCCACTTGGGTTTGTTAATGAGGGGGTGTCAAATGGTTCGTTTACTACATAAGGCTATCTATGGCCTTAAGTAGAATCCCAAAGCATGGTTCCAAAATCTCTTGGACTTGATAGAGCATCAGCAGGTTGACGAGATTAATTGCAGATCATTCATTGTTTAATCAGAGGACTCTGGGAGGTATAGTTGTTATATACGTCTATGTGGATGATCTCATTGTTATATGAGATAATCTGTAGGGTATTAGTGCGACTAAGGAGTTCCTTGGATAGTAGTTTGTCGCCAATGACCTTGGTGATCTACGATACTTCGTAGGGCTTGAGTTTGGCAGGAACCGGCATGGTCTTGTGATAACCCAGATGAAGTATGTTACTGATCTACTAGGGTCCCAACATGTAGTATGATGATGATACGGAGGAGGTAGACAAGAGGAGATATATGGAGCTTGTTGGGAAGCTCCTATATGTGACCATTACCAAGCAAGCCAGACATTTCCTTTATTGTAAGCAAAGTTAGCCAGTTTATGGAGCAACCTTGACATGCACATATGGATGTGATTCATATGATTTTGAGGCATTTGAAGTCATCTTCCATTATTGTATTGTTCTTTAACATAGGGACATCCTTAGCTATCGCGGCATGTGCAGATGTTGACTATGTAGGATGCCCCAAGGACAGGAAATCTACTTCTGACTTTGCAGTGTTCATAGGAAGCTCTATGCTGTCATGAAAGAGCAAGATGCAGACAGTGTTTGCTAGAACTAGTGTAGAGTAAGAGTACGTAGCCATGGCGCAAGGGAGCATTGAGATGATGTGGGTTAGATCCGTCATGACTGACCTAGCTATTGATACGCTACTCCCCATGCATCTATAATGCAACAACCAAGTTGCTCTTTTCATTGCCAACAAGCTAGTCTCCCATGAGAGGACCAAGCACATTGAGGTTGATTGTCACTACACAAGTGATATGATTCAGAAGGGCCTTATCTCTACTTCCCACGTCAACTCAGGGAAACAGATAGCAGATGTTTCACCAAGGCTCTAACTGGGGGGGGCATTTCATAGGTGTTCTTCCAAATGAGCATGATTGCTCCATCTTGAGGGGGAGTGTTGAGAGTTAAGTATCTTTCCTTATTTCATGTTTTTCTTTTCTTTCTATCTCTAAGTATATAAATTCCCAACAGGATTTCTCCTCTCTATATAAAAGAACCCTAGGGCCTCAGGAATAATTCAATTAATTATTATCTTCCCACACTCCACGATACATTTCCACTCATACTTCTTGGAAGAATAATGAACCTATTTGACGAAATAGGGAAAAGAAATAGAAATACATATTTCCTTTCTTTCTCTCACCATTTTTTATTTCTATTAATTAATTTCATATTTTCATTATTAATAAAAAGTTGTGGCTTCATGGTCTAGCTCTAGCATGGGCCTCCCATACTCCTACGATAATTGCATATGCAAATTGCTAGTACCTCCCAAACATCTCCACTTGTCGTCACAAGCCTCCAACTAAGCACCTAAGCAAACCTTCTCACTCTCATCGCATATACTTTTTTGAAGCCAAAAAAGGGGGGAGCACGCAGTGGTGTCCACCCCAAGGTTATATTAATAGTTTATAAATTTTACAGGATACAGGACACAATTACAGCAACAACCAGCCCTCAACAAGCCTCGCCGACTGTAAACAGACGTTTTCACGATAGAACCTTTGACCCGAAAAAATGAAGGCATTTCTAGCCAGTCATGTGGACCACAAAATAGCCAAAGGGCGAAGAACCTCCTGTCGCGGTTGCAGACGCGCCAACCACAAAGAGTCCCAAAAAGTGTCGAAGCTCCTCGCATTAACCCAATCTACGCCAGATTCCTCCCATAAAGTCCTCGTTCTCGAACAAAGGAAGAAAAGATGTTCCACCGATTCGATACCATTTTCGCAAAGGGGGCATCTGTCGGAGCTAAGCCCAACGATTCTGGCACACCGATCTCTCGTCATCAGCCTTTTCCGCCTGAAAAGCCAAAGGAAAAAACAGACTCTCTCAGGGAGAAGAAGCCCCCAAATAAAACCGCAGTCCCTAACCAGACCATCCGTGTGCCCGGGAGGTGGTCTACAAATTGCCTCGTACGCCTTCCTGACAGAAAAAGAGGTACCCTTCCACACCCAATGATCACGACCTCCCGCGGGGTCCTCCAAAGCCGGCAGCGAGTCCAGCAAGAGTAGAAACTCCTCAAGGCGATGCTCCAAGAAATTAGCACTAAACCTCGACATCCAGTTCCCGTACACCAATAGTCGGCGACCTTAGCCTCGCGGTCAACAACCAAGGCGTACAGGCGAGGGAAACGAGTACTAAGAGAGCCTCCACCCGTCTAAAAGTCCTGCCAAAAAGTGAAAGAGCTTCCCCCACCCAGAACCGGCCGAAATGATTCTTCGATCCGCGGAAGAACCTTCAGAATGCCCTTCCGAGGGGAGATGGCATAACCCCAAGGTCCACTGCATACGGCGTCACACCTATAGCGTAGATCCGGCGCACAAGAGTGCAACAAATAGCATCATCGATCCCCCAAAGTCGGCTCACCCATTTCAGCAATAACGCCTCATTGAACGCATCAATATGCTCTCATCGCATATACGTTAATCAATGTTAACAATAGGCAACAATCAAAATACCAACTTTATATAAGAACTGACCCCACAATTTGTCAAATTTAACCAAATTTATTTAAAATATATTTACATATATTAACATAGGAGACATACACACTTATACAGAAAATATAAATAGTGATTTGGCATCTAAAAGGTTAGTTGTATAAATAAAATATTTGAGTTTAGTATCTAAAGAAGTTAATTGCATAAAATCTAATTGCATAAGAACAAACTCAGGTTATGTCATATTTAAGTTTGTTTATCCTAGCTCGGATGTCAACAAATTTCAAATTTTATCAACGAGCAAGTAATCACTACACCCTTTCCATCGGAGTTGTCATGCAGATCACATGCAAATATGAAATTGTTGGACAACAACAATGCTTGATTATAACAGCAAACAATAACTAAATGTAAAAGATGTGCATACCACATCTGCTATAACAAAGTCTATTTCCTTCGCAAAGTTTTCCCGACGACGTTCCCATTCTGCAGCTGTCTACAGAGGCCAAGAAATGAATTAGCTTCAATTGATTGCATGATAATTCCCTTAAGTCAATGATTCTCAATAGTTGAAATTATAAAATGCAGATAAAAAACAACTTATTGGTGCAAGAAAATTTACTAGCTAAAGAAAATTTGCAGAAGAAAATTCCTTCGCACCCCACTCCACAGTCACCAAATCCACCTCCATGGCATTACGACACTATTGCACACCATGTTGTCCTCCATGTTTTTATGAAGCCACATCATTCGCAAACATGAGAGGATTTTTGTTTTGTTTTCAGCTTTTAATGCATTGCACGCTTTCAGCACTATATTCCTTCTAATAATTTCAGACGTATTTATCGGTGCTTACATGATTGACACTTTTGTTTTTTTGTTATAATGTTTTTCATCCAGCACATACTTTATTCATCCAATATTTCATCCCTGTATATTTTAGTATATTCCACTAATTTTAGAGGTGATTAAAAATGACATAGGTGAAGGTGGAGGGGAGAAAAGGTGGTGGGCATTAAGCGAAGAAAGAATTCGAGATGGCAGGAGAGGGTGACATGAAAGGACCGCTGCTCAAACTTGATGGGTTCTTATGGACACCACAAAAACAAAATATGAAAGGGAAGATTAGAGGCATAGGACTGTGTACGAAGTAGATTAAAGCTGATATATACGGAGGAAATGGCTAATGCAAAGGTATATGTAGTTCCTTGAAGCGTATAGCACGTTGCAAAAGTTGGGAACCGTGATTTTTGAAGAATGAAAAGGGGAGGAAGAGGCATCAGATGTAGACAAAATGATTAAGAGATGGTGTGCACATATGAAGTCATGGAGGGGTTCCCCAAGGGAAAGAAACGATCGTCAAAGGTTAGGATATATGAGAACTGTATCCTTCGGGATTTTTTTTGATAGAAAAGAGGGTGCATCTCCAAGCAGGGACCAACCACTAGAATATATTGCCACTTAAAAATAGTTTACTACCACCAGGTCCAACAAAGGGTCCTTCAATGTTTCAATACATTCTTCTCATAGTAAAACAACTAACCGCGGAAAAAAAACACATTCCTGACGCACCAAATGGCCCAAAGAAGCGTAAATGGAAAAAGAGTTGTTCTCATGCGAGTTGTCACATATCATCTGAATAAAAAAAAAGTGCTAAGCCTTCTCCCACTATAAGTAGGGTCGGCTACACGGATTCTTGCTCAAATCCATGTTGAAAGATTCGACTATTTTTTACGCTGGCCGTCGACTACCTAACGCAACCCCTGCAAGAGTGGGATTTGAACCCTGGTCTTTTGTGTGGTAGACACACTGTACTACCACTAGACCATTAAGTGGGTTCTACATATCATCTGAATGGAGTTCCAAAATGATGCATTGGTGTCTGTGTTGAACCACGAGATCTCCGCCCTCCTCCAAACTAAAGTTGAATGATAGCATCTGAAGAAGAGATAGTCCATATACTCGGTAACTTCCTCGCATCTCTCACATAGCATGTCCCCAATATATAGTATCTTATCTCTCCGTTCCTTCATAAGCAGACGGCCATGTCTAGCGAGCCACATGAGCACCTTAATTGTTGTTAGAAAATCGGAAGCGGAAGCGGAAACATGGATAAAAGATAAACAAGAATAAGAACGCGGGATTTTACGTCGAACCCTACTCCGTGAGGAGCGGGATGAAACCACGGGAGAAGGCCTCTAAGGGTCGTGTTTGTCTATTGACTTTCTCATCTGTTACAGGAGGCCTGGGGCTCCTTATATAGCCTCTACAGGGACTCCAAGTCCCACCACTGGACAATGTGGGACTAAACAACTAGATGGGGTAAATGGATCCTGGAGGTATCCATTTACCCATCTACAACTCAATAGGCATATACACCTTATACTCCAACACTCCCCCTCAAGCTGGAGCATGCAATGCTCAGCTTGGACAAACAGAAAGAAAATCAACGCTACAGGACACTACGGACAATATCAACCAAACGCGCACATTGCTGCAGTCGAGGACGTTGCTTCATATGCTGTGCAGGTGAGGAGGACGAACGAGCTGGAGTGTGAGTCACTGAAGACTCGGAATTTGACCATCGAGTCTGAAACAGTGCCTGAAGTCTCCTCGTCGGAGAACTGGATCTCTCCCATCTGGCTCAGAGAATGGTGCTCTACTCTGGAGAACCTATGACACCACATGAAAACCCTTGCCCTCAATGGTATAGGGAATGGTCCTCTGCTCTGCAGTCCCTATGGCTCACATGAAAACTCTGGCCTGACAACAAGAAGAATGATGGGGACCTCTGACAATGATGGCAACATATGCTCATCTGAAAATGACCGCACACTCGTGCATGTCTGAAATGGAGACTCGGAAACAATGATCGCCGAGTCTGAAACCGAACTGTAGAGTCTGATCAACTGGCTGGTCTGGAGACTGGTATCTGAATACAAGACCTGTGACTCTACACCATACTCCCCCTTTCTCCCATACTTGTCGGAACATGAACATCGATAAAGTTGGGAGAAGACAATATAAATAGGGGGTAAATAACAAGAACATGAAACTTGCGGTTTTGTCATTTTTTTAATAGCCGCCATGATGATGATTTTTTTAACACAAGTCGTTCAACCTTTTTTTATATGGCTTTTCAACTTTTTTTCTGATAAACTTTGCGTACGGCTTTTTCTCATGTACGTGCCTTTTTTTTAAATACGTTTTTTGTAAACAAACAACTTTCGGCCCATTTGGGCCTACCACTCTTCTCCCGGACTGACCCTCCTTTGTTTTCCTCTCATTTTTTTCACACTTAAAAAAAAAAACAAGCCCTCTTGGGCCGAAACAAAAACCACCTCATTTTTTTTAATAACGCCATCTCTTTCCCCCTTTTTTCTGCTGGGCCCTTTTTTTTGCTGGGCCCCTTTGGCTTCCCTTTTTTTTAATCGGCCGCAGCCTCTAGGGCACCCTTTTTCCTAGGGAACTGCCGCCGCCCGAACTTTCCATCTCTTTTTCCTTTTTTTAATAAAGCAGGGTTCCCATAGAGAACCCTCATTTCCAATGCCGCCGCCCCGATGGAGAAAGAACACGTGCGCCTGGGGGCGACTTCACGATTGCCTGGGAATCTCGCCAGGGGGTCGCGCGCGACTGGGAGAGGGGTTGGCGGTGTGTCGCCGTATGCGCGATGAAGGGGCCAGATGCACGCTGGGGGGTTCGATGGAGGCGTCGGCGCCACTGGAGATGGGAGCGCCATCGCCAGGGAATTGCCTCTGCCTGGAGGCATCAAAGTCGGAAAACCGACGTAATGGGGGAGTCGCCTGGTTCCTGCGGGCCAGCGGGGGCGGCGCCGCCTGAAAGGGATGCGCGCATGCTGCGCCGCGATGGAGAAGGACTTGCAGACGCAGCAGGAGGTGTCGCGATGGGGGTGGGAGTGCCTTGGGCTACGGGCGACATCGAGATGAGGAAATGGGCGACTCCGCCTGGAGGGAAAGTGCGTGGGGGCTGGGGGAGCCCTGTTGGAGGACGCGAGAGAACTTGAAGCCCCGCCGAACTGCTGGCGCGTGCCACGTCCTGGAGAGTGACATCTAGAGATACACCCGTGCACGGGAGCAGAAGGCGGAGGACCGCCAGGAGGCGCGGCTGCGCTGAATGAAGGTCGAGCGGCGCGCCGCTTGTGCGCACGAGAAGGACCATTCCCTGCGCCGCTGCTAGGGGTCACGTAATTTTAGGGTTCCAAGGATGGAACCGCAAACATGAAGAACATCAAATCTAGGGTTTTAGAGCCGGTGATAAACTCCAGAACTTGAAGAGAAGAACAACACAAAATTCGAATCTCGAGAAAAAAATATAATAACTTGAAATCCCCGAGAATCGAACCCGCTCTGATACCATGTTAGAAAATCGGAAGCGGAAGCGGAAACATGGATAAAAGATAAACAAGAATAAGAACGCGGGATTTTACGTCGAACCCTACTCCGTGAGGAGCGGGATGAAACCACGGGAGAAGGCCTCTAAGGGTCGTGTTTGCCTATTGACTTTCTCATCTGTTACAGGAGGCCTGGGGCTCCTTATATAGCCTCTACAGGGCCTCCAAGTCCCACCACTAGACAATGTGGGACTAAACAACTGGATGGGGTAAATGGATCCTGGAGGTATCCATTTACCCATCTACAACTCAATAGGCGCATACACCTTATACTCCAACAATTGTCGGCGAGATTAAGAGCAAATAATTATGACATCATGTTTTACATCCTCATGAATTTAAATATGATTTCTCGTGAAAAATCGATATGCTTTTTTCATTGAGAATTTACTGTCAGCCCAACTGAAATGGTATATCCCTTGTGATGGCCCTCCACGTCTGCCAGTTGTGTGAGCAAGGACAAAAAATCTTACACTCTTTATTCCGATAAATCTGATGCAAACGAGGGTGTTCAAGTACCTTGTATCCAAACCTGGTGTTCTAGTGCGTCCCTATCTTCCGCGAGAGCCCAAAGTCAATGGTAACGATCCCTAAGCTTGCCATTACCAATCCAATTGTCTGACCAGAATCGAAATTCCTCGTCGTTGGCTAGGATTGGTCGTAATAGTTCCTCCATATCCGAAATGATCTTCCCGATTCCTTATCAAAGAGAGGAAGGAGCTCGTAAGTTGTTGGTCATCAATTACCCTCTAATGCCATGTATTTTCCGTAACATGCTACAGACAAGATCCTCCAAGATCCTCATATTTGCCCCACGTGCGCAGTACCCACTTAGCAAGCAAAGCCCTGTATATACATTCTACGATTAAGACACCTAGGCCCCTATCTTTTTTCGAGTTCATGACAGCTTCCCAGTCAACAACGTGCATCCCCTCATGCTATTGCTTCACGTCAGCTCAAAAGAACCTCCTCATCAATGTCTCAATCCTCGTCGGTACCCCTACTGGAAGCAATCTGGTAGAACAAAAGATAATTGGAATAACTGATAACACATGCATAAGCAGTACTATTTTACCTCCCCTTGATAATGTGGTTGCCTTCCATCCCACCAATCCATTCTCCAACCCGTCCAACACGAGTGTCCAATCAGATATTCTAAGTATTACATCAACCAATGGAAGTCCCAAGTATGTGATGAAAAGTTTACCAATTGGACATAGCAAAGCCTCATTGGCCTCATGTATACCTATGCGAGAGAGCCCAAACGGCACGACAACTGAATTCTCTCTATTAACTCGCAAGCCCGAGATATCACCAAAAATCTCCATGACTTGAAAGGCCCTTCTAGTCTGCTTCGCGGTGCCACCTAAGAAGATCATTGTATTAGCAGCGTACTACAAAAGAGGAATCGAGATATCATCCATGCATTACCAAGACACCAGCCACCGTCTGACGACGGTCTCATCATAACTTCTAAAGCATCATTACAATCACTATAAAAAGGATCGGAGCCAATGAGCACCTCTAATGAATGCCCCGGTATGGTGGGAAAACTTCCGATCGCTCATTCACAAGAACAGTGTAAAAAGTTATCATAATTGTTAGAAAATCGGAAGCGGAAGCGTAAACATGGAAAAGATAAACAAAGAAGAAGAACAGCAGGATTTTACGTGGAACCCTACTCCATGAGGAGCGGGATGAAACCACGGGAGAAGCCCTCAAAGGGGCAGATACTTCATTTCTTTTTCTCAATGGATACAGGAGGTCTGGGGCTCCTTATATAGCCTCTCCAGAGCCTCCAAGTCCCACTACTGGACGATGTGGGACTAAACACTGGATGGGGTAAATGGATCTCTTCCAGGATCCATTTACTCTGCTACAACACAATAGGCGCATACACCTTATACTCCAACACTCCCCCTCAAGCTGGAGCATGCAATGCTCAGCTTGGACAAACAGAAAATAAACTCAACTCAACGCTACAGGACACTACGAATAATATCAACCCAACGCGCACATTGCTGCAGTCGAGGACGTTGCTTCTCATGCCGTGCAGGTGAGGAGGACGAGCGGGCTGGAGTGTGAGTCAACTGAAGACTCAGAATCTGACCATCGAGTCTGAACTTGCGCCTGAAGTCTCCTCGTCGGAGAACTGGGTCTCTCCCATCTGGCTCAGAGAATGGTGCACTGCTCTGATGTACCTATGATACCACATGAAAACCCTTGCCCTCAAGGGAATGGTCCTCTGCTCTGGAGTCCCTATGGCTCACATGAAAACTCTGGCTGAACAACAAGAATGATGGGGACCTCGAAACAAACGATGGCAACATATGCTCATCTGAAAATGACCGTAAACTCGTGCGTGTCTGAAACTGGACTCGGAACTATCTGATGTCAAGTCTGAAACTAGATCTGAACCGTAGAGTCTGGAATCTGATCGGTCTAGAAATCTGAATCTGCATCTGGAATACAAGACCTGTGACTCTACATATATACTCCCCCTTTCTCCCATACTTGTCGGAAAAACATGGACATCGACAAGTTTGGAGAAGACAAAAATAATGCATAAAATGGGGAGACATGAAAAATAAGCCGTTAACAAATTTTTCGGCTTCAAAAGAAAACATCTCGCGGCTTTTCATTTTTTTATAAGCCGTCAATTTTTTTTTCAATTTTTTAAGCCGTTCAAACTTCCCCCTCTTTTTTTTTACGGCTTTTCACTCTCCTTTTTTTTTGAAACAAAAATTTTTTTCTGAAACATTTTTTAACTTTAGCGTACGGCTTTTTTTTCTTTGTACGCGTCTCTTTTTTTTTAATCGGCCCCTTGGCCCAAACTATAAACACACTTCTCTTTTTTTTTGTAGTATGTACGGCCGATTTGTTTAATATATACGGCCCCACTTCCTTTTTTTGAAAAGCAACCCATAATAATTTAAAGGGTTTTTATCAGTTGTGCCCTTCCGAGATATCGCAATATCAGTTATGCCCCTATCTTTTTGGTAATATCAGTTGTGCCCCCGACTTCTTGCCAATATTTCACTTGTGCCCCTCAGAGGGGCATCAGTTATGCCCCTCTGAGGGGCACAAGTGAAATATTGGCAAGAAGTCGGGGGCACAATTGATATTACCAAAAAGATAGGGGCATAACTGATATTGCGATATCTCGGAGGGGCACAACTGATAAAATCCCTAATTTAAAAAAAAAACAAAAACCACGGCTGCAACTAGGGTTCCCAATCGTGGGAACCCCCTTGTCTTCCTGCGCCGCCCCCGATGAGAGGGGGCATTCTCGCACAGCAACTGGGGTTTAAGTCCTTGCGCCTAGAGCTTCTCGCCTGGAATCGCTTGCGCGCCTGGAGAGTTGGCTGTGAGGGGTCACCGCCAGGTCTGCTTCATGACTAGAGATGGGTTGCGCGTCGGGCTTCAGGAAGAGGGCGCGTCGCGCGCCTGATCAAGAGGAGAGAGGGTTGCGCGCCAGATGTGGAGAGGGGTCGTTGCTCGCGCCGCCCGGAGATGAGAGAGGTGCATCGCCGCTTAGATCGCTGCCAGGTCGAGCGTCGCCAGCATTGGGTCTTTGCTGGGGCGTGGGCGGCGCGCGAGGATGGAAGGGGCTCGGCCTGATGATCGCCGTCGCCGATGGGACTAGGGCTTCAGGGCACTGCGCGTACTGTGAGCCCCATCGCCTGGGTGAGAACAGTGCCGGGGGGGAGGGGGGCGAAGCTCGCCGCTTGATATGGGCCCTCGAACAAGGGTTTTGCACCCCCGCCGCTTGATTTGCGATGGGATTGATGTCGCACACGCCTCTTGGAACAACGCCTCTTGGAACGAATCTGGAGTATGTCGCCTGAATCTGGAAGCTGGCAAGGAGGGACCGGACATAGCTAGATGCGGCCAGGACGAAGATCGTGATACCTGCACGATCAATCCCGATGATCTGCGACTCCAACCTTGAATTAGGGTTTCAAAGAGAACTCGGGAACATGATATTGAACTAGAGCCAATCTGAACACAATACTTGAATCCCGAAAGAAAAATATAAACATAAATCTTCAACAATAATCCCACGAGATTCGAACCCGCTCTGATGCCATGTTAGAAAATCGGAAGCGGAAGCGTAAACATGGAAAAGATAAACAAAGAAGAAGAACAGCGGGATTTTACGTGGAACCCTACTCTGTGAGGAGCGGGATGAAACCACGGGAGAAGCCCTCAAAGGGGCGGATACTTCATTTCTTTTTCTCAATGGATACAGGAGGTCTGGGGCTCCTTATATAGCCTCTCCAGAGCCTCCAAGTCCCACTACTGGACGATGTGGGACTAAACACTGGATGGGGTAAATGGATCTCCTCCAGGATCCATTTACCCTGCTACAACACAATAGGCGCATACACCTTATACTCCAACAATAATGCATCTCTTAATCCATGAAATCCATATGTCCGGGAATACCCAACGCAGTAATGACATCCAGAGAAAATGACAATCCACATAATCATATGCCTCGAAAAAAACAACTTTCCAGAGCAAGCCTTTCTCATTATTTCTCTAACAATCCAACACCAATTTCTGATGCGAGCACCAAGTGACCAAACCATCCATCATGAGTCTTCCAGGAAAAAAAGCCATCTGCTCAAGGGAAATGATGTCATTTAGAACACTCCGCAAGCGATTCGCAAGCATCCTGGCGGTGATAAGATAAACCGCATTGGAGAGTATGATCGGCATGTTGTCCTCCGCTCTACTAAATATCTCGCATTTTGGTAGCAAAAAAGGAGCACCTTATTTAACCACTCAAAATCCAAATTTTCGCTATCGAATTCCTGAAGCACTTCCAAGACAATCCCTTTGACTACCCCCTAAAATTCTCTATAGAAAAAGATCGGGAAACCATCAGGACACAGGGCTTCATCCGCATTCGGTCCAAAGACCGTTTTCTGGCATCTTCCTTCGAGAAAGTGGTGATCAGTGAATTCACATGCATCACAGAAATCCCCTTTATTCCTCTCCACACCACCCCCAGCCATCACGAGTGGTCTTCTAGCTAAAAGCCTGGAAATGAGCACGGAGTGCCAGCCCCACCTCATGTTCACCACGAACATGCACTCCATCAACGACAATGTTGTGAATTAAGAACATGCATCTCCTGTCGCATGGCATAAAGTGAAAGAAACGTGTATTAGCATCTCCCTCCATTAACCATCGATGTCATGACCTCTACCTCTATTCAACCTCCTCATTCTTATCTTCTAGGTGAATCTCATTAAGATGTTTGGTCCTCTCCTCAATCTCCTCCACCGCCAATTCATGCACATCCTCCAATATGTCCAAGTTGCAGACCTCAGCCTATGCCTGAGTCCTTCTGTTGCAGCATTGTTCCCGAAAAGTCATGTTGTACTGCATCAGAAATGTCTGAAGTTCAACAAGTTCAGTTGCTGGCCTCACCATAGTCGACTCCTCTGGATGGCATCTTGATCAAAAACCCATAACTTTGTCACAGAACCCATCTTCTAGGAGCCAGGCACATTCAAATCTAAAGAAAGTCATCGACCTAGCTTCATCCCCCTGACGACCAAAGCAGAGGCGTATTGTCTAAATGAGCACGGGGAAGGGCCCACACCCTGGCTAGAGGAAACAGTTGTAATGCCTCTAGGGAGATCAGGAACTTATCTATTCGGGATCTCGATCTAGAATTTCTCCAAGTGTACATACATCGCTTGCGTCAACGATCTGCATCTCAAATTCACAACTAAGACTGGTCAAGCCCTCTATCTCTGCATTCGCCCCATCATGAATCATTGAACTGTCCTCTGGCTGGAGTGTTACATTAAAATCACCCCCAACTATCCATGCTTCATAAGGGAATCTCATTCGAATGAGTTAAAGATCATCAAGAATCTCAGAATTATTCAGCTTGATGGCCAACCATACATGTTGGTAAGAATAAACCTTATGGTGTCTACCTTCCATCTCAATAACAAATTAATCGAATGCCACCCCAATCTTCTCGCGCAGCGGTGTCGCCAAATCTTCACGCGGCTACCCCCAGCGTCCGTCCTCTCGAAGCCATCTCCGTCTCGCGCGTGCAACCCCATCTTCGGTGCCTCCACACGCGCGCCATCTCCAAACTGGAGAGCCCTGGCGCACGTGCAAAGACCTCCAGGCTGCAGATCGCGTGATGGCGGCGTGGTCGTCCTCCAGGCGCGCATCGATGCGCCCACCCTCCTCTCGAACAGGCGCAAGATCTCCAGCAGCGCGAGCGCAAGATCTCCAGCAGCGGCGGCCTTCCAGCGGGGTTCCCAATCGTGGGAACCCTAGTGGCGCACGCAGGGCTCGATGGCCCCTTATTTGTGGGGGCATCGGTTCATTTAAAAAAAAGGAAAAAAATGAGGAGAGGGAGGGCCAAGATCGAAAGTTATAAAAAAAGAGAGGAATCAATGCTTAGGAAAATAAGAGGGAGGGTCAATTCCTTTGCAGCCCGATTGGGCCTTGAGTTGTTAAAAAAAGGAATTAAAAAAAGGTGCGTACATAATACAAAAGCCGTATGCATTTTTAAAAAAGGAAAGTCGAAAAAAAAAGATGGTTTCACGGCTTTAAAAAAAGAAATTAAAAAAATGTTGCCGTAAAAAAAATGAAACGGCCAATTGTTATCCATGTTTTGAGAAGTCGAAAAAAAAATTGTAATCGGCTTATTTGGTTTATTTTCTCCCCATTTATCTTGTCTTCTCCCAATTGTCGATGTCTTCATTTTCCGACAAGTATGGGAGAAAGGGGGAGTATTGTGTAGAGTCACAGGTCATCTCCAGATTTCAGATTCCGTATTCAGATGCCAGATCCAGACCGATCAGATTGTTCAGACTCTACAGTTTCAGACTCGACGTCAGATATTTCCAAGTCTCCAGTTTCAGACACGCACGAGTATGTGATCTTATTTCAGATGTGCACGTGTGTTTGCCATCTTTTGAGCGGTCCCCATCATTATTATGTTTCGGCCGGAGTTTTCATGTGAGCCATAGGGACTCCAGAGTAGAGGATCATTCCCTATGCCATGTTGGCAAGGGTTTTCATGTGGTATCACAGGGACACCAGAGTGGTGTACCATTCTCTGTGCCAAATGTGAGAGACCCAGTTCTCCGACGAGGAGACTTCTTTCAAACTCCATTCTCCAGCGACCGTGGACTCCGACAAGGATTGCACTTCCACGGCCTTTTCCAGTTCGACCCTTTTTCAGAGATGGAGCAGTTATCCACATTGTTGTGGTGAGCCAGAGTACTCCGACGAGGAGACTCATTTCAGTTGCAGTGACTCTGACAGGCGCAGTTCAGAGCACATGCTCTCCGACGAGGAGATTCAGCAGACTCACACTCCGGTCCGTTCGTCCTCCTCACCTACACGGCATGAGAAGCAACGTCCTCGACATCAGTAGTTGTGCGCGTTAAGTTGATATTGTCCGTAGTGTCCTGTAGCGTTGAGTTGAGTTTCTTTCTGTTTGTCCAAGCTGAGCATTGCATGCTCCAGCTTGAGGGGGAGTGTTGGAGTATTGCTATATGCGTCATATGTTGAGGAGATGGGTAAATGGATACCTCCAGGATCCATTTACCCCATCCATGTCTTTAGTCCCACATCTACCAGTTGTGGGACTTGGAGGCTCTGTGGAGGCTATATAAGGAGCCCCAGACCTCCTGTATCAGATGAGAAAAAGCAATGCAAAATATGCCCCTTTGAGGGCTTCTCCCATGATTTCATCCTGCTCCTTAAGAAGTAGGGTTCCACGTAAAAATCATGGTGGTCTGTCTATATTCCTTTATTCTTATGCTATGTTTATCATTCTGCTTCCGCTTCTTATTTACTAACATTCCTCAAGAGCAAATTTATCATCATTCCATCCAATAACAATGTCGCCCGACTCCACTATTGAATCTTTGGCCAAGTGGGCACTGCCAATGATCATCTTCCGCATATTATCAAACCCATGAGAAACTTTTATTTCCTATAACATTAGGATATCTGCTTTGGCCTCTTTGAACATGTCCCATACCCCCTCCCTCTTATCTGACCTCCACAAGCCCCTCACGTTCCAGGTTAATATATTTATTTGGGTATCGTCGTCAGCCCTCAAGGTAGAATTACCCCCAAGCATTCAATCAAATCTCAGTCAATAACCAATCCAATTGTGCCATTAGCATCTGCATTCATGTCCCCTGAGATCATCGGCCCCTTTCCTGATGAAGCATGATCATTGACCCCAAATTTTGGTACAGGGTCAATCGTCGCCTTCTACCCGCATTCCTTCGCACCCAATCGAATATAGTTTCTCCCATATCTTCGCACTAGCCAAGAGCACACGTGGTGGAGCATGCTGGTAAGGCTTACACGCACCTCGTTAAAAGAAGCCCCAATCTCCCCCCCCCCCCTAGCAGCAACCTGAAATCCCCCACCTCCATTTCCAGCCTTCGCAGAAGGTCCATGGCTAAGAAGCAAAGGCCTGACACAGCAACGACGACCTTGGGGATAACTTTGTTTTCTTGACATTTATGCACTCTCTATGATCCTCCTATATAAAGAGGATAGGGGTTCATTATTAATATATGAATATATTATTGGATTCGAGTAATGGTTAACTCCATTTTTGTCCGTCCTCATCGCCAAGCCCACCGACTTGATGCTCCACATTTCCATATTTCTGTGATCGGACATCTAGTCATTGGACATCTGCATATCTACCACTAAACATGAGTCATCAAGACATCTACAAGAAATCTACCAAGAACAACCATTTAACCCTAGCCCTTGTGCCATAACATATCTAGTCCTCGTACTTGATACTTTGCTCCATGCCACCGGAAACTATGTTTTTAATGCATATATGCCATATGTTTATATATATTTGGTAATTACTGAAGAAAATTTTTCAATCAAACACTTGAAACCCTACTTTTGATTACATTAACAAAATTTGAAAAAATTAAAACCAAATAAATTTCATGTTTCATTGGTCGGCTAACTAGTCAGATATTATTTTACAGGATTGAATAATGATCGTGTAGAGAAAAGAATGAATATCGTTTATTCCATGAGTATAAGGTCTCTTATATAGAGAGAAAACCTAGAAAGCAAAAAAGAAAAAAAGTACATATATGACCCCAAAGTATTACATGATTCAAATAAAATATAAAATACAATAACACTGACACTTCCCCTCAAGTTGGGGCATATCTGCCAATCAAGCCCAACTTGAAAATCAAATACGAGATGCGCTTCTTAGGTAGTGTCTTCGTGAAGATGCCGCAAGCTGAAAATCAATGGAGATGTGTAGAGTGCAGATCTTTCCTCCCCGTACGGCATAACGAATGAAGTAACAGTCAACCTCAATGTATTTGGTCCGCTCATGGAAAACAAGATTGGTGGCAATGTTCGTAGCAGACTTATTGTCACAGTATAAAGGTACGGAGTAGCAACTGAAAGTCCGAAAGTCCAAGTTCTTGTAAAAAAGAAATAAGCCATGTGATCGTACATGTGGCTTGGGCCATTGCTCTACATTATGCATCTGCACTCGATCTGGAGACCACCATCTGCTTCTTGCTTCGCCAAGTAACCATGTTGCTCCCAACGAGCATGGTGTCGCATGTAGTGTATCGACGGTCCTCAAGCGAACTGACATAGTCAACATCTGTATAGGGAGAGACATTAGTGTAAGCATTGACCCCATAGAAGAGTCCACGTCCAGAAGATTCCTTCAAGTATCGAAGGATTAGAAGAACACCATGCCAATAACTGTAAAGGGGGCTCTCCATGTGTTGACGATTCTACTCACAGTTGATGATATGCATGGCTTAGTAACAATGAGATAAAGAAGTTTACCCAATAGGCTTTTATACCATGTAGTATCCTCAAATGCAAGATCAGTAGATGTGCAATGTTTCCTCACTTCTACAGGGGTGTCAGATGGCTTGCATCCAAGTAGTCCAGACTCAGTTAGAATGTCAAGGCAATACTTCCTCTATGAGAAATGGAACCCCCCTGTAGTGTGTATCACCTCAAAACCAAGACAGTAACGAAGTTGGCCAAGATCCTTCGTAACCAGGACCTTTTTGAGGATGGTCGTGGTCTTTAAAATGCCGACTTCGTCGTCTCCAATAACAATCATATCATCAACATAGACAACAAGAATGATGGTGTCAGTAGACCATCGTCTGACAAAGACAGAGGAGTCAGATGTCGTCCTCTGAAACTCAAGAGTATTGATCTCAGTAATAAGTATGTAAACCATGTCCTAGGACTCTGCTTCAGGCCATAGATGGCATTACATAGTCGGCATACACGCTCCCCCTCGACTACGTAACCCGACGGTTGCATCATATAAACCACCTCCTCGAGATCACCATAGAGGAAGTCATTATTCACATCAACTTGAAAAATATGCCAGGCCTTATTAGCAACAACAGAAAGAATGGTGCATACAGACTCCATTCTAGCAACTAGAGAGAATATCCCAAAGTAATCAATCTCATAGGTCCGTGTGAAACCTTTTGCAACTAATTTGGCTTTCAATCTGTCAATGGACCCATTAAGTGACTGCTTGGTTGTGAAAACACATCTGCAAGTGTAACATCCGAAATCTGCCCAAACCCGAACTCGTCCGAATTTGGGTCCAATGAACCCAATAACGTTGTCGGTCAATACTAAACAACCTAAAATGACCAATTGATCATGAATCAAAAGTCGTTCGGGCGAAATCGACCAAAAATCGGTCACTTCGTATTGCGCGCCGCGAAAAAGCCGCGACGCAAATTCGGAAACCGCAAAACGAATCGAGACCGTCATTAGATCCGATTCGACGATACAAGACCAACGGAATCGACCGTTCATCAATCAGACGTCGTTTGATATTTTTAAATGGTAAAATTTAACCTTAAACAAAATCCGTATCCGAAAATTTCGGGGGTTCAAAACCCAACCGAAAGTATAACAGTATTATACTCATATTGATCGTCGTTTAGAGACGGTCAAAACGAGATATTACTCGTCAAAATCCGACATCCGAGGTGCGCGTACGGTAGACTTTAAGTATACCAAATAAAGAGCTTTTTTAAAAAAATTAATTTAAAATTCTGTAAAAGTACAGACTACTGTACGGTTTTTAAAAAAACACTATTAAAAGTGGACAGTCCAGACGTTGGTTTTATTTTCTTTTCATCACAGCCATGTGGCTCCTCCCCTCTCTCCATTTGGCAAGATTCTCAAGGCCCCCTTCCCTTGTAAGTATCACCCAAAGCCTCTTTTTGTTATTTTCACCAACGATATCCCATCTTCTCCTCTTTCGGCTAGGGATTTCAATAATTGGAGGGCCCTTGAAGTTGCCGTGAAATCCCAATCAGAACCAGCTGGTGTGTTCTACTCCTTGATAGCTGGAGTTGTTGTTACATGCAAGGGCAGATCAACTACTTTTCTCCTCCAATTTGTAGGATCAAAAATGTACACTCCCTTTTCCCCTCCTACTTGCTGCCATGCATGTACAATCTTTCCTTTTTTTCTCTCTCAAAAGATTTCCAGGAGTTTAGATTTTCACTGGATAATATGCACTCATTTTCACTCAATAGATTTCCAGGAGCTTAAACTTTCACTAAATAATATGCACTTTATTGCTCAATAGATTTCCACGAGCTCAAATTTGGTGTGTAATTGTGTCTGCTCAGAAGATTCTAACCAGAAGGTTCTTCTTTTTGGACATATTATTTGATAATTGATAAATCTCTCCGATCTAGACTAAATTGTGGCCTGCTTCTGCACAAAATCCGTTGGGATGTAGTAGGTGATTTTGAGTCAAGCTCAAATTCTTATGAATTTCTTAATCGAAAAGTCTAGATTTGGGTCTTATTATATTATAACATAATTCAAGGTACGGTGGAATTGTAGGTCTTTTATTTTATTGCCGACCTTTTCATTTAGAGCTAGAATATAATATACATGCAAATCAAGGATTGGTTCGTCCTACGGAGGAGATAATCAGGGAAGAAATAATAAAGCAGGGATGATTCCATTTACGGATAGAGACGTAAATATAATTTATAATAAAAGCATATGGAGATTACTCGGCACTATACAGATTGATAATATATTAAAAGCTTCTTGTCCTGATTTAGAGGATTGGGGAAAATACTAAATATTTAGCACTTCTCTGCTACTGATTAAATACTAAGATTAAAATGAAGAATTTTGGAATGCTTGAGGCAGTTGATGTCACGCAATTAAGAAGATACTCTAAAAATAATTAAAAATCCTAATAACTTTATCTTTTAGGTCCATCAAATAGTTTTCAAAGATCATCATGACTAAGAATTCTCATCAATTAGTTCATTAGTCTAATTTACCAACTATACCTCATTAATATAATGAATAGCATACCAATACGTTGAATCGTTGACAACTTATAATTAAGAAATGTTTAGTACTAAAGATCTGTCTTTTGAATCAACAACCAATTAACGGAACGATTGGTATTGGTCTTAGATCTTTTAATTACAGTAAACTATGTCACTTGGATCAAGGACTCAATCAGTAGATTATCTGGTTGGAATAACCTCTAAACTTGATATGGGAGGTTGACACGGATATATATAAATTGATAAGCATCAGTGATGAGTGATATGAGCACTCCTATTTTTATGGTTGAGAAAGAATGGTCATGACTTTTGTCCTACACAGTTCACTGTTTTAAAGATATCGGGCGTATTGGAACATTGACCTATATATATATACATAATTTCTTTGGACCGCTACTCTTAGGAGATTCATCACAACGTACCTTAAAACAAACTATAGCGTGACTATAGAATAGTCGGTATGAATTTTTCCTTAAAGTATTATTCCGTAATCTACTAAATTTGAAATAAACAGATCTCTGTTGGCATTCACAATCGTACAAATATATTATGGAATTTCTGATCTCACAGTTCTTTAAAATTGTAAGATAGTTATGAATAAATTAAGCTCCAATGTTTTAATGATGAATAACCTTTATTAGTGCCGGTCATGATGAACCTTACTCCTGACCGTGCGAGGGCGCGGTGACCCTCAACTGGGCGGGAGAACAGGAAGCCCAGTTAGGGCAGCGGCCGGTTAATGCGCGGGTCTAGGATCCCAGTCCCTTTTCGGGTTTTTTTTCGCGAGCTCGCAGTGTTTTACGCCTCGTTGGGATCCAGACTTTAGACCAGTTACGCTGACCCTGTCTTTTAGGATACCCAGGCGGGGGATCCTTGGTTTTCAGTTTTGCGTACGAGCTCGTTCGCCTGTACTAGTCAGGCAGGTTTCTAGAGTGACTTTTCTAGGGAGTCTCTCTCACCCGTCTCCGTGGCGTAGTTGGGGAATAGACCTATCCCTCTATTGGACAGCGCTTCCAATTAGAGGGCGAGACGGAAGAGCCATTTGCAGGCTTCTTCACCGCTTGAGTTTACTTCGCCAACAGACTTGGCGATTTTACATCTAGATCATCTATAACTATATCTACACATCTGGAGTCATATCTGAATCAACTGAAGTTAAGATTTGGAGAGGTTATGATCAAAAGTTGAGATTTCTAGAAAATGATATACATGTTTATACTCTTATACTCATGAATATTCAACTACTATGGGAAAATGTTGGGTTCTGGGGAAATCATTAGAAATGCATTACAAACAACCTGAAACTTTTTTTTACTTACGCAAGTAGATGTAGATTTTACTTGTACCACCTTTCTACTTGCCTGCTTTTGCACATATTAAATGTCTAGTTATTTTTATAAGTTTTTGGGAGGTACCAGCAATGGCTGACGCCTCTTCTTTCCTAACGTGTTTGTCAGGCAAACAGCCTGCATTTCAGTAGCCGCTCAGTAGCTATACATGATTCCTGGAGACAGAGTATACACTAGACGGTATGAATTACTTTGTCTCAGTTTTTGTTCAGATAATGATGTAAATGCTCTCTCTTTTGTATCACTTGGGATATATGTTGTAATATGGAAGATGCTTGTGCAAGTTGTAAATGGATATGAATATTAATGAAAAGGAATTTTTGTGCCAATTGTATCTCTTTTACTTTGTGGTTATGTTGTGGATGTGAATGTCATGTGGATAATTAGCCGCGCGAAAAATTTTTCCTGCTTTTCTGTAACTCTATGCGATCTCATGTGAATAATAGTGCGAGTGTGTGATTAACGGGTACCCGGATTCTGAGAGGGGTTCACAGTTTGGTATCAGAGTCGTGGTACCCCGATACGCACATTCACAGTATTTCAATTCCGATCGCATTAAGTTCTCGAATAGCGACAGTCTTCCGACTTGTCGTGAGTTCGAGAAGGGAAATATGACATTCATATTCAATAACCACAGATGTCACCAAGTTCATTACTTTTCATATTATATCCCATGAAGAAAAAAGCATTTATGATAAATATCTGTCTAGGACATTTTTATGACTAATTATGGTTCTCATGCAGAGCCATGGCATCTCGACCAGGTCAGGATACTTCTGATCAGCTGGCACGCATACTGAGCGCACTTACCGATCTTCAGCAGCAGCAGGCTGCTATGACAGGCCAGCAGGAGCAGATATTGGCCCAGCAGACTGAGATTGCTGACAGGCAGACGGACATAGAGATGAGATTTGAGGACCTGTCAGATTTCACGTACCATCCATCCCAGGATGGGATACGACAGGACCAGCACCAGTCCGTTGAGGTGGAGCAGCCTCATCCTGACGATCCACTAGAGGACATTCCAGAGCATGGAGCTGAGGAGGATGCAGACTTAGACAGGGAGCAGGACCCTGTTGACTTTGCTGACGAGGATGCACGCGAGTATTCAGCCATTCACAGGCATCAGTCGGTCTTCACTTCTTATCAGCGGGCCAACATACCCTTGTTCGAGGGCACAGGTCCACCAGATGATGCTGAGCAGTGGCTGAAGAGAGTGATGAAGGTGCTCAGGGCGATTCATGCGCCACGAAACACGTGGCTATCTTTCATAGAATATTCACTGACAGACTTAGCCGAGCGATGGTGGGAGGCCGTAATGTCCGAGTTAGGCCGAGAGCCTACTTGGAATGATTTCGAGACGAGGTTCAGAGCCCACTTCTTTTCTGCAAAGTGGAAGGAGTTCCAGTGCCGCACCAGTCAGGCAGGGACAGTTACATGCCGTTACAGAGGAGCAGGCACATTCAGCGGCTATTGTGGTGAAAGGTATGGTCTTAGTCTTGGGCCGACCTTTCCATGTCTTATTTGATTCTGGTGCGACACACTCTTTTCTTGCTTTGAGGCTACTTGCTTCTTTAGGTAGAGTCGCAGAAACTCTCTCTTCTACATATCACATCTGAGGGCCAGGTGGCCAGTTATTCATTATTTCACTAATCGTCAGGCACTTGCTCATACTGATTGGCGGTCACGAGATGATCGCAGATTGTCTACTTCTGCAGCTTCATGAGTTCGACTTGATATTGGGCATGGATTGGTTATCCACTCATCATACACTTGTTGATTGCTTTAGGAAGACGGTTGTCTTCAGGATTCCAGATCTACCCGAGTTCACTTTTGAGGGTACTATACATGACTCCACCATGGAGTACATTTCAGTGTTGTGAGTCCAGCGACTTGTTGACCAGGGTTGCGATTCATATCTTGCATTTGTTCGGGAGGTATTTGATCAGGAGCCGATGACACAGGACATCCGAGTAGTATCAGAATACCCTAACGTATTTCCTGATGAGCTACCAGGATTACCTCCTGAGAGAGAGATCGAGTTCGAGATCACATTGTTGCCAGATACACAACCGATCTCTATGGCACCATATCGCATGGCACCATTCGAGTTGAGGGAGCTGAAGGTGCAGCTACAGGAGTTGCTTGACTTGGGATTCGTGAGGCCGAGCACTTCATCTTGGGGTGCTCCAGTTCTATTTGTCAAAAAGAAGGATGGATCCATGAGACTGTGCATCGATTACAGGCAGCTGAACAAGAGAACGGTGAAGAACCGTTATCCTTTGCCACGCATCGATGATTTGTTCGACCAGCTCCAGGGATCTTCGGTTTTCTCAAAGATCGATCTTCGCTCAGGCTACCATCAGCTGAGGATTCGCGAGTCGGATATTCCGAAGACAGCCTTCAGGACTCGCTATGGACACTACGAGTTTGTGGTGATGCCGTTTGGGCTCACCAATGCACCTGCGGCTTTCATGGATATGATGAACCGTATCTTCCGTCCATACTTGGACAAGTTTGTAGTGGTGTTCATCGATGATGTGCTCATCTATTCACGGAATGAATGGGATCATGCGAATGATCTACGGATTGTCTTAGATACATTGCGGGAGCACAAGTTATATGCCAAGTTAAGCAAGTGTGAGTTCTGGTTATCCCAGGTCTCATTTCTCGGGCATATCATTTCTGGAGCAGGCATTGCAGTTGATCCTGCGAAGATAGATGCAGTTATGTCTTGGGAGCAGCCCAAGACTGTCACGCAGATTCGGAGCTTCCTCGGATTAGCAGGTTATTACAGACGCTTCGTCAGCGGATTTTCACGCATCGTCCGTCCATTGACACGATTGACGCAGAAGGGAGTTCCATTCATTTGGGACGATCCATGTGAGCAGGCCTTCTAGACATTGAAGGAGAAGTTGACTACAGCGCCTATTCTTGCTCTTCCTTTAGACACTCAGGACTATGCAGTCTACACAGATGCATCTGGGGAAGGTCTGGGAGCAGTGTTGATGCAGAGAGGACAGGTGATTGCTTACGCATCACGACAGTTGAGACCGCACGAGCGGAATTACCCCACACATGACTTAGAGTTGGCGGCAGTTGTCTTCGCCTTGAAGATCTGGCGCCACTATCTATATGGGGTGAACTTCGAGATTTTCACAGATCACAAGAGCCTAAAGTGCATCTTTGATCAGAAGGTGTTGAACATGAGACAGCGCAGATGGCTCGAGCTGCTGAAGGATTATGATTGCACGATCTCTTACCATCCCGGTAAGGGAAACGTGGTGGCTGATGCACTTAGCAGGAGAGCGCATGCTGATGGTACGGCGAACTGGCTATACACGTGGGATACGCTTGCAGCTTTGACCGATTGGCATCCTCAGGAGAGCGCATCCATTTCTACCACCGTGCCTCCACGATACAGCAGTCTTTGGGATCGTATTGTAGATGGATAGAAGACAGATCCTTGGCTCCGAGATAGATACATGCGCGCCATCAAGGATGAATTTGATGATTTTGTCGTGACAGAGTCTATTTTATGGAAGGCAGGACGGGTCGTTGTACCCAATGACGAGCAGCTTCGCAGAGGCATTTTGGACGAGGCACACAGTTCACGATTATCTATCCATCCAGGTAGCACGAAGATGTACCGTGATCTGCGTCGACATTTCTGGTGGGATGGAATGAAACGCGATTTGACGCTACATGTTAGCAGATGCATGACCTGTCAAATGGTCAAGGCTGAGCACAGGAGACCACCAGGATTACTGCAGTCTCTCCCCATTCCCGAGTGGAAGTGGGAGTGCATTTCTATGGATTTTGTCACAGGTCTGCCGAAGACACCAGGTGGCCATGATTCTATATGGGTCGTTGTTGATAGGTTGACCAAGTCAGCTCATTTCATACCTGTCAACACGACTTACACTCCATCCAGGTTGGCTAAGCTCTATGTGCAGAACATTATCAGGCTGCATGGTATGCCACGTGAGGTGGTGTCTGACAGAGATTCGAGATTTACATCTTTGGCATCAGTTCATGTCAGCACTACAGACAGAGCTGAAGATGAGTTCTGCATATCATCCACAGACTGACGGTCAGAGTGAGCGCACCATTCAGACACTAGAGGATTTGCTTCGCGCTTGCACTTTGGAGTGGAAAGGGTCCTGGAAGGACCATTTGCCTTTGGTAGAATTCACGTACAACAACAGCTATCACTCCAGTATTGGTATGGCACCATTCGAAGCCCTATACGGGCGGAGATGCCTCACACCTCTCAGTTGGCGTGAGGTAGGTGATCATGCTCTCTATTCCGTAGATCTCCTGGAGGAGACCGCGAGAGCTGTTGATCTTATGAGACGGAGGCTTCTGACGGCACAGAGCCGCCAGAAGAGTTATACAGACCGTCGAAGGAGAGACTTAGAGTTTCAGGTAATCTAATTATTTTCTCCTCATCCACTCTATGATATATATGTGTTCAACTTAATCTCATACTAATGACATTCCTATCAATTATAGGTTGGAGATTGGGTATTTTTGCGAGTATCTCCCATGAAGGGAGTGTAGAGATTCGGTGTTCGTGGCAAGTTGGCACCGCAATATGTGGGTCCATTTGAGATTCTGGCTAAAGTGGGGAAAGTGGCATACCGAGTAGCCCTTCCTCCACATCTTTCAACTATTCATGATGTTTTCCACATATCCAATCTGAGGAAGTATGTCCACGACCCTCAACACATTATCAGTTACGAGAATCTCGATGTAGAGCCGGATCTGACTTATGAGGAGAAGCCAGTTCAGATACTTGATTGTGCTGTGAAGAAGCTTCGCAGCAAGGAGATTTCATTGGTCAAGGTTTTGTGGCACCGACACAGCATCAAAGAGGCGACGTGGGAGACCGAAGCTGACATGCGGGCACGATACCCGCAGCTTTTCTGATGTAAGCATCAAAACAAGCTTTTGTAATTAGATACATGATAAATGTATGGCTTGTTTTCTCTTTGAGATTTTTATGGGTTCAAAACCCTTTGAGGTTTTTATGACCATATTAAATCCAAACAAGATACTTAATAGCCTTAACTCGAGTCTCGAGGACGAGACTCCCTTTGAGGTTTTTATAATTGTAACATCCGAAATCCGCCCAAACCCGAACTCGTCCGAATTTGGGTCCAATGAACCCAATAACGTTGTCGGTCAATACTAAACAACCTAAAACGACCAATTGATCATGAATCAAAAGTCGTTCGGGCGAAATCGACCAAAAATCGGTCACTTCGTATTGCGCGCCGCGAAAAAGGCGCGACGCAAATTCGGAAACCGCAAAACGAATCGAGACCGTCATTAGATCCGATTCGACGATACAAGACCAACGGAATCGACCGTTCGTCAATCAGACGTCGTTTGATATTTTTAAATGGTAAAATTTAACCTTAAACAAAATCCGTATCCGAAAATTTCGGGGGTTCAAAACCCAACCGAAAGTATAACAATATTATACTCATATTGATCGTCGTTTAGAGACAGTCAAAACGAGATATTACTCGTCAAAATCCGACATCTGAGGTGCGCGTACGGTAGACTTTAAGTATACCAAATGAGCTTTTAAAAAAAATAATTTAAAATTCTGTAACAGTACAGACTACTGTACGGTTTTTTTAAAAAAACACTATTAAAAGTGGACAGTCCAGACGTTGGTTTTATTTTCTTTTCATCACAGCCATGTGGCTCCTCCCCTCTCTCCATTTGGCAAGATTCTCAAGGCCCCCTTCCCTTATAAGTATCACTCAAAGCCTCTTTTTGTTATTTTCACCAACGATATCCTATCTTCTCCTTTTTCGGCTAGGGATTTCAATAATTGGAGGACCCTTGAAGTTGCCGTGAAATCCCAATCAGAACCAGCTGATGTGTTCTACTCCTTGATAGCTGGAGCTGTTGTTACATGCAAGGGCAGATCAACTACTTTTCTCCTCCAATTTGTAGGATCAAAAATGTACACTCCCTTTTCCCCTCCTACTTGCGGCCATGCATGTACAATCTTTCCTTTTTTTTCTCTCTCAAAAGATTTCCAGGAGTTTAGATTTTCACTGGATAATATGCACTCATTTTCACTCAATAGATTTCCAGGAGCTTAAACTTTCACTAAATAATATGCACTTTATTGCTCAATAGATTTCCACGAGCTCAAATTTGGTGTGTAATTGTGTCTGCTCAGAAGATTCTAACCAGAAGGTTCTTCTTTTTGGACATATTATTTGATAATTGATAAATCTCTCCGATCTAGACTAAATTGTGGCCTGCTTCTGCACAAAATCCGTTGGGGGGATGTAGTAGGTGATTTTGAGTCAAGCTCAAATTCTTATGAATTTCTTAATAAAAAAGTCTAGATTTGGGTCTTATTATATTATAACATAATTCAAGGTACGGTGGAATTGTAGGTCTTTTATTTTATTGCCGACCTTTTTATTTAGAGCTAGAATATAATATACATGCAAATCAAGGATTGGTTCGTCCTACGGAGGAGATAATCAGGGAAGAAATAATAAAGCAGGGATGATTCCATTTACGGATAGAGACGTAAATATAATTTATAATAAAAGCATATGAAGATTACTCGGCACTATACAGATTGATAATATATTAGTAGCTTCTTGTCCTGATTTAGAGGATTGGGGAAAATACTAAATATTTAACACTTCTCTGCTACTGATTAAATACTAAGATTAAAATGAAGAATTTAGGAATGCTTGCAAGAATTGGATTGCAGAATTCATATCAGTAATTAGGCAGTTGATGTCACGCAATTAAGAAGATACTCTAAAAATAATTAAAAATCCTAATAACTTTATCTTTTAGGTCCATCAAATAGTTTTCAAAGATCATCATGACTAAGAATTCTCATCAATTAGTTCATTAGTCTAATTTACCAACTATACCTCATTAATATAATGAATAGCATACCAATACGTTGAATCGTTGACAACTTATAATTAAGAAATGTTTAGTACTAAAGATCTGTCTTTTGAATCAACAACCAATTAACGGAACGATTTGTATTGGTCTTAGATCTTTTAATTACAGTAAACAATGTCACTTGGATCAAGGACTCAATCAGTAGATTATCTGGTTGGAATAACCTCTAAACTTGATATGGGAGGTTGACACGGATATATATAAATTGATAAGCATCAGTGATGAGTGATATGAGCACTCCTATTTTTATAGTTGAGAAAGAATGGTCATGACTTTTGTCCTACACAGTTCACTGTTTTAAAGATATCGGGCGTATTGGAACATTGACCTATATATATACATAATTTCTTTGGACCGCTACTCTTAGGAGATTCATCACAACGTACCTTAAAACAAACTATAGCCTGACTATAGAATAGTCGGTATGAATTTTTCCTTAAAGTATTATTCCGTAATCTACTAAATTTGAAATAAACAGATCTCTGTTGGCATTCACAATCGTACAAATATATTAATTTCTGATCTCACAGTTCTTTGAAATTGTAAGATAGTTATGAATCAATTAAGCTCCAATGTTTTAATGATGAATAACCTTTATTGGTGCTGGTCATGATAAACCTTACTCCTGACCGTGCGAGGGCGCGGTGACCCTCAACTGGGCGGGAGAATAGGAAGCCCAGTTAGGGCAGCGGCCGCTTAATGCGCGGGTCTAGGATCCCAGTCCCTTTTCGGTTTTTTTCTCGCGAGCTCGCAGTGTTTTACGCCTCGTTGGAATCCAGACTTTAGACCAGTTACGCTGACCCTGTCTTTTAGGATACCCAGGCGGGGGATCCTTGGTTTTCAGTTTTACGTACGAGCTCGTTCGCCTGTACTAGTCAGGCAGGTTTCTAGAGTGACTTTTCTAGGGAGTCTCTCTCACCCGTCTCAGTGGTGTAGTTGGGGAATAGACCTATCCCTCTATTGGACCGCGCTTCCAATTAGAGGGCGAGACGGAAGAGCCATTTGCAGGCTTCTTCACCGCTTGAGTTTACTTCGCCAACAGACTTGGCGATTTTACATCTAGATCATCTATAACTATATCTACACATCTGGAGTCATATCTGAATCAATTGAAGTTAAGATTTGGAGAGGTTATGATCAAAAGTTGAGATTTCTAGAAAATGATATACATGTTTATGCTCTTATACTCATGAATATTCAACTACAATATAAATGCGTCATATGGGAAAATGTTGGGTTCTGGGGAAATCATTAGAAATGCATTACAAACAACCTGAAACTTTTTTTTACTTACGCAAGTAGATGTAGATTTTACTTGTACCACCTTTCTACTTGCCTACTTTTGCACATATTAAATGTCTAGTTATTTTTATAAGTTTTTGGGAGGTACCAGCAATGGCTGACGCCTCTTCTTTCCTAACGTGTTTGGCAGGCAAACAGCCTGCAGTTCAGTAGCCGCTCAGTAGCTATACATGATTCCTGGAGACAGAGTATACACTAGACGGTATGAATTACTTTGTCTCAGTTTTTGTTCAGATAATGATGTAAATGCTATCTGTTTTGTATCACTTGGGATATATGTTGTAATATGGAAGATGCTTGTGCAAGTTGTAAATGGATATGAATATTAATGAAAAGGAATTTTTGTGCCAATTGTATCTCTTTTACTTTGTGGTTATGTTGTGGATGTGAATGTCATGTGGATAATTAGCCGTGCGAAAAATTTTTCCTGCTTTTCTGTAACTTCATGCGATCTCATGTGAATAATAGTGCGAGTGTGTGATTAACGGGTACCCGGATCCTGAGAGGGGTTCACAGCAAGCCACAGGTCGAACTCTCGATGGTGCACGACACAAGATCCCACATACCTCGAGAGGTAACTACATCCAACTCCTCATCCATGGCATGTCGCCAACCCTGGTCATGCATTGCATTATGATGATCTCTGGAGATAGAAACGGTATTTAGGGCATCTGCAAACCTCTTGTCACAACTAGATAAACCATCAGTAGAAGTAAAATGTGACATAGGGTGAAAAGTACATTGCATCTTTTGATTGCAGAGAGCTATCGCAAGCTCCTCAGGGACATCCAGGGCAGCAATGGTAGGAGCACTTTAAGAGGGCATATTATCCTGAAGTGTCGGGCTACCAGGGAGAAGGTGTCCTAATAGTCCACCCCATATGTCTGGATGAACCTACGAGCTACAAATCGTGCCTTGCAGCGATCAATACTGTCATATGCTCGATGCTTCACAGTGAACACCCACTTGCATCCCACAACAGATACGTCTGCAGGAGCTGTAACAGTAGTCTACGTGCCACGGGACAGTAAAGCGGTTATCTCCGCTTCCATGGCCAGACACAATTGACTCTCCTTCAATGCCTCGTGATAAGTTCGTGGGATTTCAATAGCAGATAAATCCCACAACAAACTTCCTGAAATATGGTGAAGACGCTCCAGAGACATGACTTGCAAGAGGGTATCGAGCACAGGAATGTTTTCCTTTCCGTAAGGCAATAAACCACCCTAAATCACTGTTTGCTCGTGGTTTGACTCATCTTGTATATATGTATGCTTATCATATGAAGGAACATGTACATCATGTACACCACTAGTTCCATCAGTCAAAACCAAGTTTTCAAAATTTACCTAAGGCATGGTGGATGATGGAGAAAGCATTGGAACATGGAGGACATGCTGAGGTATATGTGTAGGTGGGGGTGGAAGAACAACAGCATCATCAGACTCAAAGGGGCTCAACCGGTCACATGTAAGAGAGTAGTACATGATGGACTCAAAGAAGGTGACGTCAGCACTGGCATAATATTGTGCTTTTACATGATCAAAACACGGATAACCCTTTTGGATGCGAGAGTACCCAACAAACATACATTTGATAGCTCGAGGAGTGAGCTTGTAATGACCAGGACGCAAAATATGGACAAAAGCCACACGGAAATACTCATGGAGTAAGAGAGAAGAGGTCCTTGTCCGGAAAAGCAAGAGAGAATGGTACCTTTATCGTCGAGGGCATTCAATTTATAAGATAGCATATTGTCATCATAGCATTACCCCGGAAGGAATGCGGAGCTCAACTCTGTATGAGGAGAGTCCTCGTGATATCAAGAAGATATCAGTGCTTGTGTTCAGTGACACTGCTCTGCTGAGAAGTATAAGCACAAGAAGTCTGATGAATAAAATGTACATGAGCTGAAAAAAATGAGACAGTTGCATAGTACACAACTCAAGTACATTATCCGAACGAATATATTTTATTGAGGCGGAGAAAATATTATTTATTTCAACCACAAAATTTTGAATCAATGTACTAGCATCAGACTTGTGCTTTGAAAGAAAATTCGTGCTTGGAGGAGCACGTATCCTCTGAATGACCTGACCAATGGCGGTATGAGCATGGCTGACGTGGGCATGGCTGTCTCTGCCGCGTGTGCCTCGTCCTCGAAAGGGAGTAGATCCACCTCTACCACAAGATGCAGCCATAGCCGAAAATGTCTGAGTGTGTGGTGGAGGAGATACTCAAACAGTTGAGCCTACAGTATACTTCCTCTATAGGAGGTATGGTAGCATCGATGAGAAGCTGAGACCGAGCCGAATTATATTCTGGATTGACGGTAGCCAGAAAGACATCAGTCATAACAGAATCTATGTAGCCCTTATGCTGCTCTAATGAGGCCATCAGGGATATATAGTTGTATAGTCGCTCAAACATACCCCTCAAAGATGTATACAGGGCATGAAGAGGACGATCACCATGTTTGATCGTAAAGATATCATGTCAGAGCTGCAAAATCTTCGACTCATTCTTCGCTTGGGAGTAATTTGCTACGAGAATATCCCACATCGCCTTTATTGTGCGTTGACTCAGGATATCAGATTCATGAACAGCATTGCTCACAACTCGTGGTTTGTACCGTTCATCTTGGCAATAGGTGTGGGACCCTTGAAGGTGCCCATAAATGGTGTATTAACTCTCTTTTCTGACATCATGAACAATCACTGGGACCTTAGACCAGACGTACGGTGTCTAAACGAACATGAAAAGAGATGGTTATGATCTTAAGATTCATACAACAATCATCTTTAGACAAATCGTGGTCTGAGCGGCAGCGAGCGAGGCCGTTGGGGCCATGGAAGGCGTAATGGGTCGCTGGGGGGTGTTGGGGATGACATGGTGTCGATGGGGGCCGATGGCGGCTACGGCATTACCGCTAGGGGCCATTGGGGGGGCCTTGGCGGCACGCGAGGTCGATGAGCGGTGCGCAGGGCCGCTAGGCAGCGCGGAGATGCTCCTTCGTAGAGAGAGGCGACATGCGAAAGGTGGGGTAGATGGTACGGTTAGGATTTTAGCTTATGGTTTCTGTCTAGGACTACCACTCTGATACAACGTGGACAAAAAATATTTGTTGTTTATTCAAAGAGCCCAAGGGTTCTCTTATATAGAGAAGGGAGAAACCTTAACGGGTAAATTACATATTACGGACAAAAATAAATAAATAATTGTGAAACAGTATCATAACATAAAACTCTTCAACATGCTACAAGCACGAAATAAATTTTTATTCGGGTATTCGGTTTCGTTTGCATCTGGGATCCATTTGTATTGGGTGTAGTATACAAACTCCCTATGGATAGGGTTCTTAGTATGTTCTATGTTTTTTCTAACCAATAGCATTAGAATGATGTTTATACTAAATACTAACTTAAAAGTCACAAATGACTACTAACTTAAAACATTAGTAGTGATTCAGTGAATAACTAAAAAATATTGCATAAAAACCTTCGTCAAGGAGATGTTGGCGTCGCTACAAAGGAGACAGAGCGTCGAGGAAATGCTGGCAACGAGAAGCGATGATGATGCAAGGTGGCAGGAGCTGGCGGGGAGGAGCTTCAAACGGAGGGAGGCGATGGAGCAGGTGTAGTATCGCAAGCAAGGGTTTGGGGGAGGATTAAGGGCTTACTGTCACACAGTAATTCCTTAAAATGGTTATTCAATCAATGGATTTCAGGACAAGGGGGCATCCAGGTTGGGCATTGTTTTATACAAAACCTGCTCAACTAGGCTGACTCCTTAATCGAGTTGGCGACTAGGCCTAGTCGAGTCGCCAACCCTCCCCCCTACCTTGACTCTACTAATTGGTCTGTCGGTTGGCCAATCTTTACAAGCTTGGTTACAGACAATGGCAACAATCTCAAAAAGGCAAGTGATACAATCATGGCTTTTAAAGACTACATTGTCTTTGAACGTTGTGTGTTGCATACTGCATTGACCTGATCTTGAAAGACTTAAACAAGCGAAAAAAATAGTAAAGGTGGTCGATCAAGTATGGACGATCACCGCATTCATTTACAACCATTCCAAAAATGTTTGGTTTTGATGAGGAGGATGTTCAAGGAGGAAGCAACCAAATTGTGAAGCTTGAAACAACATAAAATAAATTTGAAAACCATGTGTTATCAAGGTGAATGTTTCGAGATACCTAAGGTTCGAATAGAACAAGGGAAGAAAGCAGTGCATTTGATCAATGGTCTCTGCTTCTAGGATGATGAGACATACATAGAAATCATTTATGAGTGATGACTCGGAATGCTCATGCATCCTCTTCACGAGGAAGGTATGTATATTTAATAATTACGACAATTAGTAAGCAGTTGATATTTCTTTTAAATTCTAACATATGTATGCATACAACAACAAAGCCTTTTCCCACATTAAGTAGGGTCTGCTACATGAATTCTTTACCTCCATTCAAATCTATCTTGGGTCATTCTTGAGCTTAGATCCGAATAACTACAATCCCTTCGGATAATCTCATTCCAACACTTCTTGGGCCTTCCTCGCCCTCTCTTAACCGTCTCAACATCCCAAATCTTGCATCTTCTAACTAGGGCTGGCTATTGAGTCATGGCTCGATGAGCCAGGCTCGGGCTCGGCTCGATAAGGGCTCGTGAGCCTGGCTCATTAGGCTATTGAGCCGAGCCCGAGCTAGAATTTTGGGCTCGATAACTTAACGAGCCGAGCCCGAGCCAAGCCTCGCTCGGCTCGATAACTAAATAAGGGGCTCGATAAGGAATATATATACATATAATATTTATATATAATACAAACAAAATAAAAGTAACCCTTTGCAATTTTCCCTCCACTAACTCCCACACATTTGCCCCCGCCCATGCATTAGAAAATTAGTAATTTTGTCCTTTTTTTATAAGCAAATAGAATGTTATAATATATTATAATTAAGATTTTGTACACAACTTGGATAGTGGCCTACTGGTAAGGAACACAATCTTAAATAGAGCAGGTCTTGAGTTCGAACCCATGCAAAACACTTTTCCACCAAAAAGTACCCATTTTCCTTAACGAGCTTGCCTTGGGCTCGAGCCCAGACCGAGCTCGATAAGGGGCTTGGCTCGAGCCTGAGCTGGCTCGATAAGGGCTCGAGCTCATTGAGCCCGAGCTCAAGCCCGAGCCTGGCTGGGCTTATCGAGCCCGAGCCCGAGCCAGGGGCTGGCTCGGCTCGTTGGGCTCGATAGCCAGTCCTACTTCTAATTGACGCATCACTTGACCTCCTTTACAAGTAGCCAAATCATCTTATGCAATTTTCACGTCTTATATCTATTGGAGGGACACCAACTTCCTTCTTATCGCATCATTTAGAATCTAATCCTTTCATGTATGACAATATAGGCACGCATCCACCTTAGCATTTTCATTTTTGCTATTGTCATTCTATGCACATGTCTATGGTTCACAGGCCAACATTCAGATCCATAGAGCGTAGCAGGTCTCACAACTGCTTTGTAATACTTTCTTTTGATTTTTAAGAGAATTTTCTTATTACATAGAGCAGTTGAGACTCGTGTTCCCTTAGCCAAACTGATTATTCTATGAGTAACATCTTCATCGATTTCCCCATTATGTTGAAAAATCAATCGTGGAGCTTGTCTTCTCCCAACTTGTTCCTTCTTTTCTGAAAGGAACTTGTTCCTTCTTTTGGAATTAATGAGGTTGAATGTGCTCTAGTATCTCTCACAACCCTCAATAGATGTAGTTTTGAAAAATATTTTTATCTTCTTTTCATAAGTTAGGAGCTTCTAACCTGTTACTAACCACTATTTAGCTATTCAAAAAAATCAAAAGAGAAAAATGAATTCAATAAATAACAATCTTACTGCCTGAAGCAGAAAATGTATGTAACTACTTGGGAAAGTACTGTCCATGTCTACTTATCATGGTAATTCTTCTGAATGTCCCAAGTGATTCTTTAAAGGAATCTGACTTGCATTAAAGCTAAGTAATAATACGTCTAAAAGAATTTTTAGTGAAGAACTTGTGTGCTATTTCCAGTCTAAAGTTTATAACTTTCCTGTTTCATTCTTGCATATTGTCTTCTCATTTTTCATCCTTCACGAAATTCTCCAGTATAATTTATGTTGAAATAATTATATCTCCAGATATGTTTTTCTCATATATATTTCTTTTATGTACTTCTCTGTAATTAACCCAAGGCTTTTCTCCTATATAAGAGAGCCCTAGGGTCTCGTCTATGATATGAAGTTTGAGTTTTCTCCAAACATGGTATCGGAGCAACGGTCCTAGACCGAGGTTCCCATATCCCACCCCAAAACCCTAACCCTACACGTCAAGCCCCCCCTCTCCCCTCCCGCCGTCGCCAACAACAGGAGCTCCAGGCGCCTCCTGCACCGCCGCCCGGAACTTCCCACGCCTCTTGCACCCTCTGCCAGCGGCTCCCAGTCCTGCCACTGCGCCGCCGGGGCTTCCCCAGCCCCTCCAGGGGCCTCCCCGCGTCGTCGCGCGTTGCAGGGACGCGCTTCGCCTGTCCAGGGGCGTTGTTGGCCCTAGCTGCGTCGGTGTTCTGATCGCCTAGGGGCCCAGCGCCGTAGGGTGTCCTCCCACCACCGGCCAGCATTGCGCAGGGCACCTCAACCTTCCCCCTGCGCGTTGCAGCCATCCCCCGGTGATCCAGGTGCGATTATGTGCCTTCATCCCGCGCCCTGCAGGTCTGGTTTTTTGATTGGCCAGTGTGATTTCGCTCATATAAATCATATTTTACGGAACTAGACCTTACAACTGATCAATAAGGATGGTTGTATGAGTCTACAGATATAACCACTCCTCTTTACGATTCTGTAGACACTCTTGATTCGATTTACTCCTTGTCTGTGGTTCTCCTTATTGGTGTAATGTCAGATAACAAGAGTGATGTTTTTTCTTCTTCCGGTGCCTTCAAGGGTCCGGCTCCCATCGTTAAGATGGATGGGGCCAACTATGAATTATGATCCATGCAGTTTCGCATTCTTATGCAGTGTCACAAAAAGGAGCACATTCTGACAGAAACTGAACAGACAAAATTGGGGCTCATGCTTCGTGGAAGCAAGATGATGCATATGCTCGCATTTAGCTCTCCTGGAAGCTCACCACGGAGATTGTCAATGATATAGTCAACCAGCCCACCGCAAAGGCTATGTGGGACATCTTAGCCGCCACATATGGGCAGGTAAAGAATGAGAGCAAGATTCCTCAATTGCAGTTTGACATTTTCTCGACCAAACAAAATGGTCGACCACTTCATCAGCACTTCTCTCATCTTTGAGGCATGTTTGAGCGCTTGCACAGCTTCATGCCTATTACGACCAGTACTGAGTAGTAGCAGCAGTATCGGAATGCCGCTATGACAGGAGTTTTCCTTTCATCTTTTGACTCTGAGTACGATGCAGCATGTACTCAACTCCTGACTGGCGAGACGATACCTCCAATGGAAGAGGTATATAAGTGACTAAGCAGGATTACTACTCCATCTACTACTATAGCCTCGCCCCCCACATCTATGGCTGTGTCTAGAGGTAGAGGGGGGACTTCCCAGTTTCGAAGGCGAGGACCTCAGGGTCGAGGAGGAGGACGTCAGTGTGGCTTATGTTCTCATTGTCATCGTCTTGGACATTCAGAGGAGACATGCTTTCAGAAGCATGGCTATCCTGTGTCTGCTAGGGTTGCTGAGTAGACTGAACCTTGTTCTGCACCTACACAGGATGCACGTCTGGATGATATTGTTTCTAGACTTCGTGAGATGATGGCCACTCCCGTTGTTCCTGCTGCAAGTTCTTCAGATGCTACAGCTACTGCCAGAGCTACATCTAGCTCCTCATGTATTACTTATGCCCTAACTAGTTGTAGCAGTACATATTTAACTGACTGGATTATGGATTCAGGTGCATTACACCATATGTGTGGAGATCGAGCACAGTTCAGATCTTACAGGTCTATCCCATCTGGTAGATCTGTGGTGATTACCAATGGTACGTCATCCTATTATTGGTCAAGGGGAGATTGTTCTAACTCCGTCTATGCATCTGCAGAACATTTTATATGCTGACTTTCAAGTGAATTTGTTGTCAATTAGTCAAATTATAAAGGATTTACATTGTCGTGCCAAATTTGATCCCTCTTCTCTTGTGTTTCAGGACATACTAACGGGCAGGGTGAATGGACATGGCTGTGAGCAGCGGGGATTGTACAAGCTTGCCATACCACCGACTGTTGGGGTTGCTACTTTTCCTTCAGGCTCGATTTTCCCGTTCATGTGGCATCTACGTTTTGGACATCTCCCTATTCAGAAGTTGCGTCATGTTCTACCACAGATATCTACTCGCACTAACTTGGACTGCGAAGCCTGTCAGCTTGGAAAGCATCATCGGTCTTCCTTTCCGAGTCGTCAGGGTCGTTGCAGTAGTCAATCTTTTGAGTTGTTTCATTTTGACATTTGGGGTCCTAGTCGTATTCTTGACCATCAGGGACATCGTTTTATATGGTTGTTGTGGATGATTATTCTAGACTTTCTTGAGTTTTCTTGCTAAACCAAAGTCACTAGGACCCTTCTGATTCAAAGTCGTGCTCCTCATCATTCTGGGGAGATGTGGTTCTCACTGCATGCTACTTGGTGAAAAAGGTTCCTTTCTCAATTGTGTTTCCTGAGAAGGACCCGTTCTCTATGACTCCCAGGGTTTTTGGATCTGAGGCTTTTGTACACAATTTCACCCTGGCCGTGACAAGCTCTCACCAAGAGCTGTCAACTATGTTTTTGTTGGTTATTCTCGTACCCAAAAGGGATATCATTGTTTTGATCATGTAGAAAGAAAATATTATGTTAGTGATGATGTCACATTCTTTGAGTCTATTATGTACTTTTCTCCTACATGTGACAGGTTATCTCATGATTCTTCTGGTGAGGATGTGTCTGTTCCTCCACCTCCCTCTGGTCCACCTTCTACACCCAATGATGAGTCTTCGTCTTCACCACCTCAGCAGCCACAACCATCTCCACCATTTCCGCCTCCCTTACCTCCTACTCAGTTCCTTACACAGGTTTACACGTGCAGGCCTTCTACTCGCCCCTCTGCTTGTGTGCCCTCCACATCATCCAGCACGCCTCAGGTATGTAATGAGCACATTATTTCATCTAATGGCACCGGTATCTTGAATGGAACACATGATAAGTTGATACAAAATAACAGAGGTGATGTTGATCTGGACATTCCTATAGCCCTGTGAAGCCTCGCCGTAAATGTACCACTTATCCTCTTGTTGCGCATGTTTCATTGAACCATCTTTCATATGAATAGAAGAAGTTTGTTGTGGGACTCTATGTTGTTTTTATCACAAGCACAATTTAGGAGGCTATACAGGATAGTAGGTGGCATATTGCAATGGAAGCAGAGATGACAGTGTTGCAGTCACATGGCACAAGGAGCATTGTTTCTGCTCCTCCAGGAGCATCTGTTGTAGGATGCAAGTGGATATTTACAGTAGAGCAATGAGTAGATGGAAGTGCGGATCGCTACAAAGCCAGGCTTGTGGTACGTGGGTTCACACAAACCTATGGGTTGGACTATCAGGATACATTCTCACCAGCGGCCATACACTCGGCACTTCGCATCCTTTTATCAGTTGCAGTTTCATGAGACTGGTCTCTTTACCAGCTTGATGTAAAGAACGCATTTTTATGCGGTGATCTACAGGAGGAGGTTTATATGCAGCAGCAGCCAGGGTTTGCTATTGAGGGGGAGTCTCAGAAGGTGTGCATGCTTCATAAGGCAACTTATGGAATGAAGCAGAGCACGAGAGCTTGGTACCATAAGCTATCGGAATTGATAAAGCAACAGGGATTCGTGAGGTCTACAGCAGATCACTCATTGTTTGTTCAGAGAACACAGAGAGGTACTGTTGCTATTCTTGTCTATGTTGAAGAATATCATCGTCACATGGGACGATGAGCAGGGCATTCTGGCTGCCAAGGAATTCCTAAGTCAGCAGTTTGTGACTAAGGACCTTGGCACACTTTGATACTTTCTTGGGATAGAGTTCGCCAGGAATCAGTGTGGCCTTGTGATGACCCAGAGGAAATTTGTGATGGATCTTCTTTCTGAGATAGGAATGTCAGGGTACAAGCATGATACTACTCCTATGGATGCGAGTATGCGATATATGATGAGTACACTGAGGAGATAGACGGGAGGAGATATAGAGAGCTTGTTGGGAAGCTCTTGTACGTCACTATTACCAGACCAGATATAACCTTTGCAGTGAGCAAAGTTAGCCAATTCATAGATCATCCCAGGAAGGTGCATATGGATGGGGTGTATATGATCTTGAGATATCTGAAGACTTCACCGGGCTCTGATCTCATATTTAACAGGGGTACATCCGTTGAGTTGACAGCCTGTGCAGATGCTGACTATGCAGGGTGTCCCAGAGATAGGAAATCTACGTCTGGCTTTTCAATTTTTGTAGGCGGGTCTCTTGTTTCATGGAGAAGCAAGAAGCAGACAGTGGTGGTCAGATCTAGTGCACAATCTGAGTACAGAGCCATGGCACAAGGAAGCGTAGAGATGATGTGGGTAAGATCTGTGTTAACTGATCTTACTGTTGAGGTCTCTCTTCCCATACAACTTCTATGTGACAATCAAGCGGCTCTATTTATTGTCAACAATCTTGCATTTCATGAAAGGACCAAACATATAGAGGTAGATCGTCATTACACAAGAGACATGATTCAGAAAGGTCTCATATCTACATCACATGTATATACTGAAGATCAGACTGCAGATGTCTTCACCAAGGCACTAACTAGAGGCTCATTTCAGAGATGCACCAAGCTGAGCATGATTGATATATATGCTCCAGCTTGAGGGGGAGTGTTGAGATAATTATATCTCTGGATATATTTTTCTCATTTATATTTCTTTTATGTACTTCTCTGTAATTAACCTAGGGCTTTTCTCCTATACAAAAGAGCCCTAGGGTCTCGTCTATGATAAGAAGTTTGAGTTTTCTCCAAACAATTTAAACGGTTGCTAGAAGGTCGGAATTAGTACCGAGATGGTTGCTAGAAGGTTAGCATTAGTACGAAGAATATGTAACTTTGGGTTAGATATCTATGCATATGTTGTTGAATTTATTATTTTAACATGCAAGAGAGGGACATGACAAAGAGGATTGCATGGTCCCCATTGACCTTGCATATATTTTCAACATGCATAATGGCGATGTGGAGAAAGATGTCTTTCGGAAGTGGAAGGATTACAATGGTGCTCTAATACTTGATGAGGCAGGCGGAAGGCCAAACAAAATATAAGCCAACAAACGGGTGCCGATGCTGACAATTACATGGTAAGATCTGATCGGGTGTTAGATCCTCTAGAAATTGATGATGATGATGACGATGACGTACCACTTCTCAAGGAAAAGGACGATGGCGGAGAAGATGATGATATTTCAATTAGCAGTACTAGTGATGAACATACATATTCGAGAGATAATGGCGGTGGACCGTATAATAGGTAATTCAAGAAAAAGCTAGAAGTATGTTATGAATTTATGGAATGACATACAAATACACGTGGACAATTTGCCCTGAATTCTGACTCCAAACCTGCAAAGACTAAGGATTATAAGGAATACCATGGGTAAGGAAACTATAGCTTGCAGAGGATTCGATATCTTCAAGTGGTTCATTGAGTATTTGACGTAGGCAATTCACATCAAGGTGGTGGAGCAACGTCAAGCCCTCTAAGTGGATATGGATCACATGATGGAAGATCATATAACATATTCCATGTATACTTCCATGCTCCTCTTACTCAGACTCTTGTCTTGTGGGTATGATTGCAGCTATAATTACGATGGTCAAAATTATCAATGTATCTAGCAAAACTACCTCACTCCTAAACTCAAAGAGAGGGAAGCATTTTTGGTAGTGATAGTTATAGGATCTTCCTGACTTTACCTGAAAATGCCTCCTCATAAACAACCATTCCCACATCAGAGATCGTTTCTGACTCTGTCATCACCATCGCAAGCTTCCCAAGTTCCTCCGCATTCTTGTCATGACTCATATCACATGTGATGCTAACTCTAGCTTCAGTATCATTGATGTTTATCCCTACATTAAAATACTTACAAACGAGAATGAACATGAATACAGATAGCACGTTATACTCTTATATGACATGGAAAAAATATTGAGTGCATGAAGTCGGTAATGTGACAAGAGAGACGACAAGGATTGGGAGGTTATATGGATCTACCTCGCAATCAATCATTTTAAGGTAAGATTTTATTATGGTAATTACTTGGATGCATGTATTCTATATATTGTTATTTTACAAATTTCACTATTTCCTTTTGGATAACTCTTAATAGTGAGCACTTAACAAGGATACATGCGATATAATGTTTATCAACGTGTTAAATACACCTCCCTATTTACAATAATAGTGTATTTGTATGCTATTATTGTTTTAAGAACTAGGATAATCTTAGTTTGAAAGAAAATCACTTTTTAGCCAATTCAGAGATTTCCATCGATATATGTGAGATATCCAGAGATATCCCGAACCATTTCCAAACTTACCAATATGATATCCATATCGATATTCGAACCTTAGTTCTCAGGACATGGAACATATTGTATTAGAATAGTCGTATATCTTTGTTGGTGGCACATGCCAAGAATATCGGTTGATGAGGATGACAAGCATCTTTTCTTTGGTAGCCCGGTTGCACAGGAAGTGTGGGTGGTGTTACAGGTTGTGTTGGAGTCAACCGTTGATTGTGTTGGTTTTGGGGACTCAATGGATGAGTTGGAGAATTGGGGCAGTCATACCAAGCTTTTGGGTGGCGGTTATTTTTTGGTCCATGTGGCTTGCGCGGAATAAGAATCACTGAAGTGGAGAGAGAATGTACATGGAAAATATCATATTGCATGCAAAAAGTCTAAAGACCTTTTCCTTTTGTAACTATTTTTTGATATATACTATGTACATATAAGAAACTTATGGGTGGACATCTCCTCGACGTCGCATCCTTTTTTCCTCAAAAAAATAATAGGCATCATCAAGGTGGAATAGGAAAGTAGTGTGTGGTAGAAAATTATTTTCCCAAGAAGTGGATATGGTGAGATATAACAAAATAGAAAAAAGAACATAGACTCATGGTATTAATAGAGAACATTGAAATAGTGGCTACATTGGCCTTTCATTCTCCAGCCTTGAAAATAGCTATAAAACAAGAAGAAACTGATTATGCTTCTCAAAATAATATTCCACAACGCATATACCCCTTATTTAACAAGTACACGAACGTTTGAAACCTTATAGATAGTGCCATCAAGGATTTCCCAAAAGTTGATACCATTTAAAGGGGAGTAGATGAAACAAGCAAGAGTTTGGGACCAAATAACAAAAACATCACTACTCCAGTTTTCATTGATATTGAACGCATGTGACTATCCTAGAGAAAGGTCAGCCAACAACCCCCCCCCCCCCCCAAACCTATCAATACTCGATAGTGTCGAGGAAATTTCATACGAGTGGCAACCAAAGCCATCTCTTTAAAAAGTAGTGATGGACCAAATCAAAGCCATCTCTTGAAGGTGTGGCTTTGTTACGTTAAATAACAAAAAGAATAGTCGACTCAATTACGTTTCTTTGTTGCCACACCTACCAATTTTCCTCCGATAGTGTCTATCCATGAAGATCTCTTCCTCGGGCTCTCCACAAAGATGGGAGCAAGCATGCACCCTCTAAATCAGCTTGAATATTTTCCAATCCCGATCTAATTACTTTTCCTAGTGCCCTAATGTAGGGACCTCCATCGCCATAAGAACAAAAGCATGTTCTCCCAAGAGATGAAGAATCATCGGCTGGTCAAAACTCATAGATAAATGACATGCATCCATAGTGAATGTGATCGACCACCACATATATCCAACTTACAAGCAGATGAGAAGAGATAAGCAGGGAAACACTTTGCATTAAACGGTGAAATAAACGAGCTCAAAGGGTAATGGAAACAGGGCCCCACAGGGATCTAAGACAACAGACATGCATCCAACTCCTCCGAAAAAGTTGTCAACTTTCTTTATAATCCCCCTTCATTCTTATCTTGCATCTGAATTCAACGCCACTATTCAAGCAATTAACGACCACAAAGTAAAGTAACAACAGCGATTCACCTTGGTAAAAACGCCGACTCCGCATTCCATCGCGACCTTCGCAAGGAAGAGATCGTCCGCCAGCAAGCGCTCCCTGAAGCCGGCGAACCTCATTAGCCACCCAAGCACCGGGGACCTCTCAAGCTCCGCAAAGCGCCTAACGATCGATGCTGGTATCTTCCCTGCGTTGATCGCAGCCGCAAGGTCGCTCGGCAGAGTATCAAGCGATCTCCCGATCCCGTCGAGGGCGAGTAACGCCTCCCTCCTGTTCCTCCTCCCCGGATCACCTCCATCATCCCTCCACCCTCCGCCTCCTCCGCCGCCAATAGGTCCGCCTCCGCCGTTTCCGCCGGATCGCGCGGGGACGACGCTTCGGAAGCGAGTGGAGATAGGGAGGAGCACTCTCGGGATTGGGCGGATGGAAAAGAGGGAGGGGATGCGTCGAGGGAGAGTGGAGGGGGTTTGCGAGAAGGAGCGAGTGGTGGAGGTGGTGGCTGAGTGAGAGGGCGAGGAGAGGGAGGCGGTGGCGGCGGAGGCCATGCGAGCTTATTTGAGTGTTGCTTTTGACGTGCGAGGGTTGGTGGTGGGGGGCGAAGAAAGGAGAGCTCTCGAAATAGGGCGGAAAGCGGGGAGTTGTATGAATGCGTTGTGGGGAACTTTGCGCACATGCCCTCGACTTTTTGAAATATCTTTGACAAGTCGGGTGCGAATGGAGGACACCCACGTCATTTCCATGTAAACCTAAATATTATTTAATTTACATCGAGATCCCTAAACACTGTATTCGATATCAATGTGTCTCCAACCTACAAATGCAACAGTTTGGATCTGAAACTATTTTAAACATAACAATGTGGTCCCTTATTAACTCAAATTACGTGAATTGAAGTGGAGTACTAGTGGGGATCACATTGTTACCTTTAAAATAGTTTGGATTGACCCACGCTTCTTATCAAGTTACGTTTATAAGTTTGAAGATCATATTGATATTGGATAGAAAGTTAGGATCTTCATGCAAACTATTATATTATTAAAGTCCAACAGACTAACCCACGCTTCTTATCAGAAGTGAAAATCACGAAGGAAAAATATAAAAGGTTTAATGTGGCTGCCCTCAAGGAGAGCTAACTTGGCTCCCCCACGTCATTTTGCTCATTTTTTATTTTTTTTTGAAAATTTATTCCGTGAATATTCATCATTATATCTCTATATTATGCTATGAAAATTTCGTACGAAACAGAGACTCCCACGACCTCCATCTAGACAGATATTTTTTAACGGTAACAGAATTGCTAAAAATGACCACGTCTAGATGGAGGCTGTATGAGTCTATGTTTCGTACGCAATTTTAATAGCATAATATAGGAATATATTGATGAAAATCCACGGAAAAAAATTCAAAAAAATAAAAAAAACAGGGGAAACGAGGCGGGGGGAGCAAGTTAGCTCTCCCTCAAGGGGGCAGCCCCATTTTACTCAGATATAAAACCATGAAATTATTTATTAGAAGTTTATTTAGATCTAAAAAAATGAAATCTGAGAAGTTGAATGAAATCCTGTAATTATGAAAAGGATAAAAATATATTGAAGTGAATCTATTATCATTAGTATGATTGAATTTAAAAGATACAAAATTCAGAAGAGAGACGTGAAAGTAAATGGAATTTGGACTTCTTTGCTTGATAAGAATTTGACGCATGTCTTGTTACAGATGTTGTACTAAACATCATATAAATTATTTTAAAAGATTTTTTATGCGTATATGCTTTCGAGTTCTTCAAATAAGCATATGTTTCACAATCACTTGTGCCCCTACATTCTGATAAAAAATTATAGTAGTATCATTGCGTTAGTTGATATAGGATAACAAGTGTAATAATCAAAGGACATTTAATGTAGGGACATGAGTGTAATAATAAAAGGGTCCTATTATGGTTTTTTTGTAAGAATATTGGAGCATGAGGTAATTGTACAACAGTTAACGGTATAAGTGTTATTGAAAAAACTTGAAAGAGCACGAGCATAAAAATCTATGTGTTCATATTATATATGATATTTAACGTGGAAAAGGTGATATCATAAGATAATATATAGATATTCATTTGTTAATGATATCCATAGATCGTTCAAATGTATTTTTGTAAATCTATGCTCATTGATCAAAATATTTCATAATCTTCACTTTGATCTTGCAATCATTTTGATCGAATATATGTGTGTATGTAAAGTATATTATTAAATTTTTCATTTCATGTCATATCATTTCTATTTGACATCCTTGTTGCTTTCTAATGCAGATGTTATTAGATTTGTCACGCATATTTTTGAAAATTTAACATTATTAGATTCATTGCATAAATTATTATTTACTACCAAAATTATTCAATCAAATATGTTTTTAGATTTGTCATGCAAATTTTTTGAAAATTTAACATTATGTATTAGATTCTTTGCATAAATTATTATTTACTACCAAAATTATTCAATCAAATATGCAGTGTACCTTATTTTTTAAATTTTTTGTGCCATAGGTTGGATAGATTTTCCTATAATTCATGATATTTATAATTATCAGAGTATATAAATGTGAAATGTTAGAGATAATTGGTTTTATATAAGATTCCTCTATTACAAGTTTTATTTGATGATTATATATCTGAAATTTTAACCTTATGCATTTGTTTTCCTATAGTGATTGATATTTTAATAAGATGAATTAGATACTTTACTTTTTTAAGAAATAGACTTGAATCCTATCCTTTAGATGGAAGACAAAAATGCGCAATAACCATACAATTGAATTGGATCCAAAATTTCTTTTGTGAAATTGATAACTCGTAGGGTTTTGATGGAAAATTAATTTATCATTTGATGTGAACTTACATTGTCCATTATTTACATAACAATGATACTACCTATAAGACTGGATTTAAATAGTTTTTTATATAAAAAACTTTATACTGTATTTGAAATATGAATTGAAGCATAAAAAATCAACCAATTATTTTATAAAAATAAATGTATTAAATGTGTTAAAACACAATATGAAGATTAGAATTTTTATATAAATCATTATAATCACTTATATAATACACTTTATTTTTTATCATTTTTATAATCATTATAGCCATTATTTGCATAAAAATAAGTTAATTTATAAGGTTGGTCTTGGGGGAAAATGGATAGCATAATATTGGACATTATTAGATAGGAAGAGAAGGAGAAGGATCAGAAAGAAAGAAAGTGAGTGGGGGAGAGTTTGATGCCCCCATCCTTTGGGGATGCCACGAGCACCAGCATCAGGCACTTCTAAAAATCTTTGATTTGGCAAACCCATCTTATGTACATTAGATCCATAGTTAAAATAAAATAACAGAGAATAACAATAAAATGAAAAATCAAAAGGCAGTATTCATACCCATTAATCTTATTTAAAATACGATCCATACTCGCAAGAGATACATCATGCAAATATGTAAAGCAGAAATAATATGCTCTCAAAGGGGCATCTCTATGTATTATCTCTTGTAGAATGAAAACTGTAGAAGTTGTAAGAAAAAAAGATGCGCTAGAGGTAATGCATCATATCTAGTTACCGTCCACCAGTGAAAGCCCGAACAGTCGTGATTCCAACTGATGTGGTTGTCGAGGTACTCATGTTGTGTCCAAACAAAAGGGTAACATTATGAGCAACTGTCTAGAACGAATGGTGGTTAAACCTCACACATCACATAATGCAGAAAAGAGGAATCAAATTTCTAATAAAGAGATGATCATCCTATGAGCTCTAATTCAATCGAATAACAAAATAAAATGATCGCAAAAGTAAAACTACATGGTAACAAAAATTATTTTGGTACAGTTTCACAAGATCACAAAAAGTATAGGAATATGAGTGAGCTATGTCTCCCTGTTTAGAAAGTATGTACATGTACGATTCTCGCAGAAGATCGTAGATCTCATATTTCCCTATATGTACACCAACTCGTCGGTTTATAGACCATGTCATGTCATCAACCAAATGGTTTGCCACATGTACATTCTCAGATATATATATATATATATATGCATATGTGTATCCTATCAAAGGATGTATGCATGTTTGTGACATTATACAGTATAGGTCTTTAGTATCATGATCTTATTAAGTTAACTCTTTAACTTGACTCATCCGATGCCCTAAAAATTTATGTTTCTATGTAGATGATTTACATCAAGAGTGTCAGTTGGATATCAGTCTTTGGAAAAGATTGCCATCACTTCTCAAACTAGAGATCCTTCTTGAATATCACTTGATAATGCTAGTTGTTTCCTCAATCTAACTCTTTAGATCCACAACCTTGTATCATCCTCTATGATCTAATTATTTAGATCAATACTTGTATGATACCAAGAAGTCCATGGCACATAACCCTAATTTATAAAGGAAACTTATTAATGCAAAACTCAATTATGTCATGTTACTCAGATAATTAAATGATATTATTTGCAATTACATATATTGCATCATGGCTCGCTGATGAAATCGTGTTTCATGCACATGCGAACCTAAAATTACGCTAATTACCTAAACAAACACATTCATGCATGCATTAATATTAGTTTTAATAAATTCATACTTGTAAAATAAAAACATCCTTTTATCACTCAAACCACTAAATAAATGCACAATAAAAATCTAAAAATAAATAAGAAAATAGGATATTAATAGAAATATAAGTACATACAAAAATACAAACATACTCACAAACTTCAAACATTTACAGATAATTGTATATAACTCTTGTTCAAATGATTTCCTTTGCATTAATTCAAAAAAATGTACAGAAAAATATAAAAATATCACAAAAATATCACCGTCAATAATTGACAAACGGAACAACTTCACTTTTCCCAATATCCACAAAATTCAGATTTTATATCCAGAGAACATGAACTCCAATTCACCCCAACTAATTTTCAAAGTTCATCATTTAAAATACTTTAAATTCTAATAATACTTAAAAGTGACTGGGGTTCATTTTTGAAAAGTCGATTCCATGACTCATTAGTGCAAGGTTTTACATATTTTTCTTTCTTTTGTATAAAAAAAGATAAAATCATAAATAGAAAAAAATAGTTCAAAATCAGAAATAAACAAAAAGAGGTCCTTTCTGCACAAGTCAACTTGACTTGTATCTATCATTACTTATTTACATCTTTTTATTTCACAAAATTAAAAATAAAAAAAACGTGTCTAAGCACCATATATTATATATTATTATACATATAATATGGTGGTACTATTAACAACAAAATACAACTTAAAAAATCTTAAAACCCCCAAAAGTGGTGTTTTATAACTAAAAATGAATTTTAATTTATATCTTTTATTCTAAACATTTTTCGGTAAAACCTTCTCGTGCAATATTTTATATAATTTTTTGAGAAAGTTTTATGTTTGATGTTTTTTAAATCCTTAATTATATATTTCATGCTTATTTTCATGTATTTGGCCTCTTTTTTTGCGATCGATCCATGTGGACCATGTTGACATCTGCTAAAAGCTAAAAACTTTCAAATACTCAACTCCCATTTGTCCATACTCCTCCACCTAACCCCTCTCCTTTATTTTAGAGTGTTGACAGCAAGTTAACATTTCCACCTCCATCTTCTCTCTTTCTATTTCCATGCAACAACCTACCAAACCGTTACACCTTCTTCAACTCAAGCCTCCCCCACCAACCCTCGATGATCGTGCGTTGATGTACGCTCTCCACCTCGATTAAAACCCCCAGGAAGCCCTCTCCACCTTGATCCTTTCCACCAAATAAAAAGAATTTCAACTCCATATTTTCAAACCATCACCTATTTCACCAAAGGATCCTCTAAGCCCCCATCTCCCCTCGTCAGTGTGACTGGTCCGACGAGAGTTGAGTTGATTAATGTTGAGCTTTCCATTGTTGGCGTGATCTAGATAGTTCTGGTCACCTGCAACGGAGCTCTTCTCCCTTCAAACGTCTTCCCCACCAGAAGGCTATAATCGTCATTCACATCGAAGAATCAATAACTACAGGCAATATCCTCTATTTGTTGCATTTTCTTCTTATAGGTAACAATAGCTTAGATCTTAGTTTACTTTTATTTGTATTTTGTAGTTGTAAGAACCCACCTCCATAGTTTAACTTCCATCCCCTCGTGTGGCATCACCACCTCGTCATCACTTTCACTCCACCTTTCTCAGCATCTTCTCGTGCTTCCTCAGCTACACACGATGGTTGGAGCAGATCACCCTCTCCCACGTCCTTCACCAAACAAGAGAACATCCACTCATAAACCCATTTTTTGTAATATTTGGATTGTTCAAGAAGCTCGACTCATTTCCACTTTGTAGGTCCACCAGAACACTCCCACGCTGACGCTCATCGACGATGCAGCCTCCTTGACATTCGTCATCCACCATCGGTCTATCGGACCTCAACCAACCACCACCCATGCTAGAGAAGGAGTAGTAGGAGGAGGAATAAAAACCACCGTTGGATGTTATTCCCCTTTCTTCAAACTAAACCATCCATTGGGTGCTTGGAGTTTTTACAAAAGAAGACCCCAAAAATTCTATTTTTGTATGTCTATCCTCACTTTTGGATATACCACATGGAAAAGTTGTGGATTGTAATGAAGCCTCCATGTTTTTGGCTTATTTCAGGGGGTCATCGAGCACCTTTTTGAATTGCAACCCATTTATCATATATGCATATGTACCCATGGAGGAACTTCATTTTATGTGAAATTTATTTTGTTGAGCTAACATCAAACTTTACATTGTTCCAATAATATTTCATACATGAATTAGTATTGGTGAATTTTGAAATCGGTGTATCATTTTGACTTATTTCTTGAATAACTCTTTAAACACTTGATATCTCTTGCTCATTTTTGGTAGGTCGTAGACCTTTATTAGGTCGAAGTTATGGCCAACTTTCATCGAAAAATACTATCATTTGTGAAAATAGTTCGAATACTTGATTTATTTTAGGAGCATGTTTCGTCTATTCAAAAATCCAAAAATATGTCCATGTAGTCTTGAATTTGTTCCATAGTAAGGGATTGTTGTTGGATTTTTATTTTGTTGTTTAAATAGCTTTAAAAAATCGAACATTTAGATGTACGTCATATCCAAAGGACATTCATTGATTTGTTGGTTAGAGTCTAGAAATCCAAAAATACTTTAAAACTTCCAAACATCCTAAAAATTTGATGGTGTCAAAAATCCAAAAACAAGGCCATGTTTTCTTATATATATTTTATCTATTTAGGAAAAATAGAGGCACCATTTTAGGACTTCATTTTGAGCTATTTTTAATATTTTCCCCAAGTGCCTTGTTTATCTTATTTTTCTAAGTGTAGGATTGTTTGTTGTATTGTATATCATGCATTTTATTATTCTTAAAAATTCCAAAGACATTTAATATATTCTAAAAAATACAACACTACATTTTTCATATTTTTATTTATTTATCTTCAATTGATTACTTGTGTTTTGTATCTTCTATTCACACACTCTCTCTCTCGTACTTGCCTTGTTATATTGTGATGCATGTGTGTGTGATTGTTTGTCTTCATTGTTTATTTCTTCTTATTATCTATTTCTGAATAAATTAGGCACTTGATATTGATGAACCTCTAAATACCATGTTTAATTCGTCGTTTTTATCGTAGTAGTCAGGAACTTAGGATTCAATCAAGAAAGACCACATAATTAATCCACAATTAAAGCGAGCGGTTAGGTTTTTATTATACTTGGGAAAACTCAAGATCAAACCCCAGGGAGGCCCCTATCTCCTTAGGTTGGTTAATAGTCAACCTAGAAGCTAGGTTTTCATAGAGGCACTTTTTGTAATTTTTTATGTAATTAATAATGAAGTGCAAGTTCAGGTACTAAAACATAATTCTCAATCAAACGATATATAAAAATCCTAAAACTTGGCTGAAATTAATGCACTATATTTTTTTGGATTTTTCTGATAAAAATGAATATATTATGAATTAAAAATGCATGCATAGTGATTTATCATAAAATAATTATAATAAATAGCAAATATAATTATTTCTCGAAAATAAAATTATCTTAGATAGGTCTATGTGATAGGTATCCAAGAAAAAAATTAGATCTTAAAAATATCGGGTCTACAACTTATTAAAACTAATTACTCAAACCACCATTTAATTTATTACAGACTCGATATGCATGCAAATGGAATGAAATTTGGGCATAAAATAGAACACACTTAATTCTACCTACTACGAGTTTTCAAGAATATTTGGAGCAATAAGGATTTAATATGAATTTCATATAACACAGTGGGTAAATCATGTAATTTTCCACTAGATTAATTATGTTAAATAATCTACAGCCCACAAAAATCAAACAATCATCCACAATGATACAACATAAAAGTGCAACTTTTAGAATAAAAATATGATGTGAAATGATGTTCAAAATAAAACTCAAACGTCAGGTTCTTTATGCAAATGACATAAATAAAATTAAACTAAGTGCAAGCTAATAGTGACTAAGATGCAATTACTAGGTCACGAGGGGTTATTCGCGCAAAATGCCCAAGGGTGCACGTGTGGTCTGGAGAACCACTTCTTCGCAATTTGATGGGAGTTTGGGGCTTTGATGCAATTCCCAAGGGCCATGTGCGGTCATGTTCACCTAGGGCCCGAGCATGAAATCTTGGAACTTGGGGGTTTCTCTGCAAAACTCCCCATGGCTCATGTGTCGCATACATGAGGGGGACAGCTTGGGCAGAGGGCAATCGACACGCTCATCAAGGTAGGGTGAAGGCACGCCATTGAAGGTCGACCGTAGAGGTATTACATTTATCTCCGAGAAGAGTTGCGACCATGGCGATGGCGAGACGGAGGGGCTTCGTCCGGTGGCGCGAAGTTAGTTGAGGAATTCCTCGATGCCGGTGTGGAAAGAAGCCCGATGAACTAGAGCCGTGGTGGAGTGCGAAGACCAAGGGGACTCTATTGGAGAAGGTGGCGGTGAATGTGGAGAGGCACATGACTTGTGGGGTTGCAGACCAAGGTAGTGGAGACTAGTCGTTCAATGCGCTGGCTATGGAGTGAAGTGACTCGATGCTCCATGTGATGGAGGAGTGTTCGTCGATGATCGGTGGACAGAGCAAGGTGAAAAAAATGAGTCGGAGGCAAAAAAGGAAGATGAAGAGAGAAAAGAGAAGAGAATGTAGGAGGGGGAGAAGAGAAAGAAATGTTGTACCTAGGGATGGAAGAGTCGCTTGGGGAGATGAAGGGACACAACCCTCTCCGGTCGTCACCTCAGAGCATCCGACATAGAGCTGTAAGGCTCAATCAAGCTTCGAGCGAAGCTTGCGGTGGCAGAAGTCGAATCTCCGCTGGATCTCACCTAGGAATAAAAGTCATCTTTGCTCGACCTCTAATACCCTCAGTTGTCACATAAGGAAGAAGGGGGTTGTACTCTCTCTCACTGAAGGTGGCAGATGGATCATGATGGGGGTGCGACCACCCCTTTATGGGCATTAGGAGGGGAGGTAGAGATGGTCAGGGGTCCTAGGCTGCAGCTCCAGGCAACGGGCGTTGCAGATGGGCTGCACGAGAGGTTAGGGTTCGTAGGTGACCATGGCTGGAGTGGGAAAGGAAACCGAGTCACGGGTCATGCGGGGAGTCATGGGAGGAAGTTGGCGAGCGGTGGTGGGAGGTGGGTCGTAGGGGGCAGGGCAGGCACATTGCCACGAGATGCGAGTGGTAGTTTCCCGGGCGGTCGCAGGTGCAAGGAGAGGAAGCGCCACGTGGCGTACGAGAGTGCGACCACGTGGTGGGAAAAAAATCAAATTTTAAATTAAATTAATAATAATATTAGATAAAATAAACAATAGACTTAAAATAATAAATAGATAAATAAATAAATAAATATAAATAATAGAAATATAAATAAAAAATAAAATAAATGAAAATAAAAATAAATAAATGATTGAATGCATAAAAGAAAATAAAAGAGAAAATAAATAATTAAAATAAAATAAAATAAAATAAAAGGGGTGACATGTGGCGACTCTAGGAGCTACCACATGTCACTCTGAGAAAAAAATAAAATATAAATCCAAAGAAAAATAAAAAATAAATAGAAAATGAAGTCAAATAAAAAATTAGTCAAAATAAAAGTTGTTTGTCTCAACGAGAGGTGCAAATTTTATGGAGGACTCAAAACCAATAGAAATCAACTGTATAAAAAGTATTTTTAGTGGTACTATATGGATATAAATACATAATTTTTGTATTTTGCAAATTTTTTTCATTTTAGATAAGATAAAAATAAAGTAAAATAAAATATAAAATAAATATTTACAACTTAATCTATTTTTTGGTTTTTTAATAATTAATAAAATAAAGAAATAAAATAAAGGGGACATATGTACAGACTAATTATGCAAACTCAAGTTGCTTTATTTTCTTTGATTTTTATTTCAATTTTTATTTTTACACATTCTATTAAAACATAAATCAAAGAAAATAAATGTAAAAGAAATAAATCAAAAAGATTATTTTTATACATAAAATAATAGGGTCAAAATAGGTAATATGTACAATATACAATGAGGGCCCTAAACCCAAGTTTCACATATGAACTATGATTCTTTTGAATTTGATCATGTTTTGTAGAAAATTGAATGCGCAAAAGTGAGTAGGGGTCCATAGGACACTGCATGAGAGGAATATCCACATTTTGTGGCCTTTTGTCTCAAACTTGGGTCTGGGTTTTATTGAGCAAATTTACAAGTTAGTATTTTTTGGTATTTTTCTTTTATTAAGGTTAGTAATATATACTATAGAGTTGATGTTATTTGATTTTATCAATAAAAATAAATAAAAAATATGGATAAATATGGTAATATACATGTGATATTTACAAGGGAATTTGGGCTCTGTATTCATGCAATTATGCATGCTAAAATGTGAATATTATCTACAAGTGCATGAATGATAATAATGCATAATTAATGGATAAATGTAGCTAATTACTCAGGAATGAAGCTCTATTTTCAACTTTTAGAGTGATGAATCGCATATTCATCAACCCCCTATACTTAAACCTTGCTCATCCCCGAGCAACTAAAATGAAATGCAAAAGTGAAATGATATTGGATTCCATACCAATGTCTCAACAAAAGGTAAAAATGGAGCTCGACTCGACCTTTGGATTAATAATGTGGTGAAACTCCTTATGAGAATTAGGGTTTTAATAACAACACCCTCCAATACGAGATTAAAACCAGCCTATGCACATGCAGTGGAGTGCTTTAAGTAGTAAAGGTGAGTCGCGAGGTGGGGGGGTCAGACGGAGCAAGGTCTTCAAGGGGTTCCTCTTCTTTTCTATGGTCAAAAGCCGTCGGTCATATAGAGGGCTCTGCCCGCCACCACATATGTCATAAAATTCCCAACCGGAAGAATAAGAAGAAGAAGAAGATGATGATGATATGAGGTGGCATGTTGTTTAGCTAGGTAACATAATGGAAATGTATTGGACTGCAAATCCTCAAATGACATGAAAAGATTCACAATAAGCACAGCTCTTGCTTATCTCCCCTTGCCATCTTATTCATGATTGGCGCACTAAGAGAGGAAGGTCCACGGACTGAGCGCATTAGCGTAAGAGGAATTTCAAGTTCCCGAAACAAATGTGTAATGAAAGCATGAAAGTCAGTTATTCAAAAAGCCGAAGTTCTTAAAGAATCTTATCGATACGAAGTCAAAGGTATAGAAGACTACTTGATATCCCTGGCCCTTTATAACTGGCGATTTGCACAAGTCAATATCCCGACCCTACTCAGAAGTCATCTTAGATCATCCCCCTCCTTAAGCATCCCACATGAACACTGAATAATTGCTATGGTGTGTGAAGGGTGTTAGCTCTTCCCATCCAAGATGCCGGTCCACCATGCAATCTCCTCCTCCAGTAACTCGTCCTTAGGGAGTCAGGTATTTCCTTCTATGTTCAGGAGTGTGCTAGTTCACAACGAGTAAGGGGAGAAGTATAAAAGAAGGGGAAAAGAAGTGGGGATTGACCAGTGTAATCAACTCTCCTGTGAAGCTCGACTGGTGTAGCCAAGTCTTCACTAGATCTGCAGTCTATCTGAAGCTTGGACCATTTTGGTAAATATTTTTTTTGGTATTTGGGAATTCACTTCTTTTTGGTAGAAATTTGTGGTTGCTCTGCATGGATTATTTGTGCCCCGATGGATATAGAGTCTTTTGGTCCGCCCATGTTTCGGGGTCTTATATGCTAATAGTCCATCCCTCATCCGAAGCTTTATTTCAACTCGATACTCTAGTTTTTATATGTCCATGCTACCAAATAAAGAAACATACAGTCTTCCAACACCTTGTCTGAGTTGAGCTAAGTGCACAGTGTAGAGTACAGAATATTCCTTATCCAAGAGTCTACTAAATTTGAGACGACCAGGTTAGACACTAAGATTCAAGTCTAAAAGCTATCTTGTGAACTTGGAAAACTAAGTCCAAGATCTGAAGTTCCTAAAATCCTACTTTCAATTGAAGTTCCTATGAAATTTAAGTAAATTAAGGTCAAGTCAAGTCTATCCTCGATTATTATTCATAACTCGATTCAACACCCACTAACTTTCTACTATGCATATGCAAGATATGCAATTGAAATGTAGATGTTATGAAATGCATATGAATGAAGTGCAAGATGCCTTTTTTTGAATGCAAGAATAATATGCAAGATTAAATAAGAAGTCCTTTTACAAAAAAATGTCTCTTTTTTGTTAATACCTCCTATTTTACAACTTTTATACAACTTATACATAAAGAGTATTATATACATTATACATATTTTACAAATATACACATTATACAAGTACTTACAAAGACACATTTTTTCACAATTTTACCCATCCCATAATTATTGAATAATATATACAGAAATACACAAAAGTACAAGATATGGGTAAATCATATATGTAATACACACACACACCCCTATACTTAGCATGTGTTATGTCCTCAAAGAACAAGCGAGGAAAAGACATAATTTGTGCTAAGCGTAGGAGAGTGAAAAGAAAAAGAAGCATAGAAGTCGTCCCGCTCCCCGTACTTAGGCTCTGATCAACCTAAGTATAGAAAAAGAGCAAACATGGAGCGGTCGAGGTCAAGGAGAGAAATGGATGAATATATTACATGGTGGGAATCAATCCCACCTATACTTAGGCTCTGGTTAGCCTAAGTATATGAAAGGAGTCGGTGTGAGAATCGATGTGATCAGGGAATGTACAACGAGATAAATCTGAATCTTTTTTTATGTTGTTGATGGCTTGAGATCACTGTTGCAGGGCATCATACATGACTCTATGCGTGTCTTCTGAATCTGCCTCACGCATGAAAACAATCTCCTCAACACGGACTAATTATTCATTTGGTTTGACAAAGTGTTTCGACAGTTGTCCATTCATTAGGGATGTATGTGCTCCATCTATAAGATATGCAATCTCTACACATCAACTGTCATGCACACCACTAACTAGATACGGACCTGTCCACTTGGACTCAAGCTTTCCTTGGAAAATCTTCAGCCTTGCATTGAACAACAATACCTTTTGTTCATGAACGAAGGTCTTTTTGTCTGATAAATCTATCATGCCAATGCTTAACCTTATCCTTGTACACCAAACTGTTGTCGTATGCACGGTTTCTGATTTCCACAAGTTCACTCATATCCATCTCTCTCTGCTTCTGCCCTAGGTATGTGTTCCAATCGACCTTCTTTATTGCACATTCTATTTATGCATTAACTTGGCAGGCAAATGACATGGCTTCCCAAATACCATCTTGGATGGGGAGGTTTCTAATGGTGTCTTATAAGCTGTCATGTAGGCCTAAAGGACTTGTTCTAAGATCTGGGACCAGTCCTTCCTATATGGGAAGATGAGCTTCTGCAATATAGTCTTAACCTCCCTATTCAACACCTTTGCCATGCCATGGGTTTGTGGTGGTAAGGACTAGCGACATGGTGCTCGATGTCGTAATCCTTCACAAGTTTCTTCACTTCTCTGTTTACAAAATGCCTACCCCATATGGTATCAACACTTCGGGAACCCCGAACCTAGAAGTAATATGCTCTCTGACAAACTTATAAATAGTCCTACTGTCTACAGTTTTGGTCAAGATATCCTCCAGCCACCTTGATAAATAATCCACCACAAGAAGGATATATTAAAAATTGTGTCTAACTGGGAATGGGCCCATGAAATCGATGCCCCAAGCATCAAAAACATCACAAACGATGATAGGCTGCATCGTCATCTCATCTTTGGAACCAACAACTCCTCCCATTCGCTGGCATACTGGGCACGACTTCACAAAAATAAGAGCATCGCGAAACAGAGTCAGCAAGTATGAGCCACACCACAATACTTCCTTGTGGTCCTCTTCCTAGAGTGGTGTCCTACCTCCAGACTATGGCAGTAAGTAAGGACGTTCCGGTATTCCTCCTGAGGAATACACCTCCTCCAGACATAATCTGATCCCTTAAAGAAAAAGATCGGATCCTCCCAATGATAATGTATCAAATCTGACTTAAGTCGGTCTATGATGCTCTTGGGCCAATCTTTGGGAACTTTCTTGGAGACAAGATAGTTCACTATATTGGCGTACCATGGGAGTGAGTCGATAATAAAAATAGACTTGTTAGGGAAGGGTCTCGAATTGGTGTATCATCAAAAGCATCTTGAATCTCGAGACGGGATAGGTGATCATATACTACATTCTTTTTTCTAGGTTTATCTTTGACGTCCAAGTCAAACTCCTGGATAAGTAAAATCCACCTACGAATACATGCCTTCACATCCTTCTTTTCCATGAGATACCATAGTGTTGTATGGTTTGTGAACATGATCCAATTAGATGAGACCTAAACTTATACACGGCGAACACTACTACAAGCACCTCTTTTTCCATAACCATACAGTTATGACATGCAGGGTCAAGCACCTCTTTTTCCATAACCATATAGTGCATAATGAATGGGACACTGATGAATCCACGATTCATCACCTTTATTCTTTTATCTTAGCTTTATTTCCTTAGTCAAATACCTGTAAACATCCACTAATTTCATGAAATTAGCATTTTACATGCATCTGTTAAATATGCATTTTTAACACTCTTTATATTCAAAAATAAAAGAATAAAGAAGAAAAGAAAAAGAAAAGAAAAGAAAATAAAGGATGTATTTATGAAATAAATACAGATTGACCCGAACCCGAGAGAAGGTCAAGACTTGACCTGATTGACCAGGAATAAAGTAGGGGGAAATAGGGTCTTTAATTCGAAAATCCAAAAACAATTTGTAAATATTTTTCCTTGTAAATTTGTACAAAACTTACACAATTTTATTTGTATAAAATTGACCTCAAATTAAGTATTTTTCTAAACAAAAGTTGTAAATAAAAATATTTTGTAAATAATAAAAATAAATGCAAAATAAAATAATGTACATATTACAAATAATCACACTCAGAAAAAGCTGTAAAGCGATAATTGAAAGACCAATTCCGGCTCCATACGAACTCAAATTGAATCAAACTCACTTCCATTGTACTCTAAATTAAATTATATTTCAAATGGTTATGGTTTCATAATTTTTCGAGTTACAATTGAAAAGTCAATTTTCTGGGATGGTTTGTATAATTTTATCACTTACTTATTGCATATATTTATTCATATTTATTTTTATACATAATGTTCATAATTGTAAATATTTTCTTCATTATTAAAAATAAAAATAAAAATAAAAATAATTATTTAAAAATAATTTCCTTATTTGTACATGTGTATATTATACTATATGTACATAATACTTGTATACAACTAATTTCCTTACATAAAAATCACCAAAAAAATTTAATATCTAACATTAATTAATTAAATTAATATAAATACGAAATTAGGATTTAATTATTTAATTTATTCATTTATTTGATTTGAAAACTTACCTTGTATATAAAGATTTGATTTTATGCCTTAAATAGCCACCATTAAGGTGGCTAATTAATTTTTTTAAATCAATTAATTTAATTATTTTATTTAATTTCGAATTTCATTTTAAATTTATTTATTTATTTAATTAACCACTAAACATATTCCTTATTTGTACATATTTCCCTTTTCTGATTTCCTTCTCTTTCTATTAGGCTCCTCCTCCCTCATTTGCTCTTGATCAATCTTTGGTGGAGAAGGAGCCTCAAACCTAATATATCGTCGGTTGATAGAGGAGCCCAACCCCTGAGCCGTCCAGTGACAGTGGACCGATTGTCGTTGAGGCCATCACGACGCCTGCCTCCCTCAGGTTAGATCCAATTTTTCTGTCATTTCTTTAGAGTAATCGTAGCATAGTTTTTATTTTTATCTGCGTTGTAAAGTTTAGATCCATAGTTTTCATCATAAAAATTTTCCCAATCCAACCTGACATCGATTTTTCATCTCACATCTCGATCTCTACACGTTCCAATTCTACCTCGCACGACCACTCAACTTCGATCATGCACGGTGATCGAAGACTCGGATCTATCTTCCATTTCATGGATCCACATCCACTCATGTTTTTCCATTTTTTTGTTTTTTCTTGGATAGAGTCGTCGTGCTCGTATCCTCATTTGTTTAAAAATAATATATATATATATATATATAATATTTCTTTTCCTAACATTTGTTTTGCAGGAAAATAAATAAATAAATATAATTTTAGAAAAAAATCTTATGTTTCTGTTTACAGTTTCTGTTTAAAAAATATTTTTTTATTTTTATTTACAAAAGGAAAATTTAAAAAAACATTAAAAAAATAAAAAGGGGTAGCCAACGGCCCTCCAGCGGCTCTGCCGCCCGCCTGCCGTCCCTCCTTCCTAGAGCCTACGCCGGTCCTCCGCCCAGCCGACAGGCCAACGACCCTCCAGCGGCTCCGCCCTCCAGCCGGAGTTGCCGCCCCTCCCTCCGCCTTGCACCACCGTGTGCGACGCCTGCTCCATCCGTACCTCTATCGATTGAAGAAGCCACCTAGGGCGGAGCGATCATCGGGCGTTGCCATCCAAAACCACGTACGCCGCAGCCACCTGCGACCCTCCAGTTAGCCGTCCAGCAACTGCATCTGAAGCGTGACTCCACCGCCCGCCTCCATCTCCGCCTTGGAGTCCACTGCAATACCCTCCTGCGGCTGAGGCTGCTCCACCGCACTCCCATCCACCTTCTGATACCCCTCGTCGGTCAACCTCCTCTGCGTGGAGCAGCGCACCGCCGCCATCAACCGTCGAAACCAGGAGCACCTTCGTGCATCAACCCACCGCCACCCATCGACGCCGCTCCTCAGCCTGGTTCTCGTCTTGGCTTTGGTGAGAAGAAACGAAGAACAGGGGAGGTGCCCCATGCCTCTTTTTTCTTTGGACGAAACTACGGAGAAACCCTAAGGGGGTGAATAAAAAATCGGAAAAATATCGTCAACACCCTCTGAGTATATTTGATATTGCGCAAAAGCCCCCTTGCTCCAGCAAGTCACGTGCGTGGCACGTTTCTTTGGGTAATTCACAGTTCTAATCCTGTTTTTATTTTCTTATTATTTGTTGAATGCAAAAACATTGAATAATTGTTTTTAAGTCCCTGTTTATCCATACTTTATTTTGCTTGTTTATTTAGCCTGAAATAAATAATATTCTTGCTCTGAAAATTCTACAAAAATCGCATTATATTCCTGTTGTGTGCCTGTTGATAATATAAAAATTTCATTGCATTTTATTTTTATTTGATATTTTAAAAAATTCAAAAATTGCATCATTTTCTCTGCCTGAAAATTGAAAATTCATAAAAATTTAAATATCGCTCTAAAAATTCCAAAAAAATAGATTAGGTGTATTTTATTGTCTTTTATTTTATATGCAAATTTCGTGCATTAATCATATACAAAACCCCAAAAAATTGTAAAATCCCAAGAATATTATAAAAATCATAGAAAGTTATAGAAAAATCCAAAAATAGTGATTTCAGTTTTTATGTGTACATATTTGTTTATATATTAGCATAAAAATAATTTCCAGGAGTTTTGAGCATTAAAATATTTTTAAGTTGCAAATTACTATAGACTGTGCATTATTTTGTATTTTGAGCATTGTTTGAATTTTAGAAAATACAAAACATCTGAAAATTCTACAAAAAATACAAAAATATTTTAAAACCTATAAAACACAAAAACATTCTCTCTGAATTTTTCTGAGCATTTTTTATATAATTGAAAAATACAAAAAAGTGTGTGCATGATGTGACTTGTGTGTTTACTTAAGATTAAAAAAATGAAAAAAAAATAAAAAAACCACTAAAAATTCATTTTATTTTATTTTGGAATTTGACTACTTAGTTTTTCAATTGTGCTCCTTGTGTTCGACCATGGTCGCTATACCAGGTAAATTAAATAGCGAAGACATCTTACATTTCATTGACTGAATTTTTCTCTTAAGTGGTTTTACATATTTTTCTCGTTGACCAAATCGATTGGTTGAGAACAACGACCTGTGATAATTTATTCCATCTTAACCGCATCGATTATTTGGGTCATCAGACACCATCCCTCCTTTGTTCTAACACAACCTCAATAGTAAAGTCTTAGACATCCGTCATGATTTCAAAAGGAAGAGACCAATCTAGGGCTTGTAGGTTCAGGGCCCCCATGATCATCCCTTGAAATAGCTTAAAGGCATCAAGACACTCATGATCGACAATAAACTCCATGTCTTTGCCTAAAAGCTCAGTTAGCGATCGAGCAATTTTTGAAAAATCTTTTATGAATCTCCTATAAAATCCAACATGCCCGAGGAAAGATCGTAATTGTTTCACATTGATTGGTGGTTGGAGTCGTTTGATCACGTCCATCTTGGTAGGGTCAACCTCCATTCCTCTCTTGGAGATAACATGCCCCAACACAATGCCCTCCGTCAACATGAAGCGACTCTTCTCCCATGAGAACACCGGATCGACCTCACAACATTGACGAATCTCAGGTTCATTACTCTAAAAGATATTAATTAAGCTCATATCCCAAAAATTCATACGCATTTCTTCATTTATATTGCATAATTAGCATTCATGCATGTATAAATAATAAACGCATTTTAGCGTGCATAAATGCATAAAATGAGGAGCCAAGAATTCTAGCCCAATTTACTTGTAAAATAAGCTAACTTCCCCTATTTATAAATAATTCATGCTAATTCCATATCACCTGAAACCACTCCATTGTGTACATATCACTAATAAGAATAAAGAAAAAAATACAAAAAAACACTAACTAAAATAATTGAAAAATAAACTCAAACCTTAATTTCAGATATGTCAGACTTAAACACTGATATCTTCCTCATATAGTGTCCGATTTGATCCCACTCACTTTTGAACTAATGTACATTCAGTTACCTTCAAAACAAACCAACTTCAAGTGAGTCAGAGCTCATATGTGAAAGTTGGGTTTTGGGCCTCTTTTGTACATTGTATAATTTACCTGATTTTGATCTATTATTTTATTTACATAATTAACTCTTTTTATTCTATTTATTTTTCATTTATTTTCTTTAACAAAGGTTTTATTAAATTTCATAAAAATCCAAATCCAAACTAAAACAAAAATCAAAGAAATTAACCAAGTCTGAGTGATCACTGACAGTCTGTACAAAAGTCCTCTTTTTCATATTTTATTTTATTTCTTCATTTTCTTAACTAATAAAAATCCAAAAAATTATATTAATGTACAAATATTTGTCTTTAATTTTATCATATTTTTTTCTCTATTTTTATCTTACAATGAGGGTTTGGGGGTCAGACTATCCAAGTATATGGAAAATCTAACACTAATTTTCTAAACAAAACCCTAAGCCGTTTGCCTCCCCGACAACAAGGACATCTGAGAGTTCGAGAAATCCTTAGTTAATTAGTGTGAATTAATCATGCAAAAATAATGATGTGTTGTTTTGAGTATGCTGGGTAATCGTAATCAATCAAGAAAAGAATCACTCACTTATTTAATCCAATTTAATCGAAGTGATTTTATGTTTATTTAGCATGGACAAGTCCCAAGGTTGAACTCGAGGAGGCAAAGGAACAATCTAGGTTAATGTCTATCGAATTTCATGTACGATTTTCAAAGCAGATTTTTTTGTATTTTTAATGCAATTTTTGGAATGTAAATGAAATGGGGACTAGAAAAAATGATATCTATCACTCGAGGCTCTAAAATTATGAAATTAGATCGGTATGTGAAAATGATAAAATAAATGCAATGTATTTTTTTTGGAATTTTCTGACATAATATGAATATTTTATGAATTAATTATTGAAGATGATGCGAATCTCAATAGTTAATTATAATAAATACTAGGCCTACATAATTTTCAAAAGATAAAATTATAAGATAGAGCAATAAATAAATTGTCCTAGAAAAATCCTAAACCCTAAAAATATTGAGTTTAATATCTATTGAAAATTAATTACTGAAATACATAAAATAATTTTTATAGAGTGAAATATGTATGCAATTGCAATTCTTTTTGGGCATAATGTGAAATACAAATAATTCTACAATCCATTAATTTTTAGCACCTTTGTATTATGGTTAAGTAATTATGAATTTCTAAGTACAAATTGGGCAAAATATGCAAATTTTCACAAAAACAATTATTATTAATTAACCATAGAGCATAAAAATATCATAAGCATATTATAATGTAGAAAATTAGTTGATAAATATCACATGATTTTTTAAATAATAAAACGATGCAATAAAATTGTCCAAATGATAGGAGAGTACAAGGGAATCAGTACAATATTCAGAAAATAAAATAGAAATCAATGCAAGGGTACGGAAGGTAGGTATCTAAACCCTAGAGGGGTCTTATGTAAAATTACCGAAGAGGCGTATGCTGAGCACGTGCCCATAGAGCGGAGGGGCTACTTCTAGAATAAGACAATCTTCGAGGGGCCTTTTTGAAATAAAACCCAGAGGCAGAACTGGGGATGCCCTATGTAAAAGACCCCTCACACACATGCTCCTCACGTGGGAGGGTCTCACACCTTCCTCCTAGTGGTGGAATGGCTGAGGCGACGACGATGCCCCCGCTAGGAGCGGAGGTGTTGCGACCGATGCCGAAGGTGGAGGGAAGGAGGAGCCTCTGGAGATGTTGATGAAGGTGAATGGTGCGATGATCTCCCAGGTGGTGTCACAGGCGGTTGATGAGGCAGAGAAGCACGGGGCTTGAAGGCGAGATGCCGGTGAAGTGGCAGAGCGAGATCGGTGAAGGAGGAACCTTCGATTTGGCTCCTTGGTACTGATGTCGAAGAAGATCATGTCGTCGGTGAAGAAGTGAAGCACCAGGAGTTTCTGTCGCGCAGAGGATGGTCGAGCTTTCAAGGCTCAACAACATGGAGGAGGTCGGAGCAGAGGCAGTAACTCGAGGCTTCTGCATCGGTGAGGCTAGCCCACCAGATCTCACTATGACATAGAGAGGGGGTCTTTGTCAGAGAAGAGAGGGTCAGGCGGAGCTGTCACCAACGCCTGGACCTCTTGATCCATTGTGGTTGTTTTATATCAATGGATGACCAGAACGGATGGGCGATGAGGATTTTAAATAGCGGAGGGGGGGCGTCTATGAAGGATAAGAGGTCGAGATGACGATCTGACAATGGTGAATCGAGAAGGAAATCGACAATTGGAATCTAAAGGTGGCAACGAGAATCATGATTGGAGATGGGGGGGGGGGGCAATCCAATGATTGTTCGGGATGGGGATTGAATTAAAAGGAAGACCAGAGATGGGACTCAAAGGAGGCAAGGTGGTGGTTGTGCGAGATCCACAACGTGATTGGGGTGCCGGAGCAGGAAGGAGAAGGTTGGCGTAAAAAGGGGAAATTGGAGTGAGGGAGACGACGGGAGGAGGCTGAGGGGAGCACGTGCGGCGGAGGCACGTGACCCATACGTGCAGGATCGTTCTTCTTATATATATATAACAAATATATATAAATACCAAAAATGGGTGACACAATGGCGGTTCCAAGAACTGCCACGTGTCAACCCAGGAAATTTTAAAAAATAAAATACAAAGGAAAATAAAAAAGAAATAGCAAACAATCTTGGATCAAAAAAATTTCTTCATAAAAAGTTTCTCGTCTCGACGAGATCTAGAATTTCATAAAAAGATCAAAGCCAAAATAAATCATTTGCATAAAGTGATATTTTTTGGGGTACTCTATGTATATAGAACACCTTGAATTTTGAGTTTTCTAATTTTTTTATTATTTTTAAATAAGATAAAATTATAAAAATATGATAAAATCAAAGATAAATATTTACACATTATTATAATTTTCTAGATTTTTATTAACTAAGAAAATGAAGAAATGAAATAAAATATGAAAAAGAGGACTTTTATACAAGTTGTTAGTGAACACTCAGGCTCGGTCAATTTCTTTGATTTTGTTTTAGTTTGGATTTGGATTTTTATGGAATTTAATAAAACTTTTGTCAAATAAAATAAATGAAAAATAAATAAAATAAAATGACTTAATTATGTACATAAAATAATAGGTCAAAATCAAGTAAAATATACAATGCACAAAAGAGGCCCAAAACCCAACTTTCACATATGAGCTCCGATTCACTTGAACTTGGTCTTGTTTTGAAGGTAATTGAATGTATATTAGTTCAAAAGTTAGTAGGATCAAATCAGACTTGTATGAGGAATATATCAATGTTTATGTCTGACAGATTTGAATTAGGGTTTGGGTTTATTTCTCAATTATTTAGGTTAGTGATTTTTTTGTATTTCTTCTTTATTCTTGTTAGTGATATGCACACAATGGAGGTAGTTTCAAGTGATTTGGAGTTAGCATGAATTAATTAAAAATCAGAGAAGTTATCTTATTTCACAGGTAAATTGGGCTGGAATTCTTCGCTCCTCATTTTATGCAATTATGCATGCTAAAATGCAATTATTATTTATACATGCATGAATGCTAGTTATGCAATATAAATGAAGAAATGTATATGAATTTTGGGGATATGAGCTTAATTGATGTCTTTTAGAGTGACGAATATGAGATTCATCAACCCACTATGCTTAAACCATGCTCGTCCCCGAGCATCTAAAGAAATGCAATGAGGTGAAATGAGAATGGGTTCCATCCCAAGACCATGAGTAGAAGGTGAAAATGGAGCTAGACTCGACCTTTGGATTATTAGTTTGGTGGAACTTCTGTGAGAACTAGGATTTTAAAAATCAACAACCTCCAAGTTCTACACATCATTGTCATAGTTTCGGCTCATAAGTCATCTTAGATCAATCCTCTTCTCAAAGCATACCCCACGAACATTGAACAATTGACTCATGTGTGTGAACGGTTTTAGCTCTTCCCATCCAGAATGCCGGGCTAACATAAAAACCTCTCCTCCAATAATTCATCCTCAGGGAGCCATATATTTCCTTCTAAGGTCTGTCGCGCTGTGTTCACAATCGAAAAGAGGGAGAAATTAGAAGAAGGGGAAAAGAACTGGAGGATGACTGGTGTAGTCATCTCTCCTTATGAATTCGATCACTTTAGCCAAGTCTCCACCAAGATCTTTAGGTTTTCTTGAGGCTTGGACCTTTTTGGTTAAATATTTATTTGGTAGTTGGCTTCTCTTTGTTTGGATTCTTGGTAGCTCTGCGTGGATCTTGTTGTGTCCCTACAGATATAAAATCTTTTTTCCCTACATGTTTTGGGGTCTTAGAAAAAAATTGTGCCCAGCCTTCCATCCCTTTTATGAAGCTTTATTTCAACCCATACTCCGATCTTTAGATGTCCATGCTACTAGAAAAGAAACTCACACAATCTTCCAACACCATGTTTGAGTTGAGTTAAGTGCATAGTGCGAGAGTACAAATTAATTCCCTATTCAAGAGTCGTACCCAGAATGAGGCGACCATGTTATACACTAAGAGTCAAACTCTGCACATTGTCATGCGGAACTCAACGAATTAAGTCAAAGACCTAGAGCTTCTAAATTCCTCTTTCTCGGTGAAGTTCCTTTGAAAATTAGGTGGATTAAGGTCAAGTCCAGACAACTCTCGGTTTCCACTCATAACTCAGTTCAGAACCCAAGGACTTTTCACATATGCATGAAATGTTAGATGAAGTGCAGATGCGTGAAATGCAAACACACATTTTTTAAAAAAATTGTTGATTTTTTTAATGCAATAATTTTGGTTTTGTTTTTTTTGCAAAAATGATTAAGAAGCCATTTTTTTAAATTTTGGTTACACAAAATTGGACACAGTCAGTGTTAGTTGCAAAAATCATTTTTTATGGTTTTTTTGTTTTGGTTAGTTTTTACAAGTTTATTACCACAATGTAAACAAGAATATGGACTTACGTGAAAGTACGAGCTATGATAAAATATATACATTGCATATATACACACCCCCTATACTTAGCAATTGCTATGTCCTCAGAGCACAAGAAGCGCAAAGAAGACATAACTCAAGGTAAGCGCAAGAGAGTTAAAAAGAAGAAATAAATAGAAATCAGTCCGCCCCCTATACTTAGGCCGAGAACAGTCTAAGTATAGAAGAAGGGAGAAAATGAGGCGGTCGAGGGAGTATACATAAATGGCATCGGTCCCCCTATACTTAGGCTCTAGTCAACCTAAGTATTGGAGAAGGGGAGGGGGTCCGATGTGATCTTGAGAATATACAAGAAGAATGTACATCTAGAAAAGTGTGAAGAGTTAAAATGATATGTACAACCTGTGTCTGACTGCTTCTCTTCATGTAGGATGTTCTAATGAATCTCCAATGTGCTCACTCTACATGAAGTTGATGACCTCGACTTGGGCTAACTGTTCTTTAGAATCTACATATGGCTTCAACAATTGCCCGTTCACTGGAAAAGGTTGTGCACCATATTTGAGTTCGACAAGATCAACACTTCCATTGGTGTGCACATCGATGACAATGTAGGGACTCGTCCATTTTGATTTGAGTTTCCCATGAAAAATCTTCAATCGAGCATTGAACAACCACACTTTCTTCCCAGGGACAAAGGTCTTATGCCTAATGTGTCAATTATGCCATCTCCTGAACTTGTCCTTATATATCATACTGTTATCATATGCCTGGTTTCGGATTTCAGTTAGCTCATTCAGATTTAAGTCACGTCATAACTTCCCAAGATGACAACCTCAATTAATCTTCTTGATCGCCCACTCAGATTTGTGAATTAATTCCGCTGGTAAACAGCATGGCTTGCCATAGATCATCCTAAAAGGTTAAGTACCGAGTGGAGTCTTAGAGGCTATACTATAGGCCCACAGAACCTAGTCCAAAAGCTGGGACCAGTTCTTTCTATCGGGACGAACCAACTTCTGAAGAATTCTCTTCACCCCGTGATGAATCCCTGTTCATCACTCTTTATTCTTTTATTTTAGCTAATTATCTTGGCAATGCATTATGTAAATAGGTGTAAATATAATAACTTAGTAATAGGCATGCATGTGTTAATATCTCATAGTTAGCATGTATTTGTGTAAAAATAAAAGAATAAAGAATAAAAAGAGAAAGAAGGAAGTATTTAGAATAAATAATGAGTGACCCAAACCCAAGAAAGGGCCAAGCAGTGGCCTGATCGCCAAATAAAATAAGTAGAGAGAGATAGGGCCACTATAGCTTGTATTTATATCTCATTTGTGTACATAAATTATTTTTGCCAAAATTAAAATAAAAACGTGTTTTTACTTCCTTGTATATATTTCTAAAAATAAAATAAAAATCAGAAAAATGAAATAAAAATATAATAAAATTCTCTCTCTTACTTGTACATAAAACATGTATATTTGATTTCTTCCCTATTTATTTTATACTTGTAAATGCATAATAAAAATAAAACAAAAATTGTTTTATACTCCAAAAATTATTTTGTAAATAAATAAAATATAAAATTGGGGTATTTATGTAAAAATAACAAACTAAAAATAATTATACAAAACACGTAGGTATACTATACCTGTATATAATACATTATACAATATATACAATAATTTATTTTTCATAAAAATAAATAAAAATCACAGAAAAATAGTTTGAAAAATAACAAACATTTTTCATTTTATACACTTTTTATTTTAAACTCATTTATTATTTTTTATTGAATTTGTAAATATTTTTGTAAATCTGATTTTCTGATTGGTCCACGACGGATCGTTGACTCGGGTCAACCCCCTCTTCCAGGGCTTGACCCGACCTGATCCCTCTATCGGACCTCTTTCTCGAAATTCTCTAGGCCAGATCATGCGTCCGTTTGCCCTGAAAATCACTACAAAAAAATTGAGCTATAGTGACGGTTTTGAAAAAATCCGTCACTAAATTAGCCGGTGTTAAATATATAATGACGATATTATTCGTTGCGAAATGAGTTTTCGTACTCAAAATTAGCAACGGATATCATATATGTCGTTATATCATTAGCAGCGGTCCAAATAGCGACGCTTATCCGTTGCTATTTTTCAAAATTTTAATTATTCGTCGCTAAATTTTAAACTAAAATTTAGCGACGAATAATTAAAATTTTGAAAAATAGCAACGGATAAGCGTCGCTATGTGGACCGTTGCTAATGATATAACGACATATATGATATCCGTTGCTAATTTTGAGTACGAAAACTCATTTCGCAACGAATAATATCGTCATTATATATTTAACAACGGCTAATTTAGTGACGGATTTTTTCAAAACCGTCACTATAGCTCAATTTTGTTGTAGTGAATCCACCCTTTCCTTCCCCATGGATCCAAGATCCTCGCAGATCCCTAGGGAAGCGCGTACCCTTCTTGGATTGCGTGCCCTGACCCGATCTATCCAGCCACCTAGGACTGCTATAAATGCCTTCATCCGCCTCCCTAGGTTGACAGCTCGTGCCTCACTCCCTCTCGATACCCTAGAAATCTTCAGCGTGGTGACATCCATCTGAGGGGCCCTCCGATGATCGATTTGGTGACGTGTAGTCGACGCTTCCCCTTCGTGGTTGGACCTCCACCGCGAGAAGCCTCCCTCGCTTGCCGCCGCTTGGTCGAGGCCATAACCCCGCCGATCATCTCCGCCTGGATCTCAGGAACGTGTTCGGACCTTCAGGTAACCTTTTAGCCCTTCCTAGCTCTTTAGTGATTCAATCTTTCATCTGTAAGCCACCTTCGCTCCGCCAGCTCCAGCCAGCCGGTCGGAGCTCCGTCACCCACACCCATTCGTTCAGATACCTTCGCGCGCTCACCCTCAATCATCCTACGCAGCATGATCACCCTGATTTTAGCTCGTATAGCAAGGGTTAGGTCCACGATCTCCCTCTACCGCGACCGTTGGAGATCGAGCCCCATTCTCCACCGCTTCTTTGGTGTTCATCCGTAATAACCTAGATCAGAGTTTACCTCTGAGTCAGAGCAACTCATTACAGGTCTTGTCACACGCGGAGAGTCCCCATATCACCCTCGCCCAACCTCACCGGAGCAGCTCCAGGTCTCCTACGATGTCTCGTCGATCAGACCGTTGGAGTATCCATCCAAGCCGGTCACCTGATGCAGAATGAGCCCACGATTTCACCGATGCCTCTCGATCTTTCATCGGAGCCAAGGATCACATCTTTGGGTCCGGCGAAGTTCGTCCAGGCATAGTTCTTCTAGACCCCTCCTCCACCGTCGGAACGACAGCACCTACCAGATTCCATCTCTACCGCTCATCCATCTGAGGTGTCAGACCGTTAGATGTCAGATCTAACGGTCCCGTACGTGCCACGTCCCTAACCAGCCGACACCGTCAGATCTGACATTTGACGCCTGTAGAGCCGCACAATCACGCCCCCACCAACGGCCGACACGTGGCCCTCCCACGTGCGACTCACGTGCCTTTGAGGGTATATTGCTCTTTTTACCCTACGTTTCATTTAGTTTATGTTTTAGTCTGTAAAATAAAAGTGATAGTTGGACCTTTTTGCATATCAGTCCTTGTAGTTTTAATATTTGCAGTTTAGTCCTTACAGTTTGGAGACACGTGCTTGGTCACGTGAATAATGGGTTATTTGCATTATCTATCCTGAGATTTTCATGTGTTAAGGTTTGATTGACTGTTTTTCAAATTTGCATATATGCCTTTGTGAATGCTGATTTGACGCATGTGCGTATTTTAATGGATAAATTGCATCTTTCGCCCCGGAGCTTTTGTTGCTTGTTATTATTTAGTACTAAAACTTAAAGAAATTACATTTAGGTCCCTATTATCTACATGTCTTGTTTTTAATCAAATAGATATCAATATTACTCCAAAAATTCCAAAAATTTTAAACATATATCCTGCTACTGTGTAGTATTTTTTGGCAATTTTGTGACTCACTGATTTTATTTGATATTTTCTAAAAATAAAAAAACCCTAAAAAGTGTCTCTGTCTGTTTTGAAAAATCCACTAAAAATATAAAAATAGTTTCAAAAATTCCAAAGAAATCCCCGATTGCTTGTTTTGTCTTGCTTTAGGTCAGTGCGATTTTTGTTTCATTCCCTCTTATAAAACCCCTAAAAATTGAAAAAGACTAAAAACCTTATAAAAATTATTAAAAATTCATAAAACATAAAAAAATTGTGTTTCTAGTTTCTGTAGGTAGCTTTGATTTTATATTTTCACATAAAATTGTTGCTCAGATTTTATACACTCTAGATATTTTTAAAGTGCCTTCCAATCTCGGCTGCACACTGTTTACATTTTTCTTCTTACTTTTATTTTTAGAAAATTAAATAAAAATCAGAAAAACACCATAAAATTCCCAAAAACACCTGAATATTTTAAAAATATAAAAATTTTTGTTTTGAATTTTGAGTCATTTTGGCCCTTTAAATTATTACTTGAGTGTGATTTTTGGCCTTTTTCTTCATTTCTTTTCGTAAAAGAAAATCATAAAAAATTAAAAATTAAAAACCACCAAAAATTCCTTTATTCCTTGATTACCTAACTATTTCGTAGGTTTCATTCTATGCTCCTTGTGTTCGACCCTGGTGGCTATACCAGGTTAAATAAGTAGCAAGACCGATGATGAATCCATGATTCATTAACTTTTCTGTTGCATTTTGTCTTAAAACCCTTAACAAATGCATGTAAATATTCATTAATTCCCAGCTTTTATTCAAACTTCATTCATGAATAAATATTCACTTTTAAGCATAAAAAGCATGTAAATAAATAAAGAACAAAGAAAAAGAAAAGAAGGCAGATTGGAGATATGTATATATATATAATGACTTATAAATATAAATATAACTGCAAGGTATATTTAAGCCTAACCCCCGAGACCAAGTCAGCATGGATTGATCGACAAACCAAAAAAGTAGGGGGAGATAAGGAAATAAAACCCTAAAAATAAATTAAGACACACTTAATGTATTTCTCACTATTTATCAAATAAATATAAAACTTCAATGTTTTTTAATTAATTCATATTACATATTTTCACAAAACTCTTTTCCTAATTATTTCTAAAAATGTATATAAAAATATAAAAATAAGTTAAAAATATTACCTTGTATATATACGAAGAAACCCAGCTTGTAAATTGTCAAAATCTCAACTTCCGAACATCGTAACTTCTTCATACGAATTCTAATTTCACTCTACTCACCTTTAAGTTCATAAAATAATATTCTCTAATTAATAAAGGGGGTTTCATCGAATTCGGAGTCCATTTGCAAAATGTCGGTTTTGGGACCAAATGACAACGAGGTTTCTGGGCTATTTATTTTATGTAGAACACCTTATTTATAGTTCTATTAATTTTATAATTTCTAATTACTTTCATGATCTTGTAATTTAACCTTGATTTATTTCATATTTTTTGAAGCTTATTTATTATTTTAATAAAATCAAAAACCCTAAATTATAGGTAAAAATGAACTGGCTAGATAATACCTGTATTTATTAATATATGTAAATTAATTTATTAAAATCCCTAAAAATTCACACAATCCTTATTCATTGTTCTAATAATTAAGAAAATATAAAATTAATTTTTAATTATTTATTTATTAAATTAAAATCCGAAACCTATTTATCTATACATATTTATTAATATAATATTTATATTTCAAATAATATTTATTATTTATGAAAAGCAATTATTCCATAATTAAGATTATTTAATTATTTACATTTCTTGTATTTATACCTATTTAAAATAACGTTATTTACTATTTAATATTGAATTTACAAGAATTATTTCACATCTGGCCAACCAGGTGCTGACACATGTCAGCACCTGGTTCATCTTCTTCAAAGAAGCTTGTAATGGAGTCTGTTTCAACCGGCCTCCTTCAACCCATTACCCATCACACATCATAACTCATTTAGATGATCCAATCCATTGATTCTACTCTCCTAACAACCTTCTTCCTCGCCAACCACTCGATCTAACTTGAAGCCCAGATTGAGAGTACACATATTACAACACGATAGTCAATTGATTACATTTCACAGATCATACAGTCTATTCAGCGTAGAGAGTCGGATGGTGTGATGCTTACACATATAGACACCTTCTGTAGTCCGACTCTGAGACACATAATTCAGAAAAAAAGAGCTTTGCCATGTACAGAGTTCACTTACGAAGGAGGCTCTACTTTTTCAGCCAACGATCAGTACACACATAAAAAGCAGAAAATTCAGTATGATCATGGTTGAAGTGATCTATTTTGTATAGGATTCATGATCATTCTTTCACTACATCTCGTCCTATACAAATGCTTTTGAGCCATTCGATTTCTGGAGATCCACAACACTTGTATATTCTTCGTAGACCACAATCGTCCCCATTTTTGCTCGTCTTCTATGCTTAGGATACCATATCCTAAGTATAGGGGGGACTGATTGTTCGCTGATTCACGTTTTATATTTTGTTCTGATTCTTTTGTATATCCTTTCTTTTTCACAAATCAATGGTCTCTGATTTTTGGCTACACTCTTTTCTATACTTAGGATGCCTTATCCTAAGTATAGGGGGGACCAAGTGATTTCGATGATTTCGTTTTCTTTATTCCTTTTATTCCTTCGTTGTATATTCTTTTTACTCAATCATCCCGTTTTTGCTCTCCTGTTATACTTACGATGACCTGATCGTAAGTCTATGGGGGGGGTGGGGGGGGGTTGACTGACTTGTTTTCTCTATTCTTTTTCACCCACTTTTACTTAGCACGAGTTATGTCCTCCTTTTTCTCTTTTGACGCTATGAGGACATAGCACAAACTAAGTATAAGGGGGGTGTGTATATATTGTATATATACTTTTGTCCATAACTCGTACTTTTATGTATTTTCTATATCTATAAAATCCATAAAAAGTGGGTTAGGGTTAATTTAAAATCTATTTATATATTTATTTATTATCCATAAAATCCTTGTAAATAAGTAAAATATGTCTAAATCTTGTATTTAAAATCTGTAATTAAAATCTGTTATTAAAATATGTATTTAAAATTTATATAATACTTATTTAAAATCCTATTTATTAAAACATGTGTAAAAATTATTTAACCCTTGTAAAAATTCTCTGTATATAAAATCTGTAAAATACATTAGATATTTAACTCAAATAAAATATATCATGTAAAATTCATGTACAAAAACTTGTTTATAAAAACCAGAAAATCCATTAAAAAATTACAAAGTCCTAAAAGTCATAAAAATTACAAAAGCCTTAAAATCCATAAAAATGAGTAAAGCTCAGAAAATATACTTCACAAAAACATGGTTGCATTTGCATTCGCATTTTTCAGAATAAGTTTGATTTCTGGAATTAAGGATCGAGTCTAGTCTGAAGGATGGAGCTTGATTACGACGTTTAACTTCGTTGTAAGGAGCCTAGTTAGGATATGGAATTTAGACTCTTCAGGTCTTTTGACTTAAAATCTTTGGGTTCCATAAGACCATATTCGGGCAATCAAGTCATATGTGCTTAAGTAGACCATTTGGTGTCATCCGTACAACTCTACACCAGTGAACCAATCTTGAACACATGCACTCTGCACTTAGTTCGACTTGCATGAAGTTGCGAAGGGCAGTGCATCTTGGTAGTGCGTTTCTATCCTTGTCTTTATAGCATTGACGTCTAACGACGGGAGAGATTGGGGTTGTGATAGTTGCTTCGGATGAGGGAAGGATCTGCTGACAAAATTTTTCTAAGACCTCAAAAAAGGGATAGAATAAAAAGATGTTATATCCGTCGAGGCACAAAAAGATGAATGCAGTGCAAGCAAATTACAAAGCCAAGTCAAAGAAGAAGCCATCAAATACAAATACGACCACAATGGTCCAAGCTTCCACCAAAAATGCCTGCACATCTTGGTGGAGACTTAGCTACACCGGTTGAGCTTCACAAGGAGATGCGTCTACACTGGTCGCACTCCACTTCTTTTCTCATTCTTCTACTTTCTCTCTATACTCGATTGTGGACATAGCACGAACTGACCTCAGAAGGGAATACCTCCCTCCCCGAGGAAAGAGTAGCTAGATGAGGAAGCCATAGAAGTGTAGAGCCGGGATGGATGGTTTCTTCGTTTCTCTAAGCTGGAATAGCTAAATCAATTCACACACTGTACAAATTGACTTCATGGATGATAGAGTTTGCGATATGAATAAGTGAGTCTGAATTAGCTGATGAAGTGATCTTGAGTAAGGATTTGTGGAACTTGAGTACTGTTGAGGATAAAATCCTAATCATAGTTAAGGCTCCGATAAAATGCTTGTTTCATGCCCGATCGAGTTCTGTCCTTTGTCTGTTCTCATGAATTGGTTTAGGAAAACAAATTCATTTTAACTTTCTTTCTTTTTCATTTACTTTTCAAATAAGTGTATGCTAAGGGACTAGCAAAGTTTAAGTATAGGGGGTTGATGAATCCATGATTCATTAACTTTTCTGTCGCATTTTGTCTTAAAACCCTTAACAAATGCATGTAAATATTCATTAATTCCCAGCTTTTATTCAAACTTCATTCATGAATAAATATTCACTTTTAAGCATAAAAAGCATGTAAATAAATAAAGAACAAAGAAAAAAAAGAAGGCAGACTTGAGATATGTATATATGTACAATATAACTTATAAATATAAATATAACAACAAGGTATATTTATAGCCTAACCCCCGAGACCAAGTCAACATGGATTGGTCGACAAACCAAAAAAGTAGGGGAAGATAAGGAAAGAAAACCCTAAAAATAAATTAAGACACACTTCATGTATTTCTCACTATTTATCAAATAAATATAAAACTCCAATGTTTTTTAGTTAATTCATATGTACATATTTTTCACCAAACTCCTTTTCTAATTATTTCTAAAAATGTATATAAAAATATAAAAATAAGCTAAAAATATTACCCTGTATATATACCAAGAAACCCAGCTTGTAAATTATCAAAATCTCAACTTCCGAACATCATAACTTCTTCATACGAACTCCAATTTCACTCTATTCACCTTTAAATACATAAAATAATATTCTCTAATTAATAAAGGTGGTTTCATCGAATTCGGAGTCCGTTTTCAAAAAGTCGGTTTTGGGACCAAATGACAACGGGGTTTGTGGGCTATTTATTTTATGTAGAACACCTTATTTATATTTTATTAATTTTATAATTTATAATTATTTTCATGATCTTGTAATTTAACCTTGATTTATTTCATATTTTTTGAAGGCTTATTTATTATTTTAATAAATCAAAAACCCTAAATTATTGTAAAAATGAACTGGCTAGATAATACTTGTATTTATTATTATATGTAAATTAATTTATTAAATCCCTAAAAATTCACACAATCTTTATTTATTGTTCTAATAATTAAGAAAATATAAAATTAATTTTCAATTATTTATTTATTAAATTAAAAATCCAAAACCTATTTATCTATACATATTTATTAATATAATATTTATATTTCAAATAATATTTATTATTTATGAAAAGTAATTATTCCATAATTAAGATTATTTAATTATTTACATTTCTTGTATTTATACCTATTTAAAATAACGTTATTTACTATTTAATATTAAATTTACAAGAATTATTTCACATCTGGCCAACCAGGTGCTGACACGTGTCAACACCTGGTTCATCTTCTTCAAAGAAGCTTGTAATGGAGTATGTTTCAACCGTCCTCCTTCAACCCATTACCCAGTGCGCATTATAACTCATTTAGATGATCCAATCCATTGATTCGACTCTCCTAACAACCTTCTTCCTCGCCAACCACTCGATCTAACTTGAAGCCCACGAAAACTCTTTATATAAACCTTCAAAGATCGCCATTTCGCAACTAATTCTCCTGTAACCACCTGAAGCCCCAGCTCCAGTGGCCGATCCCCTATCTTCTCCACCTCGCTCCGCCTCGCTCCGGTGGTGACAACACTCTAAGGCCAGCTAGCGTGGAAGAGGGATCATCGGAGGAAGTTCCAAGGCGCTCATCAGCCCTTGCATCGCCGCCACGCACGCGTCCTGCTCCGAGGAAGATCGGCCGTCGCAGCATCCATTAGAGGTAAATACACCTCTTCCTCACAAATCTATTCCTCCACCTTTCTCAAATTTCTCCTCGAATCTCGTGCCACGATTAGCGTGGCTAATCTCGTAATTAGATCACCTAGTCATTCATCTTATACGATAAAGCGAAACCAACGCTCAATTCGTTTCAACGATTCAATTCACATTTCATTTTTTTAAAGAATTTTGCACGCATTCTCACATTTACTCTGGAAATAAATTTTCAATCTTGCAAAACCCTAAACATTTGGCCGATTCCTTGTGAATCGGGCACATACACTTGTTCTTTGCAGATCTCTTTTCAATCAGGAGCAATCTCACATCACCTGGGGCTCTCATCTTCACGGAAATCATCTTCAAAGAAGGTGCATCCATCTCCATCAACCTCCAGGATTAACGAGACCGCCGCCTTCTTCGAGAGTCCACCACCGTGCTGCGCCACCTCCGCCTGACGACCATCGCGGGCGAGCTCGAGGGTTAGAGGAGCTAACCCTCTGGCCCCGTCGGTGATCCCAGTCCGACGCCATTCACCTGAGAAAATTCAGCGAAGAAGCGATCCTCGTCCGTTGCCCAACAACCTCAAGAAGAGTTGAAGAACTGGCGTAGTACAACCTTGCAACACGTGGCCATCAACGGACGACACAAGATCAAGTCTCACGTTATAATCTCAGCTGTCCATTTGAACCAGTGGAAATATTGCAGCATAAACCCAGCGGACTTCCAGAAATTCCAATGCGCTCCGAAGTTTCCCAGAATTACATTTAGGTCCCTCCGCAAGGACCAAAATGTAAAAATTCTTGTTTTCTTTCCAGATCAGTCCCTGCCGAGGACCTTTTTGCATAAATTTTTGATTCTTTTTCTTGCACTTATACCCCTGGCCTGTAGGGGAGTTTTGGACATATTTTTGGCACATTTTTTTCGTAGTTCTTTTTAGGGTAGTTACACAACTACCCCAGCAAGTTTCTCATTAATTTTTTGTGTATTTTTTTCTCATGTTTTTATCGTGTTTTGATTCGTCGCAAATCATCTTCGTTTTGATTTGATTTTGTGTGATTGTTCGAGCCTGTTGCTCGTCCCGTTGTACCTACTATATACTACCATCTATTTTCACCTATATTCCACCTATTATATAGTAAATAAATTGTGTGAAAAATACCACTTTGAAAAATAAATAAAAATTGGAAAAGAATAAAATCACATAAAAAATTAAAAATCAAAACTCATTAGAAAATTGTCACCTTTCTTTGATCGCTTTAAGAAGAGATAAAATAAATCACAAAAATATTTTCTCTTAAAAAATTAGAGTTCCCTATTCTACCTCCTTGTGTTCGACCCAGACACACTCACCTGGTAAAATAATTAGTGTAGGTTTTTCTAATAAAACCGATCTTTGTTTGATCGGAGCTAGGATCCTTTTGCGGCTTTTCTACACTGACAACTTTTTCTTCTAAAAGCCGTAAACCGATTTTAGCTCTGCGCACCAAAATGGCACCGTTGCCGGGAAGGCGTTAGTGTATTTTGATTTTTTACATATTTTGTGATTTTATTTTCTCTCTTCTTTTTGTTTTGTTTTTCGTAGCTTTTCTTCGTTTTTTCGTATGACTTTTCTCGACTCATCTCTCGATTTTCTTTAGCCGTTAATTACTTTTTGCAGGACCTGCAGGATCAGCCGGTTTCTTAGGAAGCTGAGTCAGTTGAAAGAGCAGAGGCTGACTCCTTCTTTACGAGTCGGCTGCAGAGGGAAGGAATTGATTAGTGTAATTTTGTAAAAGAGAGAGACAGAGAGAGAAAACTGTATTGAACTCTAGTAGAAGGGGTCCACTAAGGACATCCCGACGTGTAAGTCCCCCCCATTTCTTTTCGGGGTCTGATTCACCGGATACCGTGTATTCGGGGGATCAGGACGCCCACCGCGGTTTTCTCACCTTATCGGTTTTTCCTCGGCTTTTTCGATAGATGCTTGCTTAGGTTTTTTTTATTCTATCTGAATGTGACTACGTAGTTAGTCTTAGGACTCGCAACCTAGGTGCATGATTTTAGGATTTTTATAAAAAAGAAATAAAAAATCGGTAGATGTTTGTTTAAAAAAATCCAAAAAATTATAAAACCACAAAATAAAATCGGGACTGCTAAAGATATATAACCTAAAAACCGTAACGATTCATCTGATTTGGGAGAGTAATCCCCGCACATCTTCTCAGAGTGCACGAGCGAGAGACGACCCATAATATTAGAGCCAAAACCCCGTATTTCCCGCGAAATACTACTTAGTATATACACCTGATCACTGTTCCTCAGCGGGTACGCTCGGGTTGCCGGAAACGGTCCGGTTTACTTAGCAGAGTGGGAGGTTTAGAGGACACTGCGCAAGGCTCCGTCCTCAAGTAACACGGGTAGCCAGAAACAGTCCGTACTTACTCCCATACTGGCTGAGTGCGAGTGATTTTCTGTAAAGACTCATGCCAGTGTTTTAGAGAAACCATCGGGCACCTATCAGCTCGCATCAACTCGCGATAACCGACTATATTTGTTTACAACCATAAAACCGACAAAATAAAAGACCGAACCCTTACGGTCTTCATCGGGTTGTGTTGGTGAAAGCGAGGTTTGCTTTGTGTTTGCTTGCGGGGCATGAGTACTGCGGCTTTACGCATTTTTCCCCTCTCCTTTGAATCGTAAATCGTGCTCTCCCGATCATTCTCTTGATATCGAAGATGACGTCTCGACGGCTTTTCTGCTCAGACTCCGTGAGCTTTCGACCGTCCACCATCGATCGTACATATTCACAAGCTCAGGATGACCCTCTTCTCGAGTTGGTCCCATCTGATCTCGAGGAGAGTCAGACCTAGACTCCCTCGCCTCCTGGCTAGAATATTGAGGCAGACCCTTGCCTCAATACATCATCTAGATCTCAAGCTGATTTTTCACTGAGTTCTTACGAGAGCTTCTCTTTTCCAGACGAGTTGAAGCATATGGCTCGCGACAAAGGACCACCAGCATACGAGAGGTCACCAGCTAAGGGACATCACGAAGGAAGACCAGACTCCGTAGATATTACGACAGGGATTCTCGACACGCTACAACAGATGAACATTCAGTTTGGAGAACAATTCAGAACTCATAATGAGTTGCGTGCTGAAATAGCCGCGCTGCGAGCAGGGGTCGGGAACCAATTACCGCATGCAGTGGTTCCCGCTACTTTACGGGAAGAGTATGACTCATGCGCGAGAACGCTCCATCACTGGATTCGGCTACCGCCGAATCAAGGGTCATATGAGTTGAGACCGTCCTTCATATCACTGCTTCCCAAGTTCTATGAGAACGCCACATAGGAGCCGTTTACCTTTCTACAGCAATTCGAGATGATTTGCGATACGACTAGCTATCCAAGAGTTATGCAGGAGGCTGTTCGCCTCAAGGCCTTTCCCTTTGCCTTAGCCGATAAGGCACTTTACTTGCCGAGTCACTTGGGAAGGGAAATTTCTACATGGGACGATCTGAAGTCCACATTCCTGCGTAAATATTTTCCTCTGGGGAGGACGAACATGATGAGGAGTCAGATCTCCAATTTCACACAGCTTCCACATGAGTCTTTCCATGAGGCATGGGACAGATTCAAAGACCTTATGAAGAGATGCCTGCATCATGAGATACCAATGAAGGTGCTAGTGCAAAATTATTTTGGAGGACTCCAGCCGGAAATCCAGGGGCTCATGAGTGCTGCATGTGGCAGCAACTATTTGAACAAGGATGCCGAGTCAGTCTGGGCCATCTTCGAGGGGATGGCTGAGAACTCGAGAGTCGTTGACTCTACTCGGGCATTTCAGAAAGCCCTTCAGTCACCACATCACCGGGAGCATCAAAAGGTGGCTAACATCTCAGACTCCGAATCCAACACCAACATGGGATACATTAGAGAGAAGTTAACGTTGGTGGATGTGATTCAGAAACAAGTCCAAGACTTACAACCGTTGCGAGAGTTGGAGATACTCTCATCTCTACCTCAGCAGCTGAGTGATCTTTCGAAGAAGGTTTCTGAGCTTCAGCTTCGGTACCAGCAGAGCCAATCTTCTTCGACCGCACAACCTGCACGGAGGACTTTACTCGCTCCACCCACCCGTCAGATTCACTACGTACAGAGCGAGCCAGAGACTCCGCAGATTGATTGGCATGAGGATCAGTCTCATCCAATCCCGGTCAGATCACCAGCGCTGCAGATATGGAGGTTGAGCCGCAAGCCACTCTCGAGATTAATGGGATTTGGTATACTTCGATTCAGCAACCGAGTATACTGCATCATCAGCAGCAGCCGTACGGTCATCCGCAACATGGACATCCACTTTTCCAGCACCGCCAGGATTTCACGCAGCAGCAGTCTCACCGGAATGTTTATCAGAGACCACAATCATATCAGTATCCTGCTCAGCATTCACAGACATATCCTTATCAACAACTACAACAATCTTCCTCCACACCGTAGAGATACTCCCAGCCTTCCACCTCTCAACAATACACACCAAGGCAGGAGAGAGGACCAAGCCAGGGCCATCACACCGAACCAGAGATGTCTTCACAGGCTCAGGCTCTCAATCAGATCATGCATATGCTGAGTACGCTCCAGATTGCGCATAAAACCGAGATAGAGCAGGTTAACCGTCGTTTGGACGAGTTAACCGCACCGAAGACCACTCTTCCAGCCCGTCCTCAAATGAACCCGAACAATAAGAGGAGGCATCCAGATCAGGTAGATACTACATGTAAGATCTTGTTTCCTGAATTTTTATCTAACTTCATTCATCTCAGGAGCGGTAGATCACCACAAGCACCTGCTGGAGTAGAGGAGAGGGCACTAGAGGAGCAGGGGCAAATCCATGAGAAGCAAGATTCTGACGCCGAGGAGGAAAATCAGCACGATGATGCGGACCACCTCAAAGATCCAAGAGAAGGGAGCGATGCCGATATAGTTGACATGGACACTGGTGAATCAGATGATGATATCACACCAGACCATGCTGATACTCCCGAGAAAAACATTTCTTCCCCTGTTTTAGAGAGTTTTGTACATAATTCTGAAACTCTCGATGTACAAGTTGATTCCAATATAAATAAAAAGTCTGATTTTCTGATTCCTGACATTGTTCCTTTTCTCGATGCTCTGTTTGGAAAAGGAAAGAAAGATAACAAAAAGAATGTTGTGACTCCAGAGACAGAAAGGTTACTAAAAGATCACATCTTTTTGAAACTCCCGCTTTACGATACCTTGGATCATTTTCCTACGCTCAAGAATCAATTGAAGAACCGATGCACCTCGCATAGGAAAAAGAGATCATGAGTTGAAAAGCATATATTGACCAAGGCAACATCGTATGCAATTCGGAACAAGGTACCCAAGAAGAAGAAATATTCTGGAGCTCATTATGTCACTTGTCCGATTGAAGATGCTACATTCCATCGTACTCTCTTAGATAATGGTTCCTCGATCAATTTACTTCCATCCTCTTTGCTTGATACGCTCAAGCTAGGTCCTCTCTACAAATCACGAGCAATACTTCAGTTTGCAGATCGATCTGTAAAGAGACTTAGAGGTATACTGAGGAACATTATTGTAACCGTTCATGGCTTGCTGTTTCCAGTGGACTTTACTGTCCTAGACATGACATGCCCTAAACAGTTATACATTGCTCCAATCATTCTCGGGAGGCCCTTCTTGCAGACAACAAGAGCACTCTTTGATTATGATGCTAGGAGAGTATCATTCCGCACAGACAATGGAGAGATAGACATTGAGATGGAGAGAGGATGTAGCAGTCCCAGATCAGTATTGTCATTTACTTCAGAGGACACCAGTCTTGCAGAAGATTGCCAGCACATAGATGAGACACAGTTTCCTGATCTTGAGAGCGTTTATTTTGATACCCACGATATCCTACATAAGGATAGGGTAGATTACCTGGTACCTAGTCCTTCAGATGATTGTTCACATGCAGAGACATATTTCATATCAGATTCAGATGAGCAGTCACTTGCAGTAGATATCTCAGTGCCGCAGATTGAGAGTACACATATTACAGCACGAGAGTCAATTGATTACATTTCACATATCATACAGTCTATTTAGTGTAGAGAGTCGGATGGTGTGATGCTTACACATATAGACACCTTCTGTAGCCCGACTCCAGAGACGCATATTTCAGAAAAAAGAGCTTTGCCATGTACATAGTTCACTTACGGAGGAGGCTCTACTTTTTCAGCCAACGATCAGTACACATATAAAAAGCAGAAAATTCAGTATGATCCTGGTTGAAGTGATCTATTTTGTACAGGATTCATGGTCATTCTTTCACTACATCTCGTCCTGTACAAATGCTTTTGAGCCATTCGATTTCTGGAGATCCGCAACACTTGTATATTCTTCGTAGACCACAATTGTCCCCATTATTGCTCGTCTTCTATGCTTAGGATACTAGATCCTAAGTATAGGGGGGACTGATTGTTCGCTGATTCACGTTTTATATTTTGTTCTGATTCTTTTGTATATCCTTTCTTTTTCACAAATCACTGGTCTCCGATTTTTGGCTACACTCTTTTTTATACTTAGGATGTCTTATCTTAAGTATAGGGGGGACCGAGTGATTTCGATGATTTCGTTTTCTTTATTCCTTTTATTCCTTCGTTGTATAGTCTTTTTACTCATTCATCCCATTTTTGCTCTCCCGTTATACTTACGATGACCTGATTGTAAGTATAGGGAGGGTTGACTGACTTGTTTTCTCTATTCTTTTTCACCCACTTTTACTTAGCATGAGTTATGTCCTCCTTTTTCTCTTGTGATGCTATGAGGACATATCACAAGCTAAGCATTGGGGGGTGCTTATATATTGTATATATACTTTTGTCCATAACTCGTACTTTTATGTATTTTCTATATCTATAAAATCCATAAAAAGTGGGTAAGGGTTAATTTAAAATCCATTTATATATTTATTTATTATTCATAAAATCCTTGTAAATAAGTAAAATATGTCTAAAAACTTGTATTTAAAATCTGTAATTAAAATCTGTTATTAAAATATGTATTTAAAATTTGTATAATACTTATTTAAAATCCTATTTACTAAAACATGTGTAAAAATTATTTAACCCTTGTAAAAATTCTCTGTAGATAAAATCTGTAAAATACATTAGATATTTAACTCAAATAAAATATATCTTGTAAAATTCATATACAAAAACTTGTTTATAAAAACCAGAAAATTCATAAAAAATTACAAAGTCCTAAAAGTCATAAAAATTACAAAAGCCTTAAAATCCATAAAAATGAGTAAAATTCAGAAAATATACTTAACAAAAACATGGTTGCATTTGCATTTGCATTTTTTTGAATAAGTTTGATTTCTGGAATTAAGGATTGAGTCTAGTCTGAAGGATGGAGCTTGATTACGGCCTTTAAATTTCGGTGTAAGGAGCCTAGTTAGGATCTAGAATTTAGACTCTTCAGGTTTTTTGACTTGAAATCTTTGGCTTCCATAAGACCATATTCGGGAAATCAAGTCATATGTGCTTAAGTAGACCATTTGGTGTCAACCGTACAACTCTACACTAGTGAACCAATCTTAAACACATGCACTCTGCACTTAGTTCGACTTGCATGAAGTGGCGAAGGGCAATACATCTTGGTAGTGTGTTTCTATCCTTGTCTTTGCGGCACTGACGTCTAATGACGGGAGAGATTGGGGTTGCGATAGTCGCTTCGGATGAGGGAAGGATCTGCTGACATAATTTTTCTAAGACCTCAAAAAAGGGACGAAATAAAAAGATGCTATATCCGTCGAGGCACAAAAAGATGAATGCAGTGCAAGCAAATTACAAAGCCAAGTCAAAGAAGAAGCCACCAAATACAAATACGACCACAATGGTCCAATCTTCCACCAAAAATGCCTGCACATCTTAGTGGAGACTTAGCTACACCGGTTGAGCTTCACAAGGAGATGCGTCTACACTGGTCGCACTCCACTTCTTTTCTCATTCTTCTACTTTCTCTCTATACTCGATTGTGGACATAACACGAACTGACCTCAGAAGGGAATACCTCCCTCCCCGAGGAAAGAGTAGATGGATGAGGAAGCCATAGAAGTGTATAGTCGGGATGGACGGTTTCTTCATTTCTCTAAGCAGGAAGAGCCAAATCAATTCACACACTGTACAAATTGACTTCAAGGATGATAGAGTTTGCGATATGAATAAGTGAGTCTGAATTAGCTGATGAAGTGATCTTGAGTAAGGATTTGTGGAACTTGAGGACTGTTGAGGATAAAATCCTAATCCTAGTTAAGGCTCCGACAAAATGCTTGTTTCTGGCTCGATCGAGCTCTGTCCTTTGTCTGTTCTCATAATTTGGTTTTGGAAAACAAATTCATTCTAACTTTCTTTCTTTTTCACTTACTTTTCAAATAAGTGTTTGCTAAGGGACTAGCAAAGTTTAAGTATAGGGGGTTGATGAATCCATGATTCATTAACTTTTCTGTCGCATTTTGTCTTAAAATCCTTAACAAATGCATGTAAATATTCATTAATTCCCAGCTTTTATTCAAACTTCATTCATGAATAAATATTCACTTTTAAGCATAAGAAGCATGTAAATAAATAAAGAACAAAGAAAAAGAAAAGAAGGCAGATTGGAGATATGTATATATGTATAATATGACTTATAAATATAAATATAACTGCAAGGTATATTTATAGCCTAACCCCCGAGACCAAGTCAGCATGGATTGATCGACAAACTAAAAAAGTAGGGGGAGATAAGGAAAGAAAACCCTAAAAATAAATTAAGACACACTTCATGTATTTCTCACTATTTATCAAATAAATATAAAACTTCAATGTTTTTTTAATTAATTCATATGTACATATTTTTCACCAAACTCTTTTCCTAATTATTTCTTAAAATGTAAATAAAAATATAAAAATAAGTTTAAAATATTACCCTGTATATATACCAAGAAACCCAGCTTGTAAATTGTCAAAATCTCAACTTCCGAACATCATAACTTCTTCATACGAACTCCAATTTCACTCTACTCACCTTTAAGTTCATAAAATAATATTATCTAATTAATAAAGGTGGTTTCATCGAATTCAGAGTTCGTTTGCAAAAAGTCGGTTTCGGGACCAAATGAGAACGGGGTTTCTGGGCTATTTATTTTATGTAGAACACCTTATTTATAGTTTTATTAATTTTATAATTTCTAATTATTTTCATGATCTTGTAATTTAACCTTGATTTATTTCATATTTTTTGAAGGCTTATTTATTATTTTAATAAAATCAAAAACCCTAAATTATAGGTAAAAATGAACTGGCTAGATAATACCTGTATTTATTAATATATGTAAATTAATTTATTAAAATCCCTAAAAATTCACACAATCCTTATTTATAATTCTAATAATTAAGAAAATATAAAATTAATTTTTAATTATTTATTTTTTAAATTAAAAATCCAAACCCTATTTATCTATACATATTTATTAATATAATATTTATATTTCAAATAATATTTATTATTTATGAAAAAAAATATTCCATAATTAAGATTATTTAATTATTTACATTTCTTGTATTTATACCTATTTAAAATAACGTTATTTACTATTTAATATTGAATTTACAAGAATTATTTCACATCTGGCCAACCAGGTGCTGACACGTGTCAGCACCTGGTTCATCTTCTTCAAAGAAGCTGGTAATGGAGTCTGTTTCAACCGGCCTCCTTCAACCCATTACCCAATGCGCATTATAACTCATTTAGATGATCCAATCCATTGATTCGACTCTCCTAACAACCTTCTTCCTCGCCAACCACTCGATCTAACTTGAAGCCCACGAAAACTTTTTATATAAACCTTCAAAGATCGCCATTTCGCAAATAACTCTCCTGTAACCACCTGAAGCCCCAGCTCTAGTAGCCGACCCCCTATCTTCTCTACCTCGCTCCGCCTCGCTCCGGTGGTGACAACACTCGAAGGCCAACTAGCATGGAAGAGGGATCTTCGGAGGAAGTTCCTAGGCGCTCGTCAACCCTTGCATCGCCGCCATGCGCGCGTCCAGCTCCGGCGAAGATCGGCCGTCGCAGCATCCATTAGAGGTAAATACACCTCTTCTTCACAGATCTATTCCTCCACCTTTCTCAAATTTCTCCTTGAATCTCGTGCCACGATTAGCGTGGCTAATCCCGTAATTAGATCACCTAATCATTCATCTTATACACTAAAGCGAAACCAACTCTCAATTCGTTTCAAATCGATTCAATTCGCATTTCATTTTTTTAAGAATTTTGTACGCATTCTCACATTTATTCTGGAAATAACTTTTCGATCTTGCAAAACCCTAAACATTTGGCCGATTCCTTGTGAATCGAGCACATACACTTGTTCTTTGCAGATCTCTTTTCAATCAGGAGAAATCTCACATCACCTGGGGCTCTCATCTTCACAGAAATCATCTTCAAAGAAGGTGCGTCCATCTCCATCAACCTTCAGGATTAACGAGACCTCCACCTTCTTCGAGAGTCCACTACCGTGCTGCGCCACCTCCGCCTGACGACCATCGTGAGCGAGCTCGAGGGTTAGAGGAGCTAACCCTCTGGCCCCGCTGGAGATCCCAGTCCGACGCCATTCGCTTGAGAAAATTCGGCGAAGAAGCGATCCTCGTCCGTTGCCCAACAACCTCAAGAACAGTTGAAGAACATGCGCAGTACAACCTTGCGACACGTGGCCATCAGCGGACGGCACAGATCAAGTCTCACGTTATAATCTCAGTTGTCCATTTGAACCGGTGGAAATATTGCAGCATAAATCCAACGGACTTCCAGAAATTCCAAAGCGCTCCGAAGTTTCTCAGAATTACATTTAGGTCCCTTTACAGGGACCTAAATGTAAAAATTCTTGTTTTCTTTACAGAACAGTCCCTGCCGAGGACCTTTTTGCATAAATTTTTGATTCTTTTTCTTGCACTTATACCCCTGGCCTGTAGGGGAGTTTTGGACATATTTTTGGCACCTTTTTTCGTAGTTCTTTTTAGGGTAGTTACACAACTACCCCAACAAGTTTCTCATTAATTTTTTGTGTATTTTTTTCTCGTGTTTTTATCGTGTTTTGATTCGTCGTAAATCGTCTTCGTTTTGATTTGATTTTGTGTGATTGTTCGAGCCCGTTCCTCGTCCCGTTGTACCTACTATATACTATAATCTATTTTCATCTATATTCCATCTATTATATAGTAAATTGTATGAAAAATACCACTTTGAAAAATAAATAAAAATTGGAAAAGAATAAAATCAAATAAAAAAAATTAAATATCAAAACTTATTAAAAAATTGTCGCTTTTCTTTGATCGCTTTAAGAAGAGATAAAATAAATCACAAAAATATTTTCTCTTCAAAAATCAGAGTATCCTATTCTGCCTCCTTGTGTTCGAGCCAGGAACACTCACATGGTAAAATAATTAGTGTAGGTTTTTCTAATAAAATCGATCTTTGTTTGATCAACTAGGATCCTTTTGCGACTTTTCTACACCGACAACCTTATCTTCTAAAAAGCCGTAAACCGATTTTAGCCCCGCATCAACTGCTTACCTTGATTTTTTTGTTTGATTGATTTCGTTGGTTGTCTACTTTTTCTCGTTGAGCCCGATTCGAGTGGTTGAGGTCGCAACAAACTTTGATATCACTTAACCTTAGTCGCTCGGGCCGCTCACCAGAATGGCGCTGTTGTCGGGGAGCACGACTTAGTAGTCGGTTTTTCATTTTTGATTTTGTTTCTATTTTCTTCTTCTTATTATTTTTCTTTATTTGCTTGTTATTTTTCTTTTTGTTTTGTTTTTTTTTCTTTTTCTTTGATTTTATTCTCATTTATTTTATTTTTTTATAACTGTGGTCTGACCAGTTTCTATTCTTTCTTTCTTGCGAGGGCCCGATGAGCGAGGACGGCTTTCTTAGGAGTGCCGAGGCACCCGAGCGAAGCAGAGGTGGCTCGTTTCTACATCGAGCTGTAGGAGAGCGTACGAGAGGAGGAGCAGGACCCTTGGAGGGATTGCAGTCTTTATTTTTTATTTTTATTCCATTATTATTATAATAATACAGGACTCAGACACTTGAACTTGGCCTATTATCGGGGTCTGTTTCGCCGAGCTCCGGGGTGCTCGGGGGACCTCACTGCAGTTTTTACGTCGGTTTTTGAGTTTTTCGACTTTTCTTTTATTTTGATTCTCGAAGATTTTGGACCCTAGACTTAGGATTTTTTATTGACTGTGACGTAATTAATTAAGGCCCCAGCCCTAATTATTTGCGTGCTCCTATAGATTGCTAAGTGGACCTAATTAATTAAATCATAAAGAAAAAGCTAATTTGGTCACTTGAGAGGTCACATGCCGCTAGAGGCCATATACATCGCTGGCAAGATCCGTTGTGGCGGACACCGAACGACATCAGAGACCGGACCCCGACCTCTCTTGTTGACCTATTAGCTATCGTTCTTCTCGAGTAGAAATTTTGTGTCTAAGGTCGATTTCTTCTTGCATCATATAGGTAGTTTTAATTCTATCTTTATTTTATGCGCGGATCACCCTGCATGTAGAGTGCTGGCGTCAGGTATGCATTTCTGAATTTGCATGCATCATAGTGTTTGACCGCGCATCGTCTTTTTCTACTTCTCCCCCCTGTTTTTGGACTTAAAATAATCGGGAGAATCGGAAAATTCGTTAGGCGTTGTTTGCTTGAAAAATATCTAAAAAAAGAAAAACCATAAAATTGGTACTACTAAACACACTTGACCCTAAAAGACACCTCATTGGAAAATTTGTCTTGGGAGAGCATCTCCCTCATTGTTTGGTTTGGATGAGAGAGAGAGTGACCCGTACACTAGGCTAGAGATATATCCGACCTCTTTTCGATCTACTGGTTTCGGGTTGGTCATTCTCCAGTGAAGATCGCTCTGATTTCCGGTAAAGCGGGCTGCGATATCCTTAACAGAGCGAGTTGATCGGGTAGCCGGTAAACAGTCCACAACTTGTACTGGCTGGGAAAGATCTAGCCTTGGGATTGGGCCAATCTCCTGAGAGCGTTAGATTCCTAATAGTTCGCTTAATCGCTTTGATAGATGGATTTATCACCTAATAAAATCGACAAGATAAAAGACCGAACCTTTACGGTCATCAACTCAGCGTGAGTAGGTGAATTGAGGGTTTGCTTTGCATGATCTTATGTGTTTTCCAGATCTCATCCGCCTTCACTCTCCACATCATGATGATGAGCCGGAGGTCCCTTAGGTAGCCTTTGGTTGCACCACTTTCGAGCACTCCGCCCACTCATCTAGGTTGGTTCGTGAGAGCCCATTCGCACTCTCCGAACCCGAGTTTGACTTCTCCCTGTTCCCCCTCGACCACCCTTCTACCAGTCCTGAGGTGCCTGAGCAGAGACCACAACAGATGTTTGTTCATTTGACGACACCTGAGTTCGGGTCTTTTGCCTTTTCAGAGACCATGGCCAGCAGCGAGGAGCGCACTGATGGACCCGACTAGACCCACACTTACGTACTTGATCAGGGTGCCATCAACAACACCCTGCTAGCCTCCCTAGAGACCATGCAGCATTAGATCAGAGACTAGGGGGCTTTCATGACCGATATGCGTAGGGAGATGGCGCAGATGCGAGCGGACAGAGAGGAGCAGAACAGAGCCGGTGGAGGAGGAGACATTCCTGAGGAAGGAGAGCCAAATGAGCCAGTGTAGCCAGTAGCACCCGCACGTCTAATGTGAGAGTTGCACAACCCTGGTGCAACTCTGACACATAGATGGATCCAGCTGCAAGCTATTTTGGGAGACTTCAAGCTCCTTCCTCAGACCATCCAGTTACTGCCTAGATTCCATGGGCTAGCCATCGAGGAGTTGCACCTCCATCTCCAGGAGTTTGAGATGATCTGCAGCACGGTCCACGATCGACTCGTGGACGAGGATACCATCAAGATGATGGCTTTTCCATTTTTACTCGTCGACAGAGCAGCCTATTGGCTGAAGCACCTAGGGAAATACATCACATCATGGAAATAGCTCCGGAACGAGTACTTGAATAAGTACTATCCACTCGGCCAGATGAATGCAGCACGAGCCCTCATCAATAACTTCTCCATGCTTCCCAACGAGCAATTCCATGAGGCATGGGACCGATTCAGAGAGCTCATTGATCGGTGTCCTCATCACGATATATCCAAGCCCAACCTTGTTCAGAGTTTCTTCTGCGGGCTGACACTAGAGTTGCAGGGGCTAGTGAATGCATCCTGTGGGGGTTCCTATTTCGCCAAGGATGAGGATAAGGTCTGGGCCATCTACGAGGAGATGGTAGAGAATTATATAATCATGTCTTAGACCCGCCTTTACACATAGGGGAAGCCCACAACATAAGCCATGTCCTATCAGAGGATAGCACGGGTCGATGCTGGTCCTTCCACATCTTCAGCAGCCGCAGCACAGGCAGAGTCGTCGACCGCTGATATGGGTATAATCAGCGAGAAGCTGGAACGTATGGAGATCATTGAGAAGAAGCAATGCCAGGGCATGTCTCAGATAGATCAGATGACACATACGCTGAGTGACCTGAAGACCCAGATCATGTGTCTCCAGGAGGCACAGACGTCTTCTCATCCCCATCTCAAGTCACGAGCTGACCCTAGCAGCAGCAGCTCGACCCAGCCTTTCGCCCACTACAGACAGGTGCATCACATTCAGGCGGAGCCGTTCCAGTAGCAGCAACAGCAATATGTCCAGCTACCACCATCTCCGGACACTCAGATCGTGGTATACCATCCGGATCAGCCCCTGGCAGTCCTTCCCCCACCTTCTTACGAGCAGGAGCCGTTGATGGAAGTTAAAGGGATCTGGTATGACCAACCTCAACCTGGGATCCGCCGAGACCATCCCGGATTCTGATGGACGACCTGAGGTGTCTCATCCCAGCAGCAGCCTCCAGTTCAGGGTGGCCAGTACAACCAACAACAGCAACAACCCCGATTCCCATAGCCACACTACCAGCAGGGTCCTCTATCAGCAGGGACAATCGTGGAGGCAGGAGCAGTAGGCTCAACAGTATTCTCACCAGCCCCCCATCCTTACCAGCAGCAGCAGCCTCACTTCAAGAGAGGCAACACATCCGGTTCTCATGGGCCAGCCTATGAGAACCCATCACTTGATGATTTAGCCCGCCTTATCTCTGAGCAGCATGCCACTTTCAGGCGGGAGATGGACAAGTTCAGTCAGGAGATGAGGGAGATCGTGAAGGGCAAGGCTGCCATACCAGCTCAGATCGAGCCGAATCCGAACTACCTAAAGAGGAAGTCTGAGCAGGTAGAGTTTACAGAGGTTACCACTCCTAGTGACTCATTGGGTGATATTACTGCATATACTTTTGATGCTGACTTTGTTACACTTAGGAGCGGTAGGATGCTAGTCGGTGACGTCTCATTTGAGCGATGACACCATGAGGACTCAGGAGCGCCATACAAGGAGGAGAGCGATGCTGATACCACTCATGATGATGTTGATGACAGTGGTACTGGCGCCACCAAGGATGTAGATCCAACCGACAGTACTGAGGCCGTCACTTCACCAGATGTAGGAGGTGGTGTTGATGCCACCAGACATGTTGATGCTGAGCCAGAGTGCGGTGCTGATGCCGCAAGTCCATATGTCACAACTATTGCATTTCCTCCTATTTTTGTATCTGACTCTTCAGCGATGCAATAGTCGCAAGTACTGAGGCCACCCATTCTATTCCTGTTGCATTTCCTTCTGTTTTTGTATCTCGGGACTATTCATGAAAATCTAAAAAAATTAATAAAGGAAAGGGTTCTTTACTTGCGAGTCCATCTGCAATGCCTGGAGATATGCATATGGATTCTATTTCGCCACAGCAGCATGGACCTGATCCCAGCCCTCCATCTGAGGAGGGCCCAACCATCCCCTTCCCTCAAGCACTCCACTTTGGCTAAGGGGAATAAAAAAGAAAATCCAAAAAAATCCCAGCAGTTAGAGTTCATCCAACATATGATAGACAGATTTCAGATTCAGCTGACTCTACAGGAGGCACTCGAGCACATCCCTCTCTTCCAGAAGAACCTTAGAGAGAAGACCACCATTCGTAGGTAGAAGAGGAACCATCATGCAGAGATCCATGTGCTCACTCATGCCACCTGCTTCGCCGTTTAGAACCGTCTGCCAGCAAAGAGGCCAGATGCAGGAGCTCCCTATGTCAGATGTCACATCTATGAGCAGAGGTTCGATCGGACTTTATTAGACATCGGTTCTTCCATCAACCTACTTTCGACAGCCTTACTCGACCGATTCGAGTTTGGCCCTCTTCGACAGAGCAGGACAATCCTTCAATTTGCTGATAGATCTGTCAAGAGGCCGAAGGGGTTGCTGAAGGACGTGGTCGTCACATTTCTGGGCCTGAAATACCTCGCGGACTTCGTTGTGTTGGACATGGAGATCCCTGAGTCTGTGACCGATACCCCCATCATTCTAGGATGCCCGTTCTTGGCCACAACCAAGGCAGTATCCGATCATGATAGCGGGAAGGTATACTTTCGCATCGAGGGCGAGAGTATACAAATAGAGACGATCGATGAGACTAGAATGCGAGATTCATCCAGCTCAGAGCAGCTCACCGATTCAGAGCAGATGATAGAGGCAGAGCGAGACGTCCACCAGGAGCGCGATTTTGTGATCACAGATGATGAAGCTGCTTGGTTAGATCCTGTTTCACAAGCCGTCCTCTCACACTCATATACCACAGATTTCCATATTCCAGTAGAGGAGAGCTTGGATAGCACACTCTTGGCAGAGGACACATTCGAGGTAGCAGACCGCGTTCAGGAGAGCGAGGCAATTGATATTTCGTTTGATTCAGATTCAGATCCCTCGAAGTCAGATATTGATTGGGCAGAGTTTGATGAGTTGATACCATGTCTGATTCCTACAAAGCCGACAACCAGGGTGGAGATTGATCCGATTCAGAGTACAGACACACCAGCAGAGCAGTCTTTACCAGATTTTCAGGATCAACGAGAGTTCTTCCATGCAGATTTGGTTGCTTTCACTCAGACTTTTCAGAGGCCAGATTTGCCAGCTCCCAGTCGCTGAAGTATAGATTCCTTATGGACGAGCATGAGATGAACCCAGTCATTATCTCAACATATTTGATTGGAGATAAAGAATCTCGTTTGATGGAGGTTCTTCAAAATAACCGCAAGGCGATAGGATGGAGTGTAGCTGATCTCCAAGGGACAAGTCTGGCCCTGTGATCCCACCATATCTATCTCGAAGAGGACTCCAAGCCATCGCGTGAGTTCCAGCGACGGCTGAACCTGAATCTTCGAGAGGTTGTCATGAAGGAAATCTTGAAATGGTGGAGCGCCGATTTTATCTACCCCATCTCCGACTCCAAGTGGGTTAGTCCATTACATGTGGTGACCAAGAAGACGGAAATCACTACAGTTGTGTGTGAGTATGGAGAGGAGATAGCTACCTGGGTACCCACTTCTTGGAGGGTCTGTGTGGACTACAGACGATTGAACCAGGCCACCAAGAAGGATCATTTCCCGCTGCCTTTTATTGATCAGATTATAGAGAGGCTAGCTGGGAAGAGTCACTACTATTTCCTTGATGGGTACTCTAGCTATAACCAGGTGGCCATTGCGCCCGAAGACCATGACAAGACTACATTCACCTGTCCATTTGGGACATATGCTTTCAGACGAATGCCCTTTGGTCTATGTAACGCTCCGACGACATTCCAAAGGTGCATGTTGCCCATCTTCTTGGACATGGTGGGTGAGTGCTTGGAGGTCTTCATGGATGACTTTTCAGTCTATGGCGATGGGTTTGATGCTTGTCTTGACTGCCTAGACCGCGTCCTTCAGCGATGCATCGAGGTCCATCTTGTATTATCCTGGGAGAAGAGTCACTTCATGGTGACTCAAGGGACGGTGCTTGATCATATCATCTCCAACAAGGGCATGGAGGTTGATCTGGCCAAAGTGGATATCATCAGGAAACTCAATCCACCATCCAACTTGTGACAGTTACGATCTTTTCAGGATCACGTCAGTTTCTACCGGCGATTCATTCATGATTTCAGTAGGATTGCCCGAACGTTGACTGATTCGCTGACCAAAGACACCGAGTTCATTATAGATGATAAGTATCTTGCGTCATTTGAGACTCTCAAGAGTCTAGTTGGTGAGGCTCCTGTCCTTCAACCGCTTGATTGGTCTCTCCCATTCGAGATCATGACGGATGCCTCCGATTTTACCATAGGGGCCGTTCTAGGACAGAGGAGGGATGGAGTGCCATTTGCCATTCACTACGCTAGTTGTACATTGGATGCCGCATAGCGGAACTATACCGTCACTGAGAAGGAGATGCTAGACGTAGTTTTTGCCCTAGATAAGTTCAGATCATACATCATTGGATCAAAGGTGACTATCTTTACATATCATACCGCCATCAGGTACCTCATGGCAAAGAAGGATGCCAAAGAGAGATTGACTAGATGGATCCTTCTACTCCAGGAGTTTGACATTGAGATTAAGGATAAGCCTGGAGTCAAGAATGCGGTGGCGGATCATATCTCCCGATTAGAGCATCTTGAGGAATCTGAGTAGACTGATCCTATTTCTGAGACCTTCCAGATGAGGCGATCCTTGATATCGCCTCGCTCCTGTGGTACGCCGACATTGTGAACTATCTTGTTGCCAAGAAAGTTCCACAAGGTTGGCCCAGGCAGCGACTTGAGACCTTCCTTGCGAAGGCCAAGTTCTACCATTGGGAGGATCCCATCCTTTATCATGAAGGAGGGGATAACGTCTGAGGAGCACCATAGCGTCCTCACATACTGCCATAAGCTTGAGTCAGGAGGACATCACTCTGGGAGGAGAACGGCACAAAAAGTGCTCCAATACGGCCTATGATGGCCTTCCCTCTTTAAGGATTTTGATGAATTCATGAAGAGATGTACTGTCTGTCAGAGAATGGGCACTTGTGGATAGCGTGATATGATGCCGATGCAGCCCATTCACTTATGTGAGGTTTCTGACGCATGTGGCATCGATTTCATGGGTCCATTCCCTAAGAGTAAGGGATTTGAGTACATTCTGTTGGCCGTTGATTATGTTAGTCGTTGGATTGAGGCCATCCCCGCCCGAACCACAGATGCTAGGACTATTTGCAAATTTTTGAGGAAGAATATCATTTCATGGTTTGGGGTGCGTATAGTTTTGATATCTGACGGGGGGTCTCATTTCGTCAACGACAAGGTAAAGGCCCTTGCTAGCGAGTTCAGCATTGACCATCGAGTAGCCACTCCATATTATCCTCAAACCAATGGTCTTGCTGAAGTGTCGAACAGGGAGATCAATACTATATCGTAGAAAGTAGTCCGCCCTGACCGAAAGGATTGGTTACAGCTTTTGGACTCGGTCTTGTGGGCATATTGGACTTCCTTCAAGACTCCTTTGGGTACATCTCCCTTTTGCCTTGTTTATGGCAAGCCCTGCCATTTACCTGTTGAGATTAGGCATAAGTCACTTTGGGCTGTCACAGACATATTATTGGATCCGGTGAATGTAGGAGATCAGAGGAAGGCAGAATTGGCAGCCCTAGAGGAGCTTAGAGATTCAGTCTTTTTGAGCAGCCTACAATACAAGAAGAGAGTGAAGGAGTGGCATGATTCTCACATTAGCCACAAGCAGTTTGAGCCAGATCAGAGAGTATGGTTGTTCGATGCTAGGCTTAGATTATTTCCAGGGAAGTTGCAGAGCAAGTAGAAGGGACCATACCTGGTTCGAAAGGTATATGACAATGGGAGTATTGACATATCTGAAATGTCATCTGAGTCTACCTTTCGTGTTAATGGGCAACGGCTCAAACCATATCTAGATCATGAGCCACTAGTCGTTGACGTCGCCCCTATTCATTTCACGTGAGATGTGGTCTTTGACTCACATCTATTACATCTCACGCCTGATTATCGCCGTCTTCTGCCTTGTATAGATCCAGATGTCCATATCATACTATTCTTTAGTCAAACACCTCATTTGCATCTTATGATTATGTTATACTTAGGGTGTACTCTACCCAAAGTATAGGAGGGGTGTCAGACTTTTGATTTCTCTTTTGATTCATTTTACCTCTGTTTTGCTGTCTATATTTAGAGATATTTTACCCTAAGTATAGGGGAGGTAGACCCTGTACATTCTTCCATTCAGATTTCCCTTTATGAACTGTCTGCTATACTTAGGATTACTTGATCCTAAGTATAGGGGGAAACACTGAGCCTTTTTCATTATATTCTTTGATTCGTCGTTGTAGTATAGATGTTCTTTTCACTTCCCTATACCACACACGAGTTATGTCTTCTTCATCGCTCTTGATCCACTCTAAGGACATCGTTTGAGCTAAGTATAGGGAGGTGTCGTATATATTTCATATATACTTTAGCCATAACTCGTACTTTGTGTGAGTGTATTAATAAATAAAATGGATAAAATCCTTTATCTAAAAATCGTAAAAATTTAAAAATTTTCTTGTACATAAAATTCTTTCTTGCACATACATAGCTATTTATAAAAATTATTTTTGTACAAATGTTTGTAAAAATATTTTGCGTGTAAAAAGTTTGTAAATATTTTGATATTAAAATTATGTATATAGTACAAAGTTTTTGTAAAATGTTTGAAAAACAAAAGTTTGCAAAAACTCGTGTGTAAATGTGTGTAAATAGTTTGCAAAACTTATGCATCCATGCGTTCATTCATTCAAACATTTTTCAAAAATTTGCATAAAAAGATTTTTGTATATACTTGTACAGTTTTTCTGAATCATAATTGACATTTAAACTAGCCTGGAACTAAATTGGAAAATGGAGCCTGGTTAATACCTTAATCCACCTAATTCTTAGAGGAACCTTATAGAAAAAAGGGCTTAGGGTTAAGACTTTTCATGTCTATTTGTGACTTAATTCTTTGAATCCACTAGTCTATGATCACATGTCATCTTGATGAGACTAAGTAGAACACTTAACAACACACACATGACTCTCACAGACAATGGCTTTACTTGTACCAACACCTTACACATAGCTCTCTACGGATGAGGTGGTGAGGAGGCAGTCTTCTTTGGCTTGGGGTAGCATACGAGGGTAGTACTTCTAGGTGGAACCTCTCATTTTCTTTTAGTGAAGGAAGTGGATCTCAACTTGGTCTGGCGTTGAGGTCTAAAGACATGAGTTGTGGGTTGCAATAATGCTTCAAAAGAGGGATAGTCTACTGGCTCAAGAGGAAAAACTCCTTATGTATATATGCTGCACCATGTAGATATGTTGTACATATGCATATCGAAAAAAATGCAAAAGAAAGAAAAACTCCAAAAAAATGATGGGTCTGATAGAAAATGAAATACCCACCGGAGTGTATATATCCAAATAAAGCAAAGCTTATGTTTCCCATTCTCATCTCATGAAGCTTGTAGCAGGGAGACTTAGCTACATTGGTTGGGCTCCCAAGGATACATGACACCACTGCACCTGATCCATTCTCTTCTTCCTCCTCTTCTTGAGTCGGTTGTACTTCAACTTAGAAGGGAATACCCCGCTCCTTGAGGAAAGAGCTACCAAACTAGGGCATTAGAGTTACCTTGTTGAGGGGGACTGTTACTTTTCCATTCTGAGGTAGGGAGCTACATATCACTTACACAGTACAAGAAAAGATTCATGGTCATTAGAGTTTGTGTATGTAGACTTGTTCTGATCTGGATTATTGAGGAGTCTTGACCATAGATTGGTGGAACTTAGAGGCTGTTGAGTTTTAAAACTAAGTCCAGATAAGGTTCCGACAAACTAATAATCCAAAGGTCTGACTGAGCACCATACTTCAATTTTATGAAGACAAGTTTAATAATAAATCTTGATTCCCCTTCTTTTTCTTTTTCTTTCTCTTTTCACTTCTTTTTCAAATAAGTGTTTGCTAAGAGACTATAAAAGGTAAAGTATAATGAGGTGATGAATACCCGTTCATAACTCTTTATTCTTTTATTTTAGCTAATTATCTTGGCAATGCATCATGTAAATAGGTGTAAATACAATAACTTAGCAATAGGCATGCATGTGTTAATATCTCATAATGAGCATGTATTTGTGCAAAAATAAATGAATAAAGAATAAAAGGAGAAAGAAGGAAGTATTTAGAATAACTACTGAGTGACCCAAACTCAAGAGAGGGCCAAGCAGTGGCCTGATTGCCAAATAAAATAATTGGAGAGATAGGGTCACTATAGCTTGTATTTATATCTCATTTGTGTACATAAATTATTTTTGCCAAAACTAAAATAAAAATGTGTTTTTACTTCCTTGTAAATATTTCTAAAAATAAAATAAAAATAAAAAAATGAAATAAAAATAGAATAAAATTCTCTCTCTCACTTGTACATAATACATGTATATTTGATTTCTTCCCTATTTATTTTATACTTGTAAATGCATAATAAAAAAATTGTTTTATACTCCAAAAATTATTTTGTAAATAAATAAATTATAAAATTGGGGTCTTTATATAAAAATAACAAATTAAAAATAATTGTACAAAACACATAGGTATACTGTACCTGTATATAATACACTATACTGTATATACAATAATTTATTTTTCATAAAAATAAATAAAAATCACATAAAAATAGTTTGAAAAATAACAAACATTTTTCATTTTATACACTTTTTAATTTAAAATCATTTATTATTTTTCTATTGAATTGGTAAATATTTTTGTAAATCTGATTTTCTGATTGTTCCACGACGGATCGTTGACTCGGGTCAACCCCCTTTTCCAGGGCTTGACCCGACCCGATCCCTCTGTCGGACCTCTTTCTCGAAATTCTCTAGGCCAGATCATGCGCCCGTTTGCCCTGAAATTCCGCCCGTGCCTTCCCCATGGATCCAAGATCCTCGTGGATCCCTAGGGAAGCGTGGATCCTTCTCGGATTGCGTGCATTGGCTCGATCTATCCAGCCACCTGGGACTGCTATAAATTGAAGGATATGGTCTAATCCTCAAGCGCATCACGGAAGCGTGAGCGTCGTATCGAATATGACAAAGAACGACTAGTCGAACTGGTTAATCTATGCAACGAAATTTAAAAATTTTTTCATGCTATAAAATCACATGATCCAAGAATGATTCTCAGATCGTTTCATCTAGAACCACAACAAGTATAAAGGAATACCTCTTGAAGCATGGTTGATCGAGCCTCTACGAAAAGAAACCTCCTGTCTCAAGTCCTATCGTCGGAGAAGAAGCTTGCGAGCGCGGGGATGAGTCGCGTGATCCTCGCAATCCAACGTGTTGATCCAAGCACGGTGAACTCCTGATCTCATCGTATGAGATCAAACGCCTTCTTCACGAGCGTAACATTCCAAGAAGATGGAGAATCGAAGAAAGTCGAAGCGGCTTTGCGGTGGCGAAGGCAACGACAATGCTCTCCTCTAGGGTTTTGGTGGTCGGCCGCCAAATAGAGAGGGAGAGGGCTGACGTGTAGAATGAGAGAGAGAAAGAGAGATGTGCTTCAAAAGCATAGCCTTAGAGAGCATGGTATGCCTCTCTATTTATAGGGTTTTGGGATCTCAATCCATGAGACACATAAAATCAATGGATGAGATTGATTTATGTTTAATCCAATGGTCAAGATTGTTGTTGGTAAAAGCCAACAACTTATGATTTCATTTAAATCAAATATATTTGATAAATCAAATACAAATCAATCCTAAATTAAATCAATCAAATAAGGAGACAATCAACATGGAGATAACATCTCCCATGTCAACATGGTGGACGGCCACCAATTCCATATATGACTTGGTAGCCGTCCACATGTTTCCATGTGGAGTCAATCTCATGAAATCTCATGAGATTGCATATCTCCATGGAAATCTCCATTATTTTTCCCAACAACTTTTGTTGTGATTTATTTGCATATCTCCATAGAAATCTCCATTATTTTCCCAACAACTTTTGTTGTGATTTATTCTTCATAAATAATTCATAATTAATTTTGAGAATATTGCAATCTTACTATTGGAATTTTGTGAATCTCATTCACAACCCAAAATAAAATATAATTTACATTTTTAATTAATTACACAATGTGTATCCAATACAAATCAATAATTAATTAACAAATATAAATTATAATTAAATCTCTCTAATACATTATAAATCACATTTATAATATATTATGAATAATTGGATATTGCTATCCACATTATTCTTATCCACAATAATTAAATCACATTTAATTATATTGGATAATTTCTACATACATCAAGATAATTAAATCACATTTAATTATCAATCTCTTAATGCTTAGATATATTTCAACTATGGAATCATTCTTGAACCCTTTCAAGAATAATGCTATTTCTCCGCAGATACTTGGAGATAAGGACAGGGCGATTGTATTGTTCCACGTATAGTGACTTGGATATTGAGATCACATCTCAAATCCAGATCTCATGGACCTCCCGTAGATGCTTGATTAAATCAAGACCGTAAACCTAATCTTCTAATTGCATCTGAATCTCATTTAGATCAATGTCCAATCCTTGGACTAAAATTAGGTCACTTCTCTACTGAGAGGAGTCACTAAAATCCAAACCTGTTTCATCACTCCCTCGGAATGGAAGCGTCATGGTTATACAATCGTTTATGATCACATCACCCTCAGGTATTCCCAACACCTATACATCCTGCATACTGGAAGACCTATGATCATCCTGAAGATATAGATCACTTTTATACTGTCATCTTTAGGGTTTGATCACTAAGTTTCTCAATCTTGGTCTTTTGGGATTCGGTATAGATCATATGCTTTCACAAAGCATATATCTTACCTTCAAATTCATGTCATGCTTCCAAAGCATGACGACCATGCACGGAATTTGATCAGTCCCAATACCTCATGAGTGAGCTCATGTCTCCTGGTTCACAAGTGAACCTGTATGATCCCTTTGAGAGATCGTATTACTCATATGTCCTTACATGCACACCAACTCGCCGGTGTATAGACCTTGGTTAGGTCATCAACCTATTGGTCTGCCAAATGTACATACTCAGACATATAATAACACATCTGTCTTTGGTCAGAGGATGTGTGCCTATGTTATGACAGTATTCAACATAGGTCTTTGGTTATCTCGATCTCGTTAAGTCAACCCATTGACTCAACTAATCTGATACCTACGTATCACTATTCCCATGCAGAGGACCTGCATCATGAGGTCGATCAGATATCAGCCTTTTGAGAAAGGATTTCCATCTCCTACTCAGGCTGGAGATCATCACTTGACAATCATTTGATGATGCTTGATGAGTCCTCTATCTAACTCCTTAGATATTCATCCAAGCATCAACCTCTATGATTCAATCAATGAATCAACAACTGTATGATTATCAAGTTGGCCATGGTACATAACCCTTATTGTACAGAGGGACCTTATAGTGCATTCATACATTCAATCTCAGAAAGGGAGTGAAAAACAATCAATAACTTTTATTGATAAATCATTTATTACAATAATATTTATTGCAGGAATGGTTCGCCTCGGGCTCACATTGCTAACATAAATGCCTTCATGCACCTCCCTAGGTCGGCAACTCGCGCCTCACTCCCTCTCGATACCCTAGAAATCTTCAGCGTGGTGACAACCGTCTGAGGGGTCCTCTGGTGATCGATTTGGTGACGTGTAGCCGACGCTCCCCCTTCGTGGCCGGACCTCCACCGCGAGAAGCCTCCCTTGCTTGCCGTCGCTTGGTCGAGGCCATAACCCCGATCATCTCTGCCTGGAGCTCAGGAATGTGTTTGGACCTTCAAGTAACCCTCTAGCCCTTCCTAGCTCTTTAGTGATTCAATCTTTCATCTGTACGCCGCCTTCGTTTCGCCTGCTCCAGCCAGCCGGTCGGAGCTCCGTCATCCGCACCCATCCGTTCAGATACCTTTGCATGCTCACCCTCCATCATCCTACGCAGCCTGATCACCCTGATCTTAGCTCGTATAGCAAAGGTTAGGCCCACGATCTACCTCTATCGCGACCGCTGGAGATCGAGACCCATTCCCCGTCGCTTCTTTGGTGTTCATCCCTAATAACCTAGATCGAAGTTTACCTCCGAGTTATAGCAACTCATTGCAAGTCTTGTCACGTACGGAGAGCCCCCAGATCACCCTCGCCCAACCTCGCCGGAGCAGCTCCAGGTCCCCTATGCCGTCTCACCGATCAGACCGTTGGAGCGTCCATCCGAGCTAGTCACCTGACGCGGAATCGACCCACGATTTCACTGGTACCTCCCGATCTTTCATCGGAGCCAAGGATTACATCCTTGGGTCCGGCAAAGTTCGTCTAGGCATAGTTCTTCCAGATGCCTCCTCCGTCGTCGGATCGACACCATCTACCAGATTCCATCTCGATCGCTCATCCATCTGAGGTGTCAGGCCGTTAGATGTCAGATCTAATGGTCCCGTACGTGCCACGTCCCCGAGCAGCCGACACCGTCAGATCTGACATCTGACGCCTGCATAGCCGCACGATCACACCCCCACCAGCGGCCGACACGTGGCCCTCCCATGCGCGACTCATGTGCCTTTGAGGGTATATTGCACTTTTTACCCTGCATTTCATTTAGTTTATGTTTTAGTTAGTAAAATAAAAGTGATAGCTGGACCTTTTTGCATATCAGTCCTTGTAGTTTTCAATATTTGCAGTTTAGTCCTTACAATTTAGAGACACGTGCTTGGTCACGTAAATAGTAGGTTATTTGCATTATCTGTCCTGAGCTTTTCATGTGTTAAGGTTTGATTGAATGTTTTTCAATTTGCATATATGCCCCTGTGAATGCTGATTTGACGCAATTGCGTATTTTAATGGACAAATTACATCTTTCGCCCAGAACTTTTATTGCTTGTTATTATCTAGTCCCAAAAATAAATAAATTGCATTCAGGTCTCTATTATCTGTGTATATTGTTTTTAATCAAATAAATATCAAAATTACTCCAAAAATTCCAAAAATTTACACGTAGCTCCTGCTATTGTGTAGTATTTTTGGTAATTTTTGTGACTCATTTTGATTTTATTTGATATTTTCTAAAAATCAAAAACCCTAAAAGTGTCTCTCTCTATTTTGAAAAATCCATTAAAAATATAAAAATAGCTTTAAAAATTCCAAAAAAATCCCTGATTGCTTGTTTTGTCTTGCTTTAGTTCAATGCGATTTTTGTTTCATTCCCCCTTATAAAACCCCTAAAAATCGAAAAAGACTAAAAACCTTATAAAAATTATTAAAAATTCATAAAAAATAAAAAGAAATGTGTTTCCAGTTTCTGTAGGTAGCTTTGATTTTATGTTTTCACATAAAATTGTTGTTCAGATTTTATAGCACTCTATATATTTTTAAAGTGCCTTCCAATCTCAGTTGCACACTGTTTACATTTTTCTTCTTGCTTTTATTTTTAAAAAATTAAATAAAGATCAGAAAAACATCATAAAATTCACAAAAACACCTGAATATTTTAAAAACATAAAAATATTTTTGTTTTGAATTTTTGAGTCATTTTGTCCCTTTAAATAATTGCTTGAGTGTGATTTTTGGCCTTGTTCTTCATTTCTTTTCGTAAAAAAGAATCATAAAAAATTTAAAAAATTAAAAACCATCAAAAATTCCTTTATTTCCTTGATTACCTGGCTGCTTCCTAGGTTTCATTCCGTGCTCCTTGTGTTCGACCCTGGTGGCTATACCAGGTTAAATAAGTAGCAAGACCGCTTGCCTTGATTTTTATGTTTGATTGATTTCGTTGGTGGTCTACTTTTTCTCGTTGAGCCCGGTTCGAGTGGTTGAGTTCGCAACGACCTTTGATATCACTTAACCTTAGTCGCTCGAGCCGCTCACCACCCCTATGTTAGAAACCTCTGCCATGCCATTTGATTGTAGGTGGTAAGGATTGGCTATTCTATGTTAGAATTTATATTCCTTAGCCAATGATCTTATTTCTCTATTCACAAGGTGTCTACCCCCGTCAAAAATCAAAACTTTTAGAACACTGAACCTTGCAATGATATGATCCTTGATAAACTTACAGACAATCTTGCTATATGCAGTTCGGATCGGGATAGCCTACAACCATCTTGACAAATAATCAACCGCTATCAAGATGTACTCATATCCATTGCTATTGGGAAAGGGACCCATAAAATCAATTCTCCATGCGTCAAAAACATCACAGAAAATCATCGAATGCTTGGGCATTTCATCTCTATATCCAATAGTCTCTCCCATTCTCTGACTAATCGGGCACGGTCGTAAAAAATCATTGGCATCTTTAAATAAGGTCGACCAATAAAGTCCACATTGGAGTACCTTATGAGCAGTTCTATTTCTCGAATGATGTCCTCCAGCTTTAAGTGTATGATAGTGTGTGAGGACACTTTGGTATTCCTCCTAGGGAATACACCTTCGCCAGGCACAATCTGGTCCCTCAAAGAAAAGGAACGGATCGTCCCAATGGTATTTCCTCGAATTCAACTTCAGTCAGTCAATATTGCTCTTAGGCTAACCCTAGGGAACTTGCTTGGAGACAAGATAGTTCACCCTAATGTCGGCATACCACATGAGTGAGTGAGTAGCACAAATTGACTCGTCTGGGAAGGTTTCTCGAATTGGTTTAATGTCAGGATTATCATTATGCTCAATTCGAGAAAGGTGATCATCACAACATTCTTTATTCCAGGTTTATCCTTAATTTTTGAATCAGATTCCTAGATTAATAAGATCCATCTCAGAAGACATGCATTTGTGTCCTTTTCCATTAGGTACCTGATTGCTGTGTGATCAATAAAATTATCACCTTGGAGCCCAATATATATGATCTGAATTTCTCTAGGGCCCAAACTACCGCGGAAATTTCCTTTTCAGTCACCGTATAATTTATCTGTGCATGATCCAAAACTTTGCTCGCGTAGTGAATCGCATATGGTATCCCATCTCGTCTTTGTCCAAGCACAACCCCGACAGCAAAATCCTATGCATCAATCATGATTTAAAAGGTAAGAAACCAGTAGGTAGCTTGTAAGATCAATGATTCATATATTTTTCTTTTCATAGCTCGAAGGCCTCTAGACACTTGTTATTGATAATGAACTCGGTGTTTTTCCTAAGAGCTCAGTCAGTGGGCAGGCGGTCTTTGAAAAATCATGAATAAATCTTCTACAAAATTCAACATGCCCTAAGAATGATCGCACTGACTTTACATTTGTTGGTGGCTCAAGTTTCTTGATCACATGCACCTTGGCATGGTCAACCTCCATTCCTTTTTTGGAATGACGTACCCCAATATGATACCCTCCGTCACCATAAAGTGACTTTTCTCCAAGGAGAGTACCAAATTAACCTCCCTATACCTCTTGAGGAATCGATCCAAGTGCGTTAAACATGTATCAAAAGAATCACTATGGATCAAGAAGTCATCTATGAAGACTTCTAGGAAGTTGCCCACCATATCAGGAAATACGGTGATCATGCACCGCTAAAATGTGCCTGCGACATTGTAGAGCTTGAATGGCATGTGCCTGAATACGTAAATGCCGAATGAACATGTAATTGTGGTCTTTTCCTGATCCTCATGAGCGATGGCTACTTGATTGTAGCTTGAGTACCCATCAAGAAAATAAAAGAATACTTTGCCTACAAGTCTCTCCAAGATTTGATCAATGAATGGCAAAGGAAAGTAATCTTTCTTACTCGCAGAATTTAGGCATCTGTAGTTGACACAAGCGCGCCACAATGTGGGTACTCGTGTCGCGGTCTCTACACCTCCTCATTGGTGACCATCTATATTCCCGACTTCTTCAGAATGACATGAAGCGGGGCCACCCACATGGAGTCAGAAATAGGGTATATAAAACCCTGCTTTTCACCATTTCTCGGTCTCTTAACTACTTCCCAAAGATTACAGTTTAATCTTATTTGAAATTCATGAAAAGGTCTCGCATTATCCTCAACATAAATTTGGCGCGAGCAGAGAGCGGGGTTAATCCCCACAAGATCTGACACTTTCCAATCAGTTCAAGAACTTCAAGTGACCTAGAGTCCTGGTCTGCAGTTAATGTCGAGCTAATGATCACATGAAATCTATATTGGGTCCAACAAGAAACACATATTTGAGTGTAGGAGGAAGTGGTTTCATATCAGGAAAGTTTGAATCATCTATTAGGTTCAGCTGAATGGCATCTGTGTTCGGCTCGGTGCTAGATGATGGGTGATCACTTTGTGATGTGTTGGCTACCAACTTTGATGAATGAGGAGTCGGATTGCAAAAATAGTGTGGTAATTCGGCCAAAGCCTTGTTCGACTCGTCATCTATATCCCTTGACTCTCCCAAAGAAGATGGATCTGAGAAATCCAAAGGGATCTCTATGCCATTAAGGGTATAGGTATCTGTGTCTCTAAGTAACTTCGACATCATCTGACAAACTGCAATGTGCATTGTTTCCTCTCTAGATGAGAGTGTCTCGCTCTGTCCTTCTGGAATCTATTGCCAAGGTCCAGTTGTGTTAATCATCTCGCATTCTACCTATGAAGATTCTATGTATTATGTGCTAGATTTGGAGTCGGGTCTTTGCCATTTTGTTTGCTTCATCTCTAAGTCCACTTCTACGATTGGTGATCTGAACTTCATCATTCTTATGCCATAATCGAATACTGCTCTTGCGGTTCTCAAGAATGGACATCCAAGAATAATATGAGATTTTATCTAATGATTGGTGATTTCCATATCAAGGACAGTGAAATCTACTTTGTACTATGTCTCCTCAACCAAGATAACAACGCTCTTCACTTATCCCTTAGGTCTCTTCATTGATCGATCAATGAATTGGAGTAGAGAGTATGATTTTCTAGGAGGTTCTAACTCCAATTTGTAGTATAAGGCTAAGGTCAGAAGATTGATTGAAGAACTGTTATCTAGAAGTGTACGTGCAAACGCAATGACGCTGATGCAACTCTCCACATAGCGAGCACCCATGTCCCTCTTTTTTCCTTAGTAGATGCTGATTTTTGACACATTTGGTAGTTGCCACTGTTAAGATATGAGTATCTACGAATTGATTTGTGTTCTTCCTGCGAGTCCTACTAGGAGTGCATTTCATCTTCAAGTATTTCTAGAATGTAGGGTTACTAGCTACATATTGATCAAATGACACCTTGACTATATCTTTTTCATGACAAAATTATGCCATTTCAGGGTCATCTTGACGACTTTTCTGAGTTTTACGTTTTTCACCTATAAGAGCACAGGGGAAAGGAATGGAAGCAGTCAAGACTTGAGATAAAGAACCCGAATCAGAAATAGGAACATCTTTATTAGAAGCAGAGTTCTTATTACAATGACCTTTATTCTTCACTTTCTTATAAAAATCAAAATTGTCTACATCATGTTGTGGAAAAGATGACAAAGGTAAATTAGCCGCAACTGGAGGTGCAAGGTCCTCTATAGAATCCATGGGTGCTTTTCCCTTCCTATGAAACATAATCCTCAATGGCACTAAATTCAGATTTCCTTCATATTCATCTTTAGAAGTATCCTCTGGTTGATCTCCCGAGTCTTCTCGCTCTATTTCCCTTGTCTGACCAGGCACGACCATGATCCTTCCACTCCTAAATGACATAGCATTGATATTGTCAAACGAAAGGATCTCATGTTCTGATATGGATGAGTCTGAATAGTATACCTAATCACTATGTTGAGAAGAATGAGATTTGTTCAAGTTATTAGGGTTAGCTTGAACTTGGGTGAGAATGGTTGTAACAGGGGTCGTTTGTTCATCGCTCCAGTGGGATAATCTATTTACATAAACTCATAGATCTTGAAGTTCATTTCAAAAATAGAGAATCTCCTCGAGCATCTGCTGCTGGATATCTATGGGTTCTGTCTAAGAGTTGGACAATTGTGATGGTTGTTTCAAAGAATGTCCGTGTGGGGTATAGTACCGCTGTTGGTACTACTGGGGTGTCTGCTGGTATTAGCCCTGGCGGATGGCTGTTGTTGTCGCTGATGTTGGGAAGGGGCAGTGTTCTGACTGTGCTGTGGAGCGGGTGGGAATGCAACATTATAGAAAGTTGGGGAACGTTGGTAAGGTGGACGGTCCCCCGTATTACCCTGCCAGGCAGGGTCTTGAGTATATCAAATGCCATTCACCTCAAACACCAGAGGTGGTACTGCTTTGGCAATCTCGGCTGGTGATGGTGACTGCTGGAAAGGTTGGGCATAGGACTAGTCCTGAGCCCACGGTTGTTGTTGCACTGACATCGGCTGCTCCTAGATGTGTTGTAGTCGGTAAATGGGAACAACGAATGGAGTTGCAGTAGGTATCCCAATATTGGATACCTTCTTAATCAGCTCCTCCATTTGCTTTGAAAACTGGGAGATCCGATTGTCGATGTCTTTCATCCTCTTGTAAATCTGATCCAAATTGACTAACTTATCAACGATTATGCCCATGTTCAGAATAAAATCCTCAACTATTTCTGCAACAGTATGCTTCCCTTCTTTAGATTGAAGTGTGTTGAAGGAATCAATATACGCCATGCTGGAAAACTGTGAGCGTCTAGTCTCAGCCATTTGCTCGAATACCTTCCAGACAATATCCACAGCTCATGATGTGTAATTGCCTCAACATGCAGTGCTTACTAATCCCTGTGTCTCATAGCTGAGACCAGAATAGAGTGATTGGACCAAGATTTTGTCATCTAGAGAATGACACAGACACTTCTGTAATAAATATTTGAATCTATCTCATGCATCACAGAATGGTTTATGAGACATCTGAGTGAAGTTGGTGATGCGTGTCCTCATCTGATTAGACCCAAAGGGTAGAACTTCTATAAGAACAGTTCCTTGAATCGTTCGTAAGTGGTAACTGTCACTCCTAAATTCTTCACCCGTTAATCTTCCTTGCCCTTTAAGGCAAGTAGAAGTGCAGTGAGACGAATGTAATCTTAGTTGACATGGGGATGTATCAGATTAGAGCATACTAGCTCCAAGACCCATAAGAATTCATATGGTTCTTCAGCAACATTACCTGAAATTGTGGAAGCTAGTTCAAGATGTGTGTCTTCAGTTCATTGTTCACTTCTTGCTCGAGTTGTTGTAGATGATTTCTCACTTTGTACTGGCCATGGTTATATGCTGCTTCCATTTGCTGATCACCCCCAACATTGAGCTGGTTGAGTTGTTCCCTCAACAAAAGGTATTGCTGCTCAGATGCATCCAATCATGCTAGTATCATCTGCATGGGGTCTTCATTCTATTCATCTTCATGATCTCTTTTCTTGGTAGGCATCTTCTTCAAATTTTCTTCTTCTTCTTCTTCTTCACCTTTAGAATGTGACAAATCGTAATCAATAGAGTGGAAAGAATCAGAACAAGAATCATCGAGGTGAGAGTCTTCCTCGATGTGATGATGAGAGAAAGAGAGAGAGTTTGGGTTTGACCTCCTCAAGGATGATGAAATAATCATAGGAAGAGGACTCATGGGAAGGGCGTCCACAAACTCAAGGTCGTTCGATGTAAGAGTGTCTCCTAACCCTTGGGAATGTAAGTTTGTGGCAGTCCGAGAGGAGTCACGGAGTCCAAACAAAATTCACCACAAACCTCCATTCTCGATTTCAGACAGTTTGGAAGAGGATTACGATTCATGATGTAGGTAAAAGTGTGCGATATTCGATGATTAACCTGAATCTATGCACAAAACAAACACAATCCAAACCCTAGTTTCACCAATTCACACAGTGAAGGCCGCAAGAGTCCAACCAATTATCTTGTCAATTTCAATTGGTGGTAATTCAAATCTTGAAAATGTTTAAGCGAGCTGTTAGGTACATGTACTTTCCTAAAGACTGTCCCAAATTCTTACGACTAGTTGCACCTACTTTCATCCAGTATGGGTGTAAGTAAGGACCGTACAACGGATACCCATTACTTAGGGACAGAGCCTTTCACATTGTCCTTTAAACCACCCACTCTGCTAAGGAAATCTGGACCGTTTACTGGCTACCCCTATTTCCTCACCGAGAAGTAGCTAATTGTTTCTGTAGAATCAATAGTCAATATGGAAATCCTATCTTGGCTCTATCCTAGTTTTCATCTCTCTTCTCTATGCAAAATAAATGAATACAAGAACAAGGTTCTTCTCCTGCGAAAATTCTGTATTTTATTAGTTTAGTTTAGTTAGCCTTGTTTAACAGTCATAATTTTAATTAGGTGATCACTGAAAAATTAGGTGAGCACAAATGCAAGTCTATCATCCAGTCCCATTTTCCTTTAAAATTTACGTGACATAACAAGAGGGAGAAAATTCGGGAAAAGCCGATGCACCTGGAAAACAATGATGTGCGCTCAGTTAGAAGACTTACAATGATTCCTTGCAATCTCCATGTGGGATGCAATATAAGAATTGAAAATTATTCTATATGAATTCAAGCCGACAAAACCGCACCTATCAGATAGTTCTATTAGCCAGGAAGAATTGATTTGAATTTTTACTAAGATGAACTATCTAATGTATGTCTCAATTAATGTGAGGTGTGATCCTAAGTTCTACGAGCACAAGCAATAAAATCCTAGAAGCTCTAATAGCTGTATGTGCAGGTCTAACCTACGAATAACTCAAGTCGGACCCCACACTCACCAGAGAGTGAAACAAGCCACGCCACACCACAGAAAAAGCTTGTCTTGTTTACACACGAGAGAGTCCAAATAGACACCACTATAATTAAGCAATTAATTACAAATATTAAAATTGTAGAAATTAAAATCCTAGACTCTACGCTCTCTCACGACTCGACTCGATCATAATTTTAATGTGGTTTGACAATCGGTGAAGATGCATTGTTTTCGAGAGAACCGCTCTACGTACGTCGGGTACCTCACACAAAAAATATGAGAGATAGAGTAAGAGAGCGACTCAAAAATTAATCAAAAATAAAGGACAGAAAATAAATGCTAAAAGAAGATATAAATGCTTGAAAAAAATATGAGAAATTTACAATGAGGGCTTGGTCCAAATTTCTAAGACAGGAATCGAAGAAATCACAGTGGACTGAGAAATCATCCATGAAGACTTCTAAGAATTTACCGATCATTTCGACGAATACAACAATCATGCACCTTTGAAATGTACCGAGAGCATTGCATAACCCAAAGGGCATGCACCTGAAAGTATATGTACTAAATGGGCATGTGAACATGATTTTCTCCTGGTCCTCAAGAGAAATAACTACTTGGTTGTATCCCGAGAACCGTTTGAGAAATAGAATAATTCTTTTCCCTCTAATCTACTTAAGATATGATCAATAAGTGGTAGGGGAAAATGATCTATCTTCATCGCAACATTCAAGCGCCTACAATCCACATAGACACGTCACGACGTGGGTACTCTATGTCCTCGTTGGTGGTAATCTGAATTTTCGATTTCTTTGGGCAATTAGGTGTCACCCACTTGGAATCGAAGATGGGATAAATAAAACCCGCTTCGTACCATTTCTCAATTTATTTCTTCACGACCTCTCATAATCTTGGATTCGGCCTGTACTAGAACTCGTGAGAGGGTTTGACTTCATTCTCAAGGTAGATATGACACGAATGCATAGTGGTATTTATCCAATAAAGATCAGAAATGCTCTAGCCTACCGCCTTGTGATTTTTATCCAAGATATCTAGCAAGTAAGATTCTACTCCTCGATCAATTGTGAACTGATGATGACCGGAAACTTCTACTCTTGTCTCGCAAGGAAGGCATACTTAAGTGTTGTGGGTAATGGCTTGAGCTCAGACAAAGTGTGGTCAACAAGCAAATCTGACTCAATCAACTCTGGATATGTCTTGATAGTGGTTGGATATGTCACTGAAGTAACTGCCACAAACCGATTCGGCTCTGGAGTCGGATCGTCAAAAGTATCCAAGCAATCGACGAAAGTCGCGTTTGACTCGTCATCCTCATCTTCTGATTGTCCTAAAGAGGAAAGGACCTACATGCCCAGTTGGGCCTATGTGTCATTGAAGATGTAGGGGGATGCACTGTTTATATGATATGCACCTTGTTGTTTATTCTGAATGATCTCACAAATTGTATCATATACAAGATTCTCTTCTGTGGAGAGAGACTCATCTGTGCTGGTTGGAATTTGTCTCCATGTCCCAATGATGTCTACATGAACACAATCTACTTCTGACGAGGAGTACTCGATGCTGGATTCAGAATCTAGCCTCTGCCACCTTATTTGCTTCATCTCTAGTTCCTCAACTCCGCCCGGAGTTTGGAACTGAATCTTCGCGACCTTGTAGTCAAATAAGGCCCTCGCTATCCTCAGGAAGGGCCTTCCAAGCATAATATGTGAATTTCTCCAATTCCGATGGATATCCATATCAAGGACTATGAAGTTCACCATGTAATCTCATCCCTCGACATTAATGATAATGCTCCTCAATTCTCCTTTGGACCTCTTCGTGGTTTTCTCAGCAAACTTAAGTAAAGCTCTGGATTTCCTAAGAGGTCCTAGATTTAGACTCTCATAGAGGGTTGTTGGCATCAAGTTAATTGAGGATCCATTATCTAGGAGAGTGCATGCAAACGAAGTGTCATCGACATGATTCACCACATAATGGGCACCCATGTCCCTTTGTTTCCTTGGAAACACATTATTAATGATGCAAGTAGTGGCTACTGACAGAATGTACTTCTCAACACGGCTTCTTGGTTTCCTGCCGATCCTTGTAGGTATGCATCTTTCCTTAAGATATTTCTAAAATGCAGGTGTCATATCCACATACTTATCAAAGGGGATTGTGACCTTGATGTACTTGTTACAAAATTCTTCAATCTTAGGATCATCTTTTTGGATTTTTGTATTTCTTCTTTCCACCGCTAAGAGCACGAGGGAAATGTATTATTGAAGGCAAGTCAGATTCTGAAAGTGAAATATGTCCATTCAAATGGGAAAATGAGTTCTGTACATGACTATGACTCTAACTCTGCTGGGAAAGAAATTCATGAAAAGAAAAAGGTGGTACATCATCTGCTGCTCCTGGTGCGTCCTCCTCATATGGAGGTGCAAGCTCTTCATCAGGCTCGCTTGATTCATTATTGGTGCTCCTCTCCATCTTTTTGTTCTTTTTGTTTTTGTGATTTTTTTTGACTTTTTTAGGGATTCACATCCCGCTTATTCTGCCAAAGGTGGTGGTGTTGGTTGTGATGATGATGCTCCTCTGCCTATAAGTTCTCCTCAGGTAGAGACTTGGTGGTGTCCTCCACCTGTTCTCGTGCCCGATCAGGTATAATCACGATCCTTCCGCTCCTAAGGGACATATGATTCACATTATCATACGAAAGGATCTCATGTTCAGATCAGGAGTAATCTGAATAATATACCTGATCTCGTGGTCGTTGGTGAATCTGATTCACGATTTTGAGATTAGCCTGAAACTAGGCAGGAATTTGAGTCCTTGGTGCCATCTGCTGATCCTGGTGGTGTGAGACATGGTTGTGATATGCCCTTATGTCATGATAATAATTTTGCATCTGTTGAACCTTGTCTGTCAAAGACTGAATGGCCAAGGTGAGGGACCCTAAATCGGGTGGGGTTTGCTACTATTGCTGGCTGGAGGATGGGTGGTTCTGTTGTCTATATTGACCATGCCGGCCCTACCAGTATTACTTTTGTGGGTGGGACTGTGAGGTGTAAGGTGGTGGTGGACCCTGCTGGCTCGAGTGGAAAGTGCATTGTTGTTGTTGTTGGTGTTGTTGAGGCTGGTATACTTGTTCTGTACTGGACTGCACAAAGCGCGGTGTGGGGACTGAGCTAATGTCCTGGTAAGCTAGGGATGGTCGGTGTGGCTGACTACTCCCTGTCCCCGACTGTCTATAGATGGGATCATGGCTCTAATACACAACATGTTGATATCAAACACACGTTGAGGCTCCTCGTAAACTGTCTCCACATGTGGGGAAGCGTGTTGCTCCTGCTGAGTGTACTGTTGCTCCTCAACCCAGCTACTTTGAGGCCCCTGTACATGCTCCTATACTAGGTAAACTCGGTGTACAGGTGCATGTGGTACAGAAGGGGTAGGTAGCCATATCTTAGCATCCTTATCAGATAATTCCTCCACTTGTTTTTGCAATCATGAAAGTGCCTAAAGGTCAGTGGCCCTCTTCCATGGTAAGCTTATCAGCTATTATCCCCTGATAACTAGGGATTTTCAAGGGTCGTATGGTTTCATAAGGCGAAACTGGAATCAATGTATTGACCGCTTAATAAACCCTAATCAATCAACAATTAATCCACAATAATAATCAAGAAATGAAAATACAAGTGCGGAGTTCAATTATTATAACTCTACAATAGATGTGTATAGTGCGCAAGTATGTAGAGTGTCGTACACAGGGAGCAGAATGGATAGATTATGCAAGTGAAGTGCAAAAATGCGATTGTGAGGTCTTTATTCTATATTTCTATTTTTGTGGGTTTTTTATTTTTATTTTTTTATTAATTTTCATTTTATATTTTTATATGTTTTTAATCTTATATTTTTATATTTTCTTTTTAGTTTTTTAGTTTTTTATAATTCTTTTTCTTCTAAAATATATAATATAGCTATATAGAGTATATATACAATGTAAGCTAATATAGGTATAAATACTAAAAAACATAGTCAAAATAAAGAAAATAAAATGCTTTTGGTTTTAAAATATTTTTTACCACTTTTATGATTTTTTAGATAAATTTGCTAGTTTTTATATTTTTTAAAGTTGAAAATACCTCAAAATAAGGATTAATTAAATACCTAAAATTGAAATGGAAATTAAAAATAGAAAATTAAGTTCAGAATTTTCTTAATAAATTTTAATATATAAATAATAATATAAATAAAATTACAAAATAAAAAATAAGATTTTTTGGGATTTTTAGGAATTTTATTTATTTTTATAACAAATTTTAGGGTATTCAATTTCAAGAGTTTTATTTTCCTATTTTTAGTGATTTTTGGCCTGAAGGTTAAAAATACATAAATAAAAGAAATATTTTTGGGAATTTTTCAAAACTATTTTGTATTTTTTGTATTTTCTACTGTAGACAAGTTTTTCAGTGCTCTTTTTTATTTTAATAAATATTAAAGAGTCCTAAATTGCAAAAATAACTATATGAAGTGAAAATTCAATCTTCCAGGAACTTAATGCTATTTTTGGATATTTTTTGCAGCACAACTGATATGTTGAATAAATAGAGAAAACAAAAAGAAACTACATTGTGGCAAGGGCATAATTGTAATTAAAATAAAACATGAGGGCCTCTATAATTTTACCAAAAAGCTACAACTGGAATAAAATATTTCTAGATCAAAATGAAATACAAGAAGTTACGAGGATCCCCCTGCAAAATGCCCACACCTCACACACACGGACACATGAGGTGATGTGGTAGAGGACCTAATACCAATTATAAAAAGTCTAGGGGACTATTTGTAAATACTACAAAAATTAAACAATAGCAGAAAGTTTGAGTTCCAAAATTTAAGTACAAAAAGTGCTGGGGTTAAAGATGCAAAATACCCACAAATGGGCACGATCGAACGATGCTCCTCTATCCACTTATCCATGTGTTGTAACGAGGGGAGCCGATGATGGTTCGCTAGCGACGGTCCAGATTAGATCTTCATCAACATTCGGTTGGTGCTGGCGATGCTTGATTGAATGGTAGCTGCTTCTCTGGAAGATCAGAGGTAGATCTGACGGTGCTGGATAGATCTGAATGACTGCTTAAAGAACTCGAGCTTAGAGAGTTTGAATAGGCCAAAGCTCGAGTCTCCGTGCACCTGGGACTCCTCCGACAGCCTTGATCTGTTCCTGCAGCCTCTCCGTATTGCCCATGTCACTCTAATGTGTCCAGGGGCCGATGATCGAGCCTTTGGAGCTCACGCTCCTTCAACTGACCTGGTATGTTTGACCGGTTGCAAATCGAGGCTCAGACGCCTCCTTCAAATCCTGCAAACACAATAGAAAACGCGAAAGCCCAAGGGAGCAGAGACCTGGCTTTTATTGGCGAGTAACCAGCCTGTCATGGAGAGGAGAGTGGTGGCCGGAGCGCAAGGGCTCCGGCGTGTTTGATCCTAAACTACGCTAAAATCATTGCACAAAAAATTGCATAATTAAACCTACATTTATGCTACATAAAAGGCAAGAAAGAAGAAAGGAAAAGGACCTAGATTGGCGTAAGTCCAGGAGATGAGGACCTCAATGGTGAGCTCGTCGGAGGTAGCGGAGATCAGCCCCTACGTCGCCTTCTCGATCCTCACACATCTTTTTATCAAGTGATTGTAATGAATTTTATATACTATTTTATACAATATGTTAGCCATAATTATTGAAAATCTGAAAGTACGAGTATGGCTTAAAGTATATACACAATATATACGAGCCCCTTATACATAGCTTAAGCTATGTCCTCATAGATCAGAGAGAAAAAGAGAATACATAATTCGTACTCTATAAAGACAAGTCTAAAAAATAACTATAATGAATGAATTAATGAATGAGAAGTCGACCGTCCCCCTATACTTAGGATCAAGTGATCCTAAGTATAACAAACTGTACACAAGGCAGGGAGGGTCGAGGGTGGGAATGAACAAATCATACTTGGTATGTCTTCCCCTATACCTAGGGTAAGATCTCAACTAAATAATGTAATTAAAAGCTAAAATAAAGATAGGAAATCAAACCTAGTATTAAAACTAATCTAAAAGGCAATAACATAAACCTCAAGTTGGTCGGAGCCAATGCAATGCTACCTTGACGGTGGCAGACCATCGGAGATGGTGGAGCCAGCCTCCTCCTTACTCCTCCACTTGCCAAACGGCTGGGCGAGGGAGCTATCACCTCGCTTGAGCCCATGTGCATGCTCAGAAGGGGAGAAACAAGGAGAATGAGATTCAAAAAATTGAAGGGAAGATGGAAGCTTGATTTTGTACAGGCGAGGAAGTGGGGTCAAAGAGCGAGGTGGAACGGTCAACGCAGTGATGCGATCCTCGAGGCGATCATGGCGCGTGAAAGGAGGTTGCTCGAGGAGAAAAAGTCGTCAAGGAATCGAGGCAAATGGGTGAAAATGTCGAGCTGCAAAAATTGAAGAGCAAGGGGTCAAACATAGGTCTGACAACCCTAAGACCTTGATCAAAGAGTTGACCAAGGTCAACTGGGGAAGAAATTTGGTTGGTCAACGTGGACCAACCAGAAAAAATCAGATCTAAAATTATTTGTAAATTCAAAAATAAATAATAAATGATTTTATTATTTTTAAGTTACAAAATAAAAAATGTTCATTATTTCTATAGTGCTATTATTATGATATTTATTTATTTTTTTTGAGGTTATTAATTGTAAGTTAATTTTTAGTGTTTGTTTATAGGTATATTTACCCAGGTTTTAGGTATTTTATTTTTATTTGTACTTTTGATTTTATTATTTTATTTTCTTATTTTTATAAAATTATAACTTATTTTTATATACATAAAAATATTTTTATTTTATTTTTTGATGTAATCTTTATACTTAAATAAATAGGTATAATTATTTTATGGGTATATGTATCATATATTCATCACTGTATTTTATGTTCTTATTTTATTTTGGTATTTTGTTTATGGTTGTATTTTAATTTTAATATATACATACGTTATAAATAATATTTACAAATTTATAAAAATATAAAATTAAAAAATAATAAAGAATAAATAAAATGAATATTTCATTTGGGTATATTGTACAATAGGGGTCCAAAACCTAACTTTCACACCTTAACTCAAAATATGAAACCACCTTCATTAAATAGCTTATTAAAAGTTATATATAATTATAGTGATATTTTGAGTTTTTATTTGAGAGATATGGGTCTGAAAAGTTGGGATTTTGACTTTTTATTTAGAGCATAACTTGTACACTGTATATTATTTTTGTATGAAATCTATTTTTTATTTTCCTATATATTATAATCTACAACTTTCATGTACAAAGTTTCTTTATTTGAGATATAAATAATGGAAAATAAAATAGGTCAAATAAATGAATTATTGATGAATAAATAAATGGAATTTTTAATGTATTGTTGGCCCTTATCTCCCCCTACTTTATTCCTTGTCGACTCAATCATCAAGGTGCCTAGGTCTCATGGTTTAGGGTCATAAAATACATTTGGTATTTTATTCCTTTCCTTTTCTTTTCTTTGTTCTATAAATTTGGCATAAAAACAATATTTTATACACAATAAATGGAATAAAGAATGGATGTTAGTTTGTACAGAATAATGCTATTTACATGCATAAGCTAGGGTTTTTAAGGTCAAAATGATAGAATAAAGGTGATGAAATGGAGATTCAGCAATGACCCCCTATACTTAGCTTGAGCTACATCCTCATAGATCAAAGATAAAAATAGAAGGCATAACTCGTACTGAGTATTGAAGAGTCTGAGGAATAAGGAATGAAAGAGTGAGAAGTTGATCATCTCCCCTATATTTAGGATGAAATAATCGTAAGTATAGCAGACTGTAAGGGTGGGAATGAACAAATAGCAACTCAATTTGTCTCCCCCTATACTTAGGGTTAGATATCCCTAAGTATAGACAAGAAGAGAAGACAGTGGAGGGGATTAAAGAATGAATAACTCGGGGTGCACACCCCACTATACTTAGGATAGAGTACATCCTAAGTATAGAAGTGAAGAAGGAGTGACACCTTTTTAGTAGAAAAATAAAAAGAAAATGAAAAGAAGAAAAGATGACTCAACTCATCCACCTCCCCTATACTTTGGACATAGTACATCCTAAGCAAGGCAAAACACACGGAATGAGGTAGACTACCAAAGATGGGAGATGGAAAGAAGAAAACGAAAGAGAATGCATAGAGAGATGGATATACAGAGATCAAGAAGGTAGAAAGCAGACCTTCTTACGTGATCACTAAGGAATGGATCTGACAAGGTGGAGGTCGATATCAGGATCATCATTAGAGACAAACCGATCATGATGGGCATGATAAATATCCTCAGCGGTATCAAAGTGGAAAGGCATGAACCCATCACTAGAAGCAGTGTGGTCATGGTCGGCCTGGAAAGTATCCTCTAGGTCATTATTAAAATGCTCGAATTCATTTATGAAAACAATAAGATCAAATTTGGCCTCTGCAGTCTCTTCTATGTCTGCCCGCTGCTCTAAAATGTCAATTGTGTAAATCCCACTGATATCATCAACGCATCTCCACTCACCCGAAGGGGGAACTCCAAGGTCTATGCTTTCTGAGTCTTCCTCTTTGGCGAGGAATTCTCGGGTCTCAATGTCATCCAACACATAACAAAATTCTTTCATATCATTGTCAAGGTCATAGTCCTCGGGGTCGACTAACACATGCACATTCTCATGGGATGCAGGTCTATGGTCAACAGTGGTAGGTGCGATGATCAACACATCACTCCCGACATCAGAACATAAGTGAATCTCTCTAGATCCATAATCAATAATGGCCTTTGCAGAGGAGAGGAAAGGCCTTCCCAGGATGATTGGAGGATGCTCCACAGGGGTGGAGATCTCCATGGGCAATACGACAAAGTCAGTAGTGAATCTCATGCTCTAAATTTGAATGACAATGTTTTCAAGAATACCCTTCGGAATTTTTATACGATAATCATCCTGGTTTCTTGAGAGGCCCAAGATGAAGAGACTGTACCAGTGAGAATGGTATTATAGGAATTGAGGCACTGCCATCAAGGAAAGTGTTATCACAAGAATAGTCAGAGATCTTGCAACTCACAAGAGGTGTGATAGTGTTCCCTTTCCTAGTGTGTGAACGATGAGAGATGGAGTGGGCAATGGCCATGGTCAAGATGTGTCACTCAGATATGCTCCTTCACTTTCTCTTCTTGGGTTTAGGAGTAGATAATTGGGTCATGTCCTGGCGAAGTGGGGCCTCGATAATCTCATGAATAGCTACCACCACTTCAAGTTCAATCAACATTTTTTTTGAAATTTCGCTCCTCAATAAAAGGGAGGAGATCAGAATCAACATCTACACAAGGATGACTAAAAGCCGTCTGTACAATGTCATCATTGAGGTCAACGATGGGAACTGGTGTGAGTGAGTGTATGGTCAAGGAACCTGGCAGGTGTTCCCTCTCCTCACAAGATGACTCTACTAGGTGTGTCCCGAAATCTTTTTGTATTTTTAAAATTTTCTAAGTTTTTTGTATTTTTGGCGATTGCAAGCTCTTATGGGTGTTCTCAATTTGAATCCATAAATCCAGAGGGTGAAACAACAATGTGACTCTTATTTAGGCTAGTGAGGTCATCTATCCTCTATCTCATGTGCGTCATCATCTTGGTCAATGTCTCAATTGTGGACTCCATAAGAGGCGACCCCAAAATCTCAGTATCTGGTGAGAGTAATGAGGGTGGTGGGTGTAGGCAAAAATCTAACTCCGGAGCAACGTCCTCATGAAAAAGTGGATTATCAAAATGTGAGGGTTGTGGTGGTGGGTGAGACTCAAATTCTGATACCGGAAATAATGGGTTAAGAGGATATGTACAAAAAGAAAAGTCAAGAGCAAAGTCCTCCTGGAAAATTAGAGATGGACCGGCTGGAGGGTACGTGAGATCTGTAAAGTCTGGATGAAAATCGCTCTAGTCAGCCATCTCCGAAACAAAAGAAAGTGATCGAGAGAAAACAAAGGTCAAATAAAGATATGTGAGAAAAAAGGCGCAAGTGCGTAGAGAAGATCTAGGATGAACACAAACAATCACAAAAAAATATGCATAAAACAAACCCCTCAATTCACCTACTCAACACAATGAGGACTGTAAAAGTTCGGTCTTTTTATTTTAGAGTTAGGTGAGAATGCAAAATTGTACAAGCACTTAGGTTGGTTTGGGATTTGGGCACTACTCCTTAGTGTGTACGTGGCAAATTAAATGGGAATATAATGAAGGGTTTACTCTCCCCAACATAAATATTTTCCTTTTTGATTTTTAGGGTCTAATAAACTTAACAACCCCAATTTTATTGGTTATCACTTTCTTTGTATTTTTAATAAGAATGCACGAACCTAACGAGGCGTCAATTCCTTTTAGATCCTAGGTTGTCAATATCAGAGGGAGAGAGCATAAAAGCAATGCAAGTGAAAGCGATGATGAATGCTAAGTGGAAATGCTCACTTGCCTCCAGCTCTCTTCATGCATGGATGCTAAGCAGAATTGAAACCTTTCTATATGCAAATGCAATCCGTTCAAATCACCCTAAATCCGAAATTGCTATTATCGTGAAGCATAAATGTTAATAACTCATATATGGAAACCAAAAGTCTGATCTTGAGGAGCTCTTTGGTGCCCACCGCAACGGGTCCTTTGAGCGTTGTGTAGAGTCCCTCTCGGCGCTCGATTCCAAAATTATTAAAAATTTTACTAAGTCCAAACGGAACTATAGATATATGCAATGATAATTAAGTGTTTGGCCTTAATTTATCATCTAGCAAATCCTAATGCAAGGGCTCAATCATATAAAATAAATGAAAATAAAATCGTGAAACAAAAGAAAAAAGAAGAGCGAGAAAAACACGACAAAAACTGACGAGACCCCCAAGCGAACAGTCGCTTGGGCATTGGACCTCATGAAGTGTAGTAGTGTCCTGACTTATTACAATAATATGTCTCTCTCTCAGTTTAAATTTTAAATAAAATGAAATGAAATGAAAGTGCTATTGTCTTCAAAATTTCCTCCAAGTCTTCTTTTGCCATACTCTCTTATCAACTAGGTCAAAAGCCTACTCTGTCTCACGTGGGTGAGCAGACGCTCTAAGGAGTGCCTCCCTCCATTCGTAGTCCCTCGCAACAAATTCAAACAAGGAAGAGGGTTAGACAATTTGACAATAATATAAAATAAAAGTAAAGAGAAATAAAGAGAGAAATAAACAAAGAAGAAGACACGGGTAAAAATCCAATCTATACGACGTTGCTTCCCCGGCAACAACGCCATTCGAAATAATGAGGTTTTCAAGGATCGCACAGTCCCACAAGGCGAAACTGCAATCGTTGAGATGATCGCTCAAGAACCTCATTAAATTCAACAATTTACCCACAACATATATAAAGCAATGAAAAGCAAAATATGTGGAGTTAAAATTTATTATAACTCTACAAATGTGTGTATAGGTGTATGTATGTGTAGAGTGTCGAACACCGGGAGCAAACGGTAGATCAAGCAATAATGCTGAAAATTCGAGTGTTCTTGTCTATGTTTTGTATGGGTTTTTGATTTGTATTTTTTATGGGTTTTAATTTTTATATTTTTTATTGTTATATTTTTATTTTCTTTTTATATTTCCTATTTTTTATTTTTGTCTTTTAAATATATAATACACGCTTATATAATGTTATATATATACAATATAGGGTAATACAATTATAAATACTACTAAAAATAATCAAAAAGTGCAAAATATTTTTTTGAGGGTTTAAATAATTTTTTATTATTTTAATGATTTTTAGATAATTTTGCTAATTTTTATATAATTTTAAAGTAAAAAAATCTCAAAATAAGAATTAAATAAATAAGACGAATTGTTTTGGAATTTAAAAATATAAAATAAATCCTAAAATTTTGAAAACAAGAGTTAATAATATATATTGAAAAAAATTACAGAAAAGAAAATGATATTTTTGGAAAATTTGAGATTTTTTTAGATTTTAATAAAGTATTTGGAGCATTTTAATTTTTATGAACTTTAAGTTTCTATTTTTAATGATTTTTGGCCTGAAGTTAGAAATGACAATAATAAAAAAATATATTTTTTGGGGAATTTTTCAAAATGTTTTTATATTTTTTGGGATTTAATGAATCAAGCAGGGATAAAAATATGCTCTTTTGATTTTTTAATAAATGTTGAAAGTGCCTAAAATTTAAATGCAAAAATAGAGCATGAATGTATACGTAGCAGGAACCTAAAACTCTTTTTTGAGATTTTTTGGAGCACATATGCTATTTTTAATAAATAGAATACAACCACAAAAATTAATGTGCTAGAAAGGATCCAATAAAATTTTATGGACTTAAATACATCAAACCACAAGGGCATCCACAAATAATGCCCACCTCATGCGGGACAACACGCGAGGTGAGCTGGACAGGACCCAAGTAAAATAAAAGTAAATACAAGGGGTCCCTTGTAATTTTCACCAAAAGTTTAAACTTAAATTACAAATTACATGACTAAATTTAAAAGACAAAAAACAAGGGATATGTATTAAAATTTACCCCCTAATAACACTCCATCGGACGACCGAGGTTGATTGACTTAACGCGTGGCGAACTCTCGGCGCACGATGATGCTTCGCAACAGATGCTCGAGATTAGATCTCAGATCTAAGATCGATGGCTGAGGGCTCTTCCATCCGACACTTGTTGCTTCACCTGGAGGGTTGTTCTTGATCGGATGGCTAGGACCGCACCTGGAAGAACACACGAAGAACCACATCTGGGCGAGGTTCAATCACCCAGAACTTGAACCTCCGACAGTCATCGAAGGAGCTGAGGGTTCCTATACGTCTGGGGAGGTGTTCTGCAGCTGAGACGATGCTCAAAAAGTTTCGGGACTCGGTGATCAAGTCCTGGAGGTGACATAGACCTGGAGCCCTTCTCCTGCTTCGAATACCCCTAAGGAGGGGGTTTTTCTTGGCGTTCCCTACAAGGTTTGAGTAGTAACAAAAAGGCAATGGGTCCGGGAGTATTGTCGAGTGAAATAGGTGGATGTGGAGCGCAACGGAGGATCTCTAACGATGCAGGTGGAGATTTGAAGCTTAGATCTGAGCAAGATCTAAGGGAGCGAAGGTGCCTTGGATGTTCGGGAGATGATGAATCCCTGATTCTCACTCTTTATTCTTTTATTTTAGCTATTTTTCTTGGCAAAGCATCATGTAAATATCTATAAATACAATAATTTAACAAATTGCATATTCTTGTTAATATTGCATATTTAGCATGCATTTTCGGAAAAAATAAAAGAATAAAGGAAAAGAAAATAATAGATTATTTAGAATAAATACAGAGTGACCCAAACCCCAAGAGAAGGTCAAGCCTTAACCTGATCGCAAAAGAAAAGAGTAGAGACAGATATGGTTTACTTTGTGATTGTGTATATTACTTATATGTGTACATACCTATTTTTGACAAAATAAAATTAATTCATTATTTTACAACCTTGTGTATATTCCTAAAAATAATATAAAAATCAGAAAAATTAAATAAAAATAAATAAAATTCCTCCATTCATTGTGCAAAATACACTTGTAGATGTCACAGTCCCTATTTATTATATATATGTAAAAAACTTGTAAAAATAAAATAAAATTGTTTCACACTCCTAAAATTATGTTATAAAAAATTAAAATATAAAATAAAGGTATTTTATAGAAAATAATAAAATAAAAATACTTGTATATAAAACATAGGTATACTATACCTGTATATAACACTATATATTATATATACACTAATTTATTTTTCATAAAAATAATTAAAAACCACAGAAAATACTTTGAAAAATAATAAACATTTTTCATATTATAAACATTTTAATTTAAATTCATCGTCTTCTAGCCTATTTTGTCCGCATCTCCTGTCGCTTGTGATTGGTCCATGTCAGCTCTGTTGACTCTGGTCAACTGGTCCCCTCCTCCTTTTCGCCCAAATCGGGTTTGCCCCGATTTTCACCCAATTTTCCTGACCCGATCATGGGACCATCCCCTCCTATTTCAAGCCCTGATTAAGGGGCACAGATCCCTAATCCATGCCCGATCCTTTCCCGGCCGATCCACGCCTCGGTTCGCGGGCTACTCCCATGCCTTTTCGGACCTAGAACCCTATATAACCTGCACACCCTCTTCCCTTTTCAACCACCTTCGGATGCTCCACGACCTCCGTTACACATGCCTTATCCTTTTCAGAGTGACAACACGAGAGGGAGATGGAGAGGTTAGCATTTGGATCCTTGCAAAAGGCAGGTCCGACGAGATTCGTCTCCGCTTCGCCATGAGGAGTCACAGCCTTTGGAAGCGCCAGCCATCGAGGCTATCATCCCCGTGGATGTCAATCACCACCCCCTGGCGACTACGTTCATCTTTAGGTACTCATTCTACCTTCTATTTCTAGTTCGATTCGATCATTCTCCCACATAATATCGCAACTCCGATGACCACATCTACCCACTACCACCGCTGCATTCCAACCTTCGTACGCCCTCAATCGACCTTCCTCCGCTTCTACACGTGCTCCGCAATCTTCCCCTTGACTCCAACCACCAGGTTGGAGTCAAGCAGTAGGTCAACTCCCCTATTTTACCGGAGACCTGTCCCGCTTACCTCCCCCCTCTGTTTTCGAAACCATTTGTGCTCTATCCCCTCGTCGGAGCATCCTCTCCAAGCATACCATTTCTCCTATAGGGAGGAGCACAGGAAGGTCTCAACTAGAGGCCAAGTAGGCACGACATAGGAGCTCCAGGCATCCACTCTACTCCAGGACCTTCTCCTCGGTCCTGGAACCTTCTGAGCCCACTAGCAGCTGTGTACTGATGAATATGTGATTCATCACTCTAAAACTTGAAAATAGAGCTTTGTTCCTGAGTATTTAGCTGCATTTCATCACTTATATTGAATAATTAGTATTCATGCATGTGTAAATAATATCTGCATTTTAGCATTCATATTTGCATTAAATAAGGAGCCAAATTCACTTGTAAATATTCATCTATATATTAGCTAAAATACCATATTTGTATATATTTTATACTAACTTCAAATACAATAAAATCAACTCTATAGTATATATATTACTAACATTAATAAAAGAAAAATATCAAAAAATACTAACTTATAAAATTGACCAATAAAAACCAAATCCAAGTTTGAGATTAAGATTCTTAAAATGTACATATCTCTATCCTACAATGTCCAATTTAGTCTACTCACTTTTAAAGTAATATACAATAAAAGACCTTCAAGACAAGACTAGTTTCATAAAAATCAGAAATCGTATGTGAAACTTGGATTTTGGGTCCCCATTGTATATTGTACATATTGACCATAATACCCTCTATTTTTATCTTTTTATTTTCTTAATTAATAAAAAAGATTAAGTTATAAATATTTCTTTCATATTTTCTCTACTTTTATTTTGATTTTTCTCTTATTTAAAAATGACAAAAAATGCAAAAGACAAAAATACAGTATTTTATACCTCTAAGATACCACCAAAAAATACGTTTTATACAGATGACTTCCTTTGATTTTCAATCCTTCACAGAAGTTGTAGATCTCGTCGAGACGAGCAACTTTTGTGTTGATCACTTTTTGATTTGACCTCTTTTGATATTTCTTTTTGAATTTTTTTCGATTTAAATTTGGATTTTTTGGGAACGACACGTGGCCGCTCATGGAGCCGCCACATGTCAACCATTTTAATTATTTTTACTTATTTTCTTTTATTTATTTATTTAATTTATTTTAATTATTTAATTAATTTAATTATTATTATTATTCTAGATAATTAAAAACAAGAGCCACGTGGCCGCTTTCGAGCGCGCCATGTGATGCCTCCTCCTTCCACCAGCCATCACGTGCGACACACGTGATGGTCCCATTCCCTCCTTTCTTGGTCACCACGTAGTACGGCCTCTCCACCGTTCCCTGTGTGCTCAATCATTGCGATTGACCCTGCCCTCTTCCCCTTGTGTGTGCCCGACAACTGCCTGACCCGCTTCGTGCGGTGATGCGCGTGCTGCTCGCCAACCAATCCCGCAAACTCCCAGCTCGCACATCTCTTTCTCTCCATAACCTCCTGCATCTACCCATCTCCCCGCGTCAACCACTCCCACGACCGCAACATCCTTTAAAACCACTCTCGATGCCTCCGTTCATGACCATCCACCATCTCTGATAATAGGAGGAAGAAAGAGAGAGAGAGAGCTCCCTCGAGCATCTCTAATGACAACAGGGATCCAAAGGTCAAGCAACAACCTCGTCTCTTCAGGCATGATCCGACGGGGTCTCTCATCGTTGTAGCACCTCCAAGCTGCTGCCCGAGTTTCCTCGAGCTTGCTGGCAGCTCAGGTAGAGGTGAAGACAACTGGAGCATGAAGCTCCAACCATCCAAGCGTAACCCAAGGTATAATCTCTTTCCTCTCTTCTTCCTCCTTCTTCGCTTTCCTCCTCCTCCTCTTCTTTTCCCACATTTCCTTTTCCTCTGTTTTGAACCAAATCCCTGTTCTTGCATCATTCCCTGATTTCCTCTTCGCCACCTCGTTCCATCTTTCTTCCTTCCATCTCCAGCTCGAACCACTCAATCCCCTGCTACCACACACCATTTCCACCCTCACCTTCAACTTCACAACTGCCCCTACTCCGCCACCAGCCCGTTGCCGATCTCCAGCGTGCCTGCGTGCAACCCCCCACTCTGTGCACCTGGATTGCACCGCAACCACACTCCCTCCACGCGCTAGATATCGTGGCTGCCTACCAGCGGCGAGTGCGCCCCCAGCCCACTACCGACTTTCGCTTCCCAACCGCCCTGCGCACCGGTTCCATCGACCAACTCTAGCCCACCGTAGTGCCCCTTGCGCCTCATCCACGACAGCAGCCCGCACGCACCAAGCTCCTGCACGTGTCATCCTCGCGCATCCCATCCGTCCAACACTGAGGAACGCCTCCGCAGAAGCCGCACCAGCCGACAACTATGAGGAGCTCGCACAATTGCACCCCATCGTCCCTAGCTCGCCTCGGGCCGCATGCCCTTATACTCATCCTCTCCTCACATGTAGAACACGTGAGGGTGGGGACATTTGCTCAAGGGCCCCCTCAATTTCCAGCATTCACCGCAGAGCCCAGGAATCCCTCTCACGTGCAAGGCACGAGAGGCTTCAAAGAATTTGCGCCCGCACCCCCTGTTTTGTGGAAGGTACAAGCAGGTCCTCGCCAACAAAGCCATGCACGACTCACATGCAGTCTGGGATAATTTGCAGAAGTACCCTCTCGGGTATAGGTAATGGCACGTTAGTCCTGTCTGCATATGTTCTTTTCATTTTATTTCTTTTCTGTATTTGCATTCATACCCTTGTGTTCGCATATTGATTTGAGCATTCATTTTGCATTATTTCTTCATTCTAAAAATTGCATATTGTAGACAAATCATGCTCTATCATTGTGAATGATGATTACATTTTTACGAGTAGTGTTTTATTTAATATAATTATCCTTGTTGAAAATGACATATTTTACCCACTGTTCGCTATTAATTGACTTGACTATTAATTTAATCTTTGCCAAGAAAAATACCAAAAATTTGCAGTAGGTATAATTTGAGTAGTTCTATTTTGTGCCCAAAAATCATCACATTTGCACACACATGGAGTTCTAAATAAATTAATTAGTGTTTTGCTTAATCGATTCTTAATAAGTCATTAATCATTTTTGAGGTCTAGTAATTTTCCAAGATTCATCTCACATAGAAGTATCTAAGATTATTTTGATCTATGAAAATAATTTAATTTTGTATTTATTAAAATTAAATTTGCGAAAATCACCCTACATTCATATTTAATTCGTAGTTAATTCATATTGACTCGAAAAATTCCAGAAATATTACAGTAGCCTATTTCATCATTTGTCACAGTCTGGCCAAGTTTGAGAATTTTTTAGCATCATTTGATCGAATTTTGAATTTTAACCCTTAAACTAGCCTGAAATTGCATATCCTTCATTCGCTTGCATTCAAAAAAAACCAAAAATATTCCTCTCTGAAAACCTAGCATCTTAATCGACTGAAAATCAATCTAAGGAAAAAGTTGGTTCACTGAGTTCTACCTTGGGCTTGCCCAAGTAAAAAAATAAAATTTAACTTCTTGCTTTTAATTGAGAAATTAATTAAGTGGTTTTTGATGGATCTAATTTTGCCCGACTACGACGAACACATAAAATTTAATCGTTAATTCGATTGAATTAAGAGGGTGAATTTCAGGTTTGTCAAATGGCGTCGTTGCTGAGGAGGCATGACTTAGGTTAATTTTTAGAACATTTAGATTTTAGGTTTTCCATTCCTGGGTAGTCTGATCCCCGGGTTTCTTGTGAATAACTCTTTACTTATTTACAACATTTTCTTCGTTGTTATTTATTTGTTTATTCTCTGTCATTCTCTCTGACCACTATCTTATTTGTGTGCGAGGAATACGAGGCATCGTAGGCGACTCGTCAGTCTAGCTGAAGAACCCATAGTGAATTGAACCGAGTGGTTTTGAGGGAATTTGTAAAAAAAGTCTGCATTTAAAGCGTTTCCCGTTTGGGTTCTCGCGCATGTAACTGAATAATAAAAAGACTCTCTGTGTTGTGCGGTTGCTTGACGTAGGATAGAACCTGCACTCGTGCCTCTTAGATCTTCTTAGGTCTGTTTGTGCTCGTAATATCTAGGACCACACTTAATCACTAAGAGATGCACTTAGACCGCATGACTTTAGCAAAATGTAAATTTGTTCTTCACTCACTAATAGAACTTCCTGTCTAGGAGCAGCTTTTCATCATTTTCATTCATTTAGTCTAAAAGTTTCAATTCTGTTGTGCATCCCGCATGTAGAGCGAGAGGATCACTGTAAGTCTTCCGAACTTGGCATACATCATCGTTTTATCATGCATCGACTTTTCTCAACTCCATCCCCCTTGGTTTTACAACTTAGAATTAAAGGAAATTGGGACTGGACGATAAGCGTACATTGTGTGTTGGACTAATCAAGTGATCATCTAACTTAAAATCGGGACTGCTAAACGAATTGACAAAAAAATCAACTTAAAATTGGAAATTCTGTTTGCGGGAGAATAACCCCGACCTTGATTTCAGGATGAGTGAGGGCATAGAATGTGTGTGCACACCCTAAGATAGAGCCAAAATCTACGCCTTCCATATCATGTACCCTGATCCTAGCAAATATCACATGCTGAACTACTCGAGATTCAACTGACCAGCACCAACTAGCCTCGCCTGCTTCGACAGGTAGATAGGGTTGAAGCAGCGGCACCACGACAAGTTGCTAGTAACCCTCTAGGGTGAAGTTATAAGCCTTGTTAGCCTTCGCCTACTTCGATAAGTAGATAGGGGAAGGTCCTTGAACTTCCTCGGCTGGTGATAGGAGTGAAGCGAGGAAGGGCGTTGGTATCTTAGGCGATAGGTTAAATGGGGGAGACACATCCGGCTTTGAGCCGACTTCCCTTTAGGCTATCACGTAATCCTTGCTATTTGCTTGAAAATCACACTTAGAATCAACCAGATTAATTAGACCCAGCTTTGGGTCCTTCACCGTGTTAAGTGTGAACTCATGATTTATGATTCAATTGCTTGGTTCAGGTAGGAGTTAAATCCCATCTTTACACTTGTGCTCCTGATTCTTTTTTCCAACGAAGATGACTTACTGGGGGATATTTACTCAAGCTTTGAAAATCTCTCATTGAACCCCTCATAAGCGCATCTTCATCGGTCCGAGCGCAACTTGGGCCAACCCGAGCTCATGACCCTCTTGAGTTTGGGATCTCTCACTCTTGGGATGGTCACCTTCAAACCATCCTTTTCTCTCCTCTCATCTCACCGAGGAAGACCTTCGCCTCGATGAGAATGTCTTCATTACTACATCCTCTAACCTAGACCACATTATCTATATAGATGAAGAGGACAAACCCGAGACCAAGATGCCTAAGAAAAACCCAGACGAAGAGGAACACAGAGATGATCCTATGCATCAAGTCCTTGCCCGTTTAGCTAGAGCCGAGCAGCTGAATGCATATCTTATGGCTAGAATGGGATAGGTGATTGAGGCGGGTGGAATAGATAGACCGATGGTATATGCTTAGAACCCAACTGAGAATGAGATGCATAGTTGGCTCGTACCGGAGGTACCCCAGAGGCATTTGAGCTGAAGCCCCATTTCCTTGGTCTGCTACCGAAGTTTAATGGAAATGCAACAGAAGAACCATATGCTTTCTTGAGAGACTTCGAGTTGGTGTGTAACAACCTTAGCCATCCTAGGGTTGGACAAGATTACATCAGGATGAAGGTTACCCCGTTTGACTTAGGAGATAAGGCTGCCCATTGGCTGAAGAATCTCGGGGTTAGATGTACGACCTGGACGTAATTCAAAGACTTATTTTTGAAGAAGTTCTACCCACTCAGTAGGACTAACCAGATGAGGACAAAGATCGTTAGCTTTTCCCAGGGTCCCCACGAACCATTTCATGAAGCCTGGGATATATTCAATGACTTGACACAAAAATGCCCTTGCCAAGGCATTACCAAGGCGATCTTAGTCCAGACCTTGTTCTGTGGTATGACCCTGGAAATGCGGGGGTTAGTGAGTGCAACCTGTGGAGGTAGCTATCTGAATAAGAACAAAGATTCCGTATGGAAGATCCTAAAGCAGATGGCAGAAACAGGTAGATCTCAGGCCACCAGGGACTATCAGGGTCTCCCTCAAGCCTATCTAATGAGACACCTAGGGGGACTATAGCGGATGACCTAATACCTAGCATGGGGATAATAGCTGGTAAGCTCACCATGGTTAAACAGATCCACAAGAGGGCCACTGACCTTGAGGCCTTTCACAATTGCTGAAACAAGTGGAGGAATTAACTGAGAAGGTAGCCAAAATATGACTACCTGCCTCTTCTGTACTACATGTACCTGTACATCGAGTTTATCTAGTACAAGAGCAGGTACATAGGCCTCAGAGTAGCTGGGTTGAGGAGTAACAATACACGCAACAAAAGCATCACATACCCCCACAGGTGGAGTCAGTCTACAAGGAGCCTCCGCAGGTGTTTGAGATCAACGGGCTGTGGTACAACCATGACCACGTTGACAGACAGTCGAGGATAGGGAGTGGTCAGCTACACCGACCTTCCCTAGCTTACCAGGAAACCAGCTCCGTCCCCACACCACGCTTTGTGCAGTCCCAGCCAGGAGAAGGATACCTGCCTCAGCAGCACCAGTAGCAGCGCACATTCCACTCGGGCCAACATGCCCCCACCTTACACCTCACAGTCCCATCCACAACAGTATCGTAAAGGCCAGTAGGTCCAATATAAATAACAAAATCACTCATCCTCTAGTCAGCAGCAGCAGATCCCCCACCCCCTAGTGATTTGGGGTCCCTCACCTTGGCCATCCGGACTTTGACTTATAGGGTTCAGCAGATGCTGAACGATTACCATGACATAAGAACAGATCTGAACTGTATCTCATGCTACTAGGATCAACAGATGGCACCAAAAGACCCCAATTCCCGCCCAAGTTTAAGCCAACCCCAATAGCCTGAATCAGGGTCAACATCGACCACGAGATCCGGTATATTATTAAGATTATTCTCTATATGAACATGAGATCCTTTCGTACGATAATGTTAATCATATGTCCCTCATGAGCGGATGGACCATGACCATACCTGATCGTGCACAAGAATATGAGGAAGACGCCACCAAGTCTCTAACTGAGGAGAACTTGGAGGTAGAGGAGCAGCATCACCACCACTATCACCGACAGCAGCGGAATAAGAGGATTTCAAAGTCCTTAAAACACCAAGGCAAAAAGAAGGAGAGGAGTACCAACAATGAATCAAGCGATCCTGATGAAGAGCCCGCACCTCCATCTGAGGACGCACCAGGAGTAGCAGTAGATGCACCACCTGTTTCGTTGCATGAATTTCTTTCCAGTCCGAGTCAGTGTCAGAGTCAGAGTCCCAGTCATGTACAGAGCTCATCTTCCCATTTGAATGAAAATATTTCATTTTCAGAATCTGAGTTGTCATCAATAATCCCTTTCCCCCATGCCCTTAAGGATGGAAAGAAGAAATCCAAAAAGATGGCCCTGAGATGGCTGTGTTTTGCAACAAATATTTCAAGATCACAATCTCCTTTGATAAGTATGTGAGATGCACATCCACTAGGGTCAGCAGGAAAACAAGAAGCCATGTTAAGAAGCACGTTTTTTTAGTAGCCACTACTTGCGCCATCAAGAATGTGTTTCCAAGGAAACAAAGGGACTTGGGTGCCCATTATGTGGTGAGTCATATCGATGACACTGCATTTGCACATACTCTCCTAGATAATGGATCTTCAATCAATATGATGCCCACAACCCTTTATGAGCGACTAAATCTAGGACCCCTTAGTAAATCCAGAGCTCTGCTCCAGTTTGCAGACAAATCAACCAAGAGGTCCAAGGGAGAATTGAGGAACATTATCATCAATGTCGAGGGCCGGGATAACATGGTGGACTTGACAGTCCTTGATATGGAGACCCCTCGAAATTGGAGAGATTCCCAGATCATTCTTAGAAGGCCCCTCCTTAGAACATCATGGGCCTTATTTGATTATAAGATCAAGAAAATTCAGTTCCAAACTCCAAGCGGAGATGAGGAACTTGATATGAAGCAGATAAGGTAGCAGAGTCTAGATTCTGAATCAAGCACCAAGTACACTTCGTCAGAAGCAGATTATGTTCATGTAGACACCGTTGGGCCATGGAGACAGAACCTAGCTCGCACCGATGAGTCCATCTCCGCTGGAGGGAATCTTGTACATGAGACAATTTGCGACATCCTTAGGAACAAACAAAACACAGATCCTATAAAGAATGCATCCCCCTATATCTTCGATGACATAGAGGCCCAACTGGGCCTGTCAGTCCTTCCATTTTTAGGACAATCAAAAGATGATGATGATGAGTCAGACGTGGCTTTCGCCGATTGTTTGTATACTTTTGACGATCCGATTCCTGAGCTGAGTTAGTTGGTGGCAGTTACTTCAGAGACATATCCAACAACTACCAACACAGAGGCAGAATTGATTGAGCCAGATTTTCTAGATGACCACACTTTACCTGAGCTCAAACCATTACCCACAACCTTGAAATATGCCTTCCTTGCGGGACAAGAGAGGAAATTTCCGATCATCATCAGTTCATGATTGACCGAGGAGCAGGAATCTCGCATGCTAGAGATCCTGGGGAAAAATCGCAAGGCAATAGGCTGGAGCATCTCCGATCTCCACGGGATAAATCATGATCTATGTTCGTATCATATCTACCTTGAGAATGAAGCAAAACCCTCTTGCGAATTCCAACACAGTTTGAATCCAAATTTACAAGAGGTAGTGTAGAAAAAAACTGATAAATGGTGCGATGCGTGTTTTATTTATCCCATCTCCGATTCCAAGTGGGTGGCACCTATCCATGTTGTCCCGAAAAAGTCAGAAATTCAGACAACCACCAATGAGGACGGAGAGGAGATCATGACACGAGTACCCACATCGTGGTGTGTCTGTGTGGATTACAGACTCTTGAATGCCATGCCGGGGAATGATCATTTTCCCTTACTCTTTATCGATCCGATCTTAGAAAGAGTAGCAGGAAAAGAATTCTTCCATTTCTTAGATGGGTTCTCCGACTACAATCAAGTAGCTATTGTTCTTGAGGACCAGGAGAAAGCCACATTCACATGCCCCTTTGGTACCTATGCTTTCAGGCACATGCCCTTTGTATTTGTTGTATTTGCCGATATGGTCGGTGAATTCCTGTAAGTCTTCATGGATGACTTCTCGGTCCACGGTGATTCCTTTGACTCCTGTCTTAGAAATTTGGACCGAGTCCTCAAAAGATGTTGCGAGGTCAATCTGGTGCTCTCATGGGAGAAAAGTCATTTCATGGTGACAGAGGGCATTGTGTTGGAGAATGTCATCTCCAAGAGAGGAATGAAGGTTGACCCTGCCAAGGTGACGTGATCAGATGACTCCAAAATAATTGTGGTCATTCCTCGGGCATGTTGGATTTTATAGGAGATTTATCAACGATTTTTCAAAGATTTCCCGACCGTTAACTGAGCTTCTAGGCAAAGATATGGAGTTTATTGTCAATCACAAATGTCTTGATGCCTTTAAGCAACTTCAAGGGATGATCATGGACACCCCGATCCTACAAGCCCCAGATTGGTCTCTTCCTTTTGATGTCACGATGAATGCCTCAGACTTTGCAGTTGGGGCTGTGTTAGGACAGAGGCATGACTGTGTTCCGTTTTCTATACACTACGCAAGCAAAGTGCTTGATCTCGCTCAGCGTAACTATACAGTTACTGAAAAAGAAATGCTTGCGGTAGTGTTCACCTTGGATAAGTTCAGATCTCATCTCATCGGATCTAAGGTGACCGTTTTCAAAGATCATACAACACTACGGTACCTAATGGAAAAGAAGGACACGAAGGTACGTCTTCTTAGGTGGATTTTACTTATCCAGGAATTTGACTTGGATATCAAAGATAAACCTGGAAAGAAGAACATAGTAGCTGATCACCTCTCCCGACTTGAAATTCTTGATACTTGTGATGATACACCTATTCGAGACTCCTTTCTAGACGAGTTGGTTTTTGTTATCGACTCACTCCCATGGTACACCAATATAGTGAACTATCTTGTCTCCAAAAAAGTTCCTGAAGATTGGACCAATAACAGCATAAACCGACTCAAGTCTGATGCAAGACATTACCATTGGGAGGATCCGAGTGTCCTTACTTTTTGCCATAGTCTGGAGGCAGGAGGACACCACTCCGGGAAGAGGACCACATGGAAGGTATTACAATGTGGCTTATAATGACTAACTCTATTTCACGATGCTCTCACTTTTGTGAAGTCGTGCCCAGTATGCCAATGAATGGGAGGAACCGTTGGTTCCAAGGATGAGATGCCAATGCAGCCTGCCATCATTTGTGATGTCTTTGACGCATGGGGCGTCGACTTCATGGGCCCATTCTCGGTTAACCATGATTTTGGGTACATCATTCTTGTAGTAGATTACCTGTCAAGGTGGGTGGAGGCTATCCCGATCCAGGCCGCAGACAACATGACTGTCTGTAAATTTATCAGAGATCACATCATTTCTAGGTTCGGGATCCCGAAAGTGTTAATATCCGATGGGGGTAGCCATTTCGTGAATAGAGATGTAAATAAACTTGTAAAGGATTATGGCATCGAATACTGTGTCACTAGTCCTTACCACCCACAGACCAATGGCATGGCAGAGGTGTCAAATGGGGAGGTTAAGACCATATTGCAGATGCTTGTCTGCCCAGACAGGAAGTACTGGTCTCAGATCTTGGACCAAGTCCATTGGGTTTACATGAAAACTTACAAGACACCATTAGGAACCTCCCCATTCAGAATGGTATTTGGGAAGCCATGCCACTTGCCCATAGAGTTAGTGTATAAATCCAAATGGGCAATCAAGAAGGTCAATTAGAACACACACCTAGGGCAGAAACAGAGAGAGATGGATCTGAATGAACTTGTGGAGATCAGAAACCGAGCATACGACAATAGTTTGGTGTCCAAGGGCAAGGTAAAGCGTTGGCATGATAGATTTATCAAACGAAAGACCTTTGTTCCTGGACAGAAGGTATGGTTCTTTAATGTAGGGCTGAAGGTTTTCCAAGGAAAGCTTAAATCCAAGTGGACATGTCCGTTCATAGTTCGTGTTGTGTATGACAGTGGATGTGCAGAGATCTCAGATCTTACAGATGGAGCACAGACATCCCTGGTTAACGGACAACTGTTCAAACACTTCGTCGAACCTAATGAACAGTTAGTCCGTGTTGAGGAGATTGTTTTCATGCATTAGGAAGACTCATAAGACACACATAGAGCTATGCATGAAGTCTTGCAACATTGATCTCTAGCCATCAGCAACATAAAAAAGATTCAGATCATGATCTATATGTACATCCTCACCCCTTCTTGTACATACTTTCTATCCCTCCCTCCGCCGTGATTCGAATCACTTGCCCCGACTCCATATCATTTCATTTTATGGCTATACTTAGGATGACTAGATCCTAAGTATAGGGGGGAGAGTGACCCGAGTCTCTACATCATTCTCTGTACATTCTCTAGATCTCATCAGTTCTCACACTCACTCCTTTCTTATACTTAGGCTGACCAGAGCCTAATTATAGAAGGACCGATGCCCATCATATATATATATATACTCATCCATTTCCCCTCTTAACCTCGCCTGGCCCATTTTTGATCTTCTTCTACACTTAGGCTGCTAGAGCCTAAGTGTAGGGGGACAAAGCGACTTCTATATTTTTTGTTATTTTAGCTCTCCTACGCTTAGCATGAGCTATGTCTTTTTCCTCGCTTCTCGTGCTCTGAGGACATAGCACACACTAAGTATAGGGGGACGTGTATATATTATATATATACTTACCCATAGCTCATACTTTTGTGTATTTTTGTATATATTATGCAATAATTACGGGATGGGTAAAAATTAGTTTTTTTTTGTAAAATGCATGTATACTTGTATAATATGTATATTGTATAACATTTATATAATTTGTATAACATTTATAAAATTCTTGTAGATTTTGTTGTAAAATAGGAAAAAAGGCTTCTTATTTACTCTTGCATATCATACTTGCATTCAAAAAAAATGTGTCTTGCACTCCATTCATCTATATAACATGTCATCTGCATCTCATATGCATATTTAGCATATGCAAAGTGAAAAGTTAGTGGATTCTGAACCAAGTTATGAATAGATGTCGAGGATGGATTTGATTTGACCTTAATCTACCTAATTTCAGAGGAACCTTATAGGGACTGGAGTTAAGATTTTTTCAGGTCGAGTGACTTAATTCTTTGAGTCCGCAAGTCTATGTTCACATGTCATCTTGATTGTCTAAGTAGAATATTTCGTACATACGCATGATTCTTTTAGAAAATGACCTAACTTGAACAAGCACCATGCACGTAGCTCTTAATTGATGATATGGTGAGGAGGTAGAATCCTTTGGCTTGGAGTACCACACGGGTGGAAATATCCGTCCTCCTCTAGGGAGGGTAGCGCATCTCAACCTAGTCTGGTGGTGTTGACTTCTAAGGACGGGATGTTGTGGGTTGCAATAAAGCTTCAAAAGAGGGATAGTCTACTGGCTCAAGGAGAAAAACTCCTTATGTACATGCTGCACCTTGTATATATGTCAAAAAAAGAAAAGAAGAAAAAAATACAGAATCTCCAAAAGTGGTCAGGCTTGATTGAAAAGTAAAATGCTTGCCGGAGTGTATATACAAGGATAGAAAAATAAGAAGATCTTCAAAGCTTGCAGCTAGATGACTTGGCTACACTGGTCAAGCATCCTAAGATAGGTAGCTACACTGACTACCATCCATTCTTCTCTCCACCTCCTCTTCTTGATCCTGCACTTGAACTTAGAAGGGAATGCCCCACTACTCGAGGAAAGAGTTAATGGACCAAGGAATTAGAGTTACCTTGTTAAAAGAGGCTGGTTCTTTGCCATTTCTGATGTGGAGAGCTATATTTCAGTTACACAGTACAAGTAAGATTCGTAGTCATCAGAATTTGCATATGAGGTTCTGTTCTGACCTGACTGTTGAGGCTATTTGAATAAGAGACTTGTGGAACTTAAAGGTTGTTAGGTCTTAAATTTAATTCCCAATAAGTTTCCGCCACATTATTAATCCAAAGGTCGAGTCAAGCTCCATTTTCACCTTTTGTTCATGACCTTAGTATGGAACCCAATCTCATTTCACTTTTGCATTTCATTGTAGTTGCTCGGGGATGAGCAAGGTTTAAGTATAGGGGGTTGATGAATATGTGATTCGTCACTCTAAAAGTTGAAAATAGAGCTTTGCTCCCGAGTAATTAGCTGCATTTCATCACTTATATTGAGTAATTAGCATTCATGCATGTGTAAATAATATCTGCATTTTAGCATTCATATTTGCATTAAATAAGGAGCCAAATTCACTTGTAAATATTCACATGTATATTAGCTAAAATACCATATTTGTATCTATTTTATACTAACTCCAAATCCAATAAAATCAACTTCATAGTGCATATATTACTAATATTAATAAAGAAAAAATATCAAAAAAACACTAACTTATAAAATTGACCAATAAAACCCAAATCCAAGTTTGAGACTAAGAACCTTAAAATGTACATATCTCTCTCCTATAATGTTCGATTTATATCTACTCACTTTTAAAGTAATATACATCCGAAGACCTTCAAAACAAGATTAATTTCATAAAAATCGGAGATCGTATACGAAACTTGGATTTTGGGCCCCTATTGTATATTGTACATATTGACCATAATACCCTCCATTTTTATCTTTTTATTTTCTTAATTATTAAAAATCCAAAAAAATTAGATTAAGTTGTAAATATTTCTTTCATATTTTCTCTAATGTTATTTTGATTTTTCTCTTATTTAAAAATGACAAAAAAAGTAAAAGACAAAAATACGGTATTTTATACCTCTAAGATACCACCCCAAAATACTTTTTGTACAAATGACTTCCTTTGCTTTTCAATCCTTCACAAAAGTCGTAGATCTCGTCGAGACGAGAAATTTTGTGTTGATAACTTTTTGATTTGACCTATTTTGATATTTCTTTCTGCTTTTTCTTTTAATTTAAATTTGGATTTTTTGGGAGCGACACGTGGCAGTTCCTGGAGTCACCACGTGTCACCCATTTTTTTATTTTTACTTATTTTATTTTAATTATTTTAATTAATTAATTAATTTTAATTAATTAATTTTATTATTATTATTCAAAATAATTAAAAATAAGAGCCACGTGGCCACTCCCGGGTGCGCCACGTGGCGCCTTCTCCTTCCACCATCCATCACGTGCGATGCACGTGATGGGCCCATTCCCTCCTTTCTTGGTCACCATGCATTACTCCTCTAAATTGTTCCCCGCACGCTCAACCACTGCGGATGACCCGACCCTGTGCCACTTGCGCGTGCCCGATAACTGCCTGACCTGCTTCGTGCGGTGATACGCGTTCTGCTTACCAACCGATCCCGTGAACTCCCCGCTCGCACCTCTTTTTCTCTCCACGATCTCCTGCATCTACCCATCTCCCCGTGTCAACCGCTACCACGACTGTAACATCCTTTAAAACCACTCCCGACGCCTCCATTCATGATCATCCGCCATCTCTGATAACAGGAGGGAGAAAGAGAGAGAGAGAGAGCTCCCTCGAGCATCTCTGGTGACAACAAGGATCCAAAGGTCGAGAAACAACCTCGTCTCTTTAGGCGTGATCCGATGGGGGTCTCTCGTCGTTGCAACACCTACAAGCCTCTACCCGAGTTTCCTCTAGCTTGATGTCGGCTCGAGTAGAGGCGAAGACAATTGGAGCACGAAGATCTAACCATCCAAGCGTAACCCAAGGTATAATCTCCTTCCTCTCTTTTTCCTCCTCCTCCTTCTTCTTCTTCTTCTTCTTCTTCTTCTTCTTTTCCGACGTTCCCTTTTCCTCTGTTCTGAACCAAATCCGTTGTTCTTGCATCATTCCCCTATTTTCCTCATCGCCACCTCATTCCATCTTTCTTCCTTCCATCTCCGACTCGAGCCACTCAATCCCCTGCTACCGCACACCATTTCCACCCTTACCTTCGCCTTCACGACTGCCCCTGCTCCGCCACCAACCCGCTGTTGATCTCCAGCGTGCCTATGCGTGCACCCCCACTCCGCGCACCTGGATTGCACCCCAGCCGCACTCCCTCCACGCGCCAGCTGTCGTGGCTGCTTGCCAGCGGCGAGCGCGCCACCAACCCGCTGCCAACTTCAGCCTCCCAACTGCCCTGCGCACAGCTCCATCGACCGACTCCAGCCCACCGCAGCATCCCTCGCGCCTCGTCCGCGACAATAGCCCACACGCGCCAAGCTCCTACACATGTCATCCTCACACATCCCATCCGTCCAGCACCGAGGAACGCCTCGGCAGATGCCGCACCGACCGACGACCGTGAGGAGCTCGCACAACTACACCCCATCGTCCCCATCTCACCTCGGGCCGCATGACCTTAACCTCATTCTCTCCTCACGTGTAGAACACGTGAGGGTGGGGACATTTGCTCTAGGGCCTCCTCAATTTCCACCATTCACCGCCGAGCCCAAGAATCCCTCTCACGTGCAAGGCACGAGAGGCCTCAAAGAATTTGTGCCCGCACCCCCTGATCCGTGGAAAGTACAAGCAGGTCCTCGCCAACAAAGACACATGCGACTCATGCGCAGTCTGGGACAATTTGTAGAAGTACCCTCTCAAGTATAGGTAATGGCACCTTAGTCCTGTCTGCATCTATTCTTTTCATTTTATTTCTTTTCTGTATTACATTCATACCCCTGTGTTTGCATATTGATTTGAGCATTCATTTTGCACCATTTCTTCATTCTAAAAATTGCATATTGTAGAGAAACTCATGCTTAATCACTATGAATGATGATTATATTTTTACGAGCAGTGTTTTATTTAATATAATTATCCTGTGGAAAATGGCATATTTTACCCATTGTTCGCTACTAATTGATTATTTATAATCATTGATCTGAAAATTACCAAAAATTCGCAGTAGGTATAGTTTGAGTAGTTCTATTTTGGGCCCAAAAAACATCACATTTGCACGTACATCGAGGTCTAAATAAATTAATTGGTGTTTCTCTTAATCAATTTTAATAAGTTAGAAATTAATTATTTTTGAGGTCTAATAATTTTCCTAGATTCATCTCAATAGAAGTATCTAGAATAATTTTAATCTCTGAAAATAATTTAATTTTGTATTTATTACAATTAATTTTGCAAAATCACCCTGCATTCATATTTAATTCGTAATTACTTCATATTGAGTCAAAAAATTCTAAAATTTTTTAGCATTTGTCACATTCTGGCCAAAAATATTCTGGCCAAGTTTGAGAATTTTTTAGCATCATTTGATCGAATTTTACATTTTAACCCTTAAACCAGCCTGAAATTGCATATCCTTCATTCATTTGCATTCAAAAAGACCAAAAATATTCCTCTCTAAAAACGTAGCATCTAAATCGACTAAAATCAATCTAAGGAAAAAGCTGCCTCCCTGAGTTCGACCTTGGGCTTGACAAGTAAAAAATTAAAATTTAATTACGTGCGTTTAATTGAGAAATTAAGTAAGCGGCTTTTGATCGATCCGATTTCGCCCGACTACAACGAACACATAAAATTTAATCGTTTATGCGATTGAATTAAGAGGGTGAATTTCGGGTTTGTCACGGACCATCATTGTCGATTTTTCACCCCTCAGAGCAGCTCAGGAGGACGTTCCTGTAGCCCGTATTGGCCGACCAGAACTTGTCGGAGGTGAGTTCTTCATCATTCTTCCAGGCATCTTCCTAGTCGTCTGATCAAGGCTCCCCCTGGTTCTAATCTCATCCATCAGCCATCAGGGGAGTCTTGATCGTCAGATCCATCTGAGGATCGTGTCCAAGTCGTCCATCGTCGAAGGGGTGCCCGCAAATCTTCACCGTTCATCCATTAGTGGATCTTCCTTGACCGTTGGATCGCACTTAATAAAGGGTAATTTGCACTTAGGCCCTTCATTATTTTGCTTTTATTTCCAGGTCCTGTAAATATTTGTCGTAGTTATTTTATTTTGTACATTTTACAGTATAGACCTCATATTTTCAAGTATTTGCATTTTAGTCCTGTTTGCCTGAACTCATGTGCAGTTCCATGTGCCTCTCTGGGATATTTGCATTATCTGCCTTGTACTTTATGGATGTTATGGTTTGAATGCAGAGTTTTTGAGTTTTGCATTTATACCCCTATGAGGTTGGTTCACGTGATGTGCACGTGGTTACTTGGGCTTTTGCAACTTAGGCTCTGCATTTCTCCATTGTGTTCCTGTTTGGCCTGAAACTTTGTTTTAATTGCAAGTAGGTCCTTGTAAGTTGTATGTCTTCTACTTAATTAAATAAATACCAAATTGATCCTAGAATTTCTCTAAAAATTACGGTTGTCTCCTATAGACACGTAATATTTTTAGTGATTTTTGTGGATTAATTTAGTTGTTTTTAATATTTTCTAAAAATCAAAACCCCCCTAAAAAGTGTTTTGTCTATTTTGAAAAATATCTAAAATTCGAAAAAAAATTGCCTTAAAAGTTATATAAAAATTTCTACTTGTGTGTTTTTGTGTGCATTGTCTACAATACCAGTTGTGTTTTAAAATTCATCAGAAAACTCTAAAAATTGCAAAAGACCTAAAAACTTCTAAAAATCATAAAAAATTCAAGAAAAAATAAAAAAATATCATTTCAGTTCCTGTTTGTAGGTTTTTGTGCCCAGTTTCTCATAAAATTCATAACCAGGGCTTTAGGGAATTTTACTCATTTTTAACTAGCAATATAGTCCTGACTGTGCACTATTTACATTTTTAGCCTTTGTTTGTTTTTTATAAAACCCCCAAAACATCGATAAATCCCCAGAAAGTTACCACAAAGACTTTAAAATTTTAAAAATCCAAAAAATATTTTTATCTTAATTTGTGATCATTTTTAATCTGAAATACAAATTCAAAAAGCTTGTTGGTTGCTTTGCTTTCTTACTTGTTGAGTTTGTTTTTTTATTTCAAAATTTATAAAAATTTGCAAAATTAAAAACCACCAAAAAAATATGTTTCCCTATTTCTGAATTTTTACTACTTCGTAGGTTTACTCGTGCTCCTTGTGTTCGACCTTGCTTGCTATACCAAGTAAAAATAAATAGCGAAGACCGCTTACATTTTTGTGCTTGATTGTTCTCTTGGCTTGAGTGGTTTTCTTTTTCTTGATTGACCGAATTGATTTATTAGGGACAACGTCTTTGATTTTTTTCCACCTTATCGATCTAGATTTTCGTGTCAACAGAATGGTGTCGTTGCTGGGGAGCACGGCTTAGTAGTCATTATTTCTCAGCTTAACTTGTCTCTATATATTTTAACGATTTTTTGATCTATCTCTGATTTTCTTTTTGTGTGAGGTACCGCTGGAGTACGACTCAGACTCTTTTTGAGGACCCGCACAGGAGGAGGAGCAGGATAAAGTAGAAGGTAATTATTTTATTTTAGAGAACATTTGAACTATTTTTGTAATATTTGGGCTTCTTAGACACTTGTTGGACACTTGAACTATCAGGATCTGTTTCGTCGAGCACCGGTGTGCTTGTGGTCGATTTTTTCACTGTTTTTGTTGTGATCGCATTTTCTTTTTATTTGATTCTCGAAGTTTTGGCCCCTAGACTTAGGATTTTTTGGTGATTGCGATGTAAATATCTAATGACCAACACCTAATTGCTTGCCTGTTCCTATAGATCGTAATTGGACCTAGCTAAAAATAAATAATAAAAAAATAACTCGATCGATTAAGAGGTCACGTGCCACTAAAGGTCGTATACAGCGTGTGCATGATCCATTGTGTCGGACATCGATCAACATCCGAGACCAGACTTAGACCTCTTTCTCTGATCAGTTAGCTATTGTTATTCACGATCATTAGAAATTGCTCAAGGCAAATTTCTTCGTGCATTATATAGTTAGTTTATTTTGTCTTTAAATTTATGCGCGGATCACTCTGCATGTAGAGTGCTGGAGACATGTACGTATTTCTATCTCTGCATGTATCATTGTTTGATCTTGCATCGGCTTTTTCGACTTCCTCCCCCTGTTTTTGGACTCAAAATAGCCAAAGGAAATCGAAAAATTTGTTAGATGTTGCTTTTATTTGAAAAATACCTAAAAAAGGTGAAAATCATAAAATTGGGACTGCTAGTGCAAACTCGACCCTAAAATATACTTCACCCAGAATATTTGTTTTGGGGAGAGTCACTTTCTCATTGGTTGGTTTGTTTGTAGCGAGAGAGTGATCCACACCCTAGGTTAGAGCCATACCTGAACTTCCTTCAGACTATCGATTTTGCGGTTGGTTGTTCTCCAGTGAGGATTTCACCAGGTAGCCGGTAATCGATCCGGGACTTCCTTAATAGATTGTGCAGATCGGTAGTCGGTAAATGGTCTGCACCCATACTAGTTGGGAAAAACTGACTGTGGGATTGGGCCAGTCTCCCGGGAGCATCGGGTTCCCAACATCTCGCTTAATCGCTCTGATAGACTGATTGATCACCTAAATAAAATTAACAAGATTAACAATTGATCCTTTATGGTCATCAGCTCAAGAGTTGTGTAGGTGAATTGGGGTTTGACTTCTGATCTTGTTTGCATTCCAGATCTTATTTGCATTCATCCCTACACCACGCTGATGGGAAGGAGGTCCCTTAGGATGCCTTGAAAGCACCGCTCTGGAGCACTCCTTTCCACTCATCTAGGGCAGCTTCGGAGAGCCCAGAACCACTCTCTGGACTTTAGTTCGCTAGCACCTTGTTCCCCCTCGACCACCCTTCTTCCAGTCCTAAGGTGCCAGAGCAGAAACCAGCACAACTATTTGTTCATTTGACGGCACCTGAGTTGGGGTCTTTTGCCTTTGCAGAGACCCGAGAGATGACTAGCAGTGAGGGATGCACCGATGAGAATCCCCAAGGTTCCACATATGTTCTAGATCAGGGTGCCATCAACAACACACTTCTAGCATCCCTGGAGACCATGCATAGACAGATTCATAACCAGAGAGCATTTATGGCAGAGGTGAGGCGAGAGCTCGCGGAGATGAGAGCCGGTAGAGGAGAGCCACAGAGACTAGCCGGTGGAGAGATACCCGCAGTCGAAGGAGCAACTGGAGAAGGAGATGGATGACCAGATGATCAGCCATAGCAGAGACCACCACACACGATGAGGCAGTCGCACAACCCTGGTGCAACTCTCAATCATCGATGGATTTAGCTCCCGGAGATCCTGGGTGATTTTGAGCTTCGCTCCCAAATCATTCAGCTTCTGCCCAAGTTTCATGGGCTTGCCACCAAGGAGCCACACCTTCATCTCCAGGAGTTTGAGGTGATCTGCAATACTGTCCATGATAGATTTGTGGACGAGGACACAATTAAGATGATCGCCTTTCCTTTCTCATTGGTTGACAAAGCAGCCTACTGGCTAAAATATTTGGGGAGGTACGTCACTACCTAGGAGCAGCTCGGGACCGATTACTTCAACAAGTACTTTCCACTCGGTCGGACCAATGCAGCTAGAGTCATGATGAAAAATTTCACCATGATCCCGAAGGAGCAGTTCCACGAGGCTTGGGATCGTTTTAGAGAGCTCATCAACAGGTGTCCACACCATGATATATAAAAGCCCAATCTAGTCTAGAGTTTCTTTTGTGGGCTGACACCGGAGTTGCAGGGTCTTGTTAATGCCTCATGTGGGGGTCCTATTTCGCCAAGGATGAGGACCAAGTCTAGACCATCTATGAGGAGATGGCAGAAAACTACATTGTGATGTCCTTGACTCGAGCCTACACATAGGGGAAGACCCTCCCATAAGCTGTGTCCTATCCGAGGATAGCACAGGTTGATGCCAGTCCATCTACTTCGTCAGTAGCAGTAGCATCATAGGCAGAATCATCCGCAACTGACATGGGGATCATCAGCGATAAGCTGGACTGCATCAAGATCATCGAGAAAAAGCAATGCTAGGGCCTCACATAGATTGATCAGTTGGCACATGCAGTTAGTGACCTGAAGACCCAGATCATGTGTCTCCAAGAGGCATAGATGGCTCCTCAGCCCCATCTCAGGTCACGGGTTGATCCTAGCAGCAGTAGCTCCACCCAGCCATTCGCCCAATACCGCAAGGTGCATCACATTCAGGCAGAACCAGTCCAGCTACAACAACACTAGTCTTAGACACCACCACCTTAGAACACTCAGATGGTGGTGTATTAGCCTGATCAACCTCAGGAAGTTCTTCCCCCTTCCTCGTACAAGCAGGAACCGTTGATGGAAGTCAACGGGATTTGGTATGACCGACAACAACCCGGGATTCAGCGTGATCATCTTGGATTCAGGTGGTCTACCGGAGGCACCTCATCCAATAGTAGCCTCCAGCTCAGGGTGGACAGAGCAACCATCAACAACAACATCCCCAGTACTCCCAGCGATCACAACACTACTGATGAACCGCGGATCTACCCTTTTAGTGTTGTCGGATTGACTGTTTCGTTGCAGTCGGATAAATCCGGATCGATAAAAAAATAACTGCACAAATCGATTAATCGTCGAATGAATTAACACGAGGTTTTATGTTTATTTAGCCTGCGCAAGCCCCAGGGTCGACTCATGGAGGCAAAGGAACAACTCGGGATTAAGTTAAAGGTATTATATCGTGGTTTTCCAAATGGATTTTTTTTGATTTTTTTAATGCATTAAAAATGCAGATGCAAAATATGGATTGGATTAAGTTAATACGAAAAGAACCAGCTTAGCCAAATTTAATTTTAATGTGAAATAAGACCAAATTAGCCAAGTGATATTTTTCCTAAGAACTAATCCAATAATGAGTGCGAAATGTATTTTTTTTGGAATTTTTGGCTTTACGCGCAAATGAAAAATGCAAACTTTTTTAGGGTTTTTATATAATTTTCATGCAAATGATATGAAAAAATTATGAAAAAATTACCGAAAGCTAAACATGATGAAATGAAGCTACACTAATATTTTTGGAATTTTCTGACACTTTTTGATTTTTTTTATGAATTTTTTACTGAAAATAGAGCAACTGTGAGTATTTAATTCCTAATAAATCCAGAAGTTAAATTATCTAAAGAATGAATTATCTCAGATAGATTCTTTAATAAAGAATCCAGGACAATTGAAATTTCTCAAAAATCTAATTCATGGATTTAATTACAAATTATTTACAGAAATCACCCTAGAATTTATTTTATGCACAAGACAACTCCTAATTGGACGAAATTTGGACCGTAATTAAAGCACACTTAAATACATCATTCACAATTTTTCACAATTTTTGGAGCAATAAATGATTCTGTGAGAATTTCAGAGCTTAAATGGGCAAAATATCACTGATTTTCAATCTCTGATTTTTAATAAAATGTCAAATGCTCACAAAAATGTAAATAAATAGCAAGGAGATAAAGAATTAGTTGCTCGACAACATGCTTTTTTTCATTAAATAAAATGATGCAAAAATACTGTCCAAATTAAGATGACAATGCAAGGGTATCAATGCAATACTGAAATTGAAAGAAACAAACTGAAATGTGCCTAAGGCACTTTTGGAATTTACTGAAACATGAAGGTTTAAAGTGCAATTTTCACAGAAAAATACAAATTGGACCTTCACGTATCCTTCATCCCCAAGCTAGGGCACGCGAGATGGGGGCGACGAGCCTTAAAGGAGTTGATGGCGGCCGCGTACGACGACGCGAGGTGCGCACGGCGGAGCAGAGGAGCTCGTGGACGAGTCGGCAGCGGCCACGCATCGCGCGGGTGGCGCGGGTGACGAAGGCGCACACGACAGCCTGAACGCGCGGGGGTGGAGCGCGGCCACGCTGCCGTGCGGTTGGAGGCTCGGAGATCGAGGGGCGCGGCTGGGCGCGCGCGCTGGAGGAGGAGGTCAGAGGCGCGTGAAGGGCGGAGGGCAGAGACGCTCCAGGGGGGCTCGCGGGGCGGTTGTGGCAGGGATCGCGCGCGGCGTTGTGCCGCTCACGGCGGCATCGAGTTGGGTCTCATGCGGCTAGGCAAGGAGCTTCGCGGCGAGGGGAAGGAGGAGCGGGGGACGGCCCGCAGGTGGAAGGACGCGTGGCTGGCGGCCACGCGCAGGGGGGGGGGGTGGGGGCGAAGTCAGCGGCCGACGGTGGATGAAGGGTGATGGCTATGTTCGGCCCAAGGGGGAGGCGGCGGCGGCGGGTGCTGCTGCTGCTTCCTCCTGTTTCTTTGTTTTCTTTTTGTTTTTTTTTGCAATTTTTTGGTTGTAATTTGTGTAAACAACAAATAAAAATTGAAATGAATGGAAATTAAGTGATGGTGTGTGTGATGTTGATGGAATAATGGAGTATTTATCTTGATGAAAATGATGGTGGTGAATGAAATGGTGGTGTTATTTGGTGTGGTTTTTGTGTGATGAATAAGATAGACAAATAATGTTAGATAAAAAAATGACAAGGAGAAGGAGAGAATAACTTACCCGCGGTTCGCCGGATTGTGGAGCCGCGTCGTGCGGCTTCCGTCGTGGCCTCGAGTCGTGGGCGCACACGACGAGACTCAGCAGCTGCTCGGATAAGAGCTGAGATGCAGATGTCTCTGCGGATCACGTTGAGATGAATTTCACCATCATCGCTCGACAAGAACCTGTCCTCACTATCACCGAGATTGGGGAGGAGCTATAGTTACTTTTTCTTCCAAATGGCGGATGAGGGACAATAGAGGAGGGGATGAGAATATAAAGAGGAGGGGGAAGTTAGAAAAGAGGTGGAGAAGATGGAGGGATGGTGGAGGAAGTGGGGAAAATGGTGACTTGGAGTAGGGGATAAGAAAAGAAGAAGTAAAAAGGAGATAAAAGAAATAAAATAATAAAATAATATAGTAGGCTACTAAAAATAACTAAATAGTAATAATAAAATAATAATAATATTAAAATAAATCCGAAAATAAAATAATAAAATAAAGGGGTGACATGTGGCGGCTCTAGGAGCGGCCACATGTCGCTCCTAGAAAGTTTAAAAATTAAATGTAAACAAAAATCATAAAGAACTAACAAAAAGGATTAAATAAAAAAGTGGTCAACACGAAAGTTACTCATCTCGACGAGATCTACAACTTTTGTGGAGGGCCAAAAATCAAAAGAAATAATTTGTACAAAATGTATTTTTGGGTGGTACCATATAGATGTAAAATACCGCATTTTATCTTTTGTAAATTTTTGTCATTTTTAAAAGAGAGAAAAATCAAAATAAAAATAGAGAAAATATAAAAATAATATTTACAACTTAATCTATTTTTTTCGATTTTAATAATTAAGAAAATAAAAGGATGAAATGCGAGGGCATTTTGGTCAATATGTATAATGTACAAAAAGGGGCCCAAAACTCAAGTTTTGCATACGAGCTCCGATTTTAATGAAATTGGTCTTGTTTTGAAGCTCTTTGAATGTATATTATTTTAAAAGAGAGTAGACCTAAATCGAGCACTGTATGAGAGAGATATGTGCATTCTAAAGTTCGTGGTCTCAAACTTGGATTCTGCTTTTATTGGTAAATTTTACAAGTTAGTATTTTTTGATATTTTTCTATTATTAGTGTTAGTAATATATACACTATAGAGTTGGTTTTATTGGATTCCAAGTTAGTATAAAATATATACAAATATTGAAATATGGTGAATATACATGTGATTTTAACAAGTGAATTTGGCTTCTTATTTAATGCAAATATGAATGCTAAAATGCAGATATTATGCTTGCATGCATGAATGATAATTTTGCTAGATAAGGGAAAATATGCTGCTATTTACTCGGGAACAAAGCTCTATTTTCAACTTTTAGAGTGATGAATCACAGATTCATCAACCTCCTATACTTAAACCTTGCTCGTCCCTGAGCAACTAAAATGAAATGTAAGAGTGAAATGATTTTGGGTTCCATACCAAGGTCATGAACAAAAGTTGAAAATGGAGCTTGACTCGACCTTTGGATTAATTGTGTGGCGGAACCTTATTGGGATCTGAATTTGAGGCCTAACAGACTTCAAGTTCCACAAGTCTTCTATTCAAGACGCCTCAACAGTCAAGTCAGAACAAATCCTCAGACGCAAATTTCTAATGACTATGATTCTTACTTATACTGTGTAAGTGAGATATAGCTCTCCACATCAGAAATGGCTCAGAACCAGCCTCCTCTAACAAGGTAACTCTAATTACCCGATCCAGTAACTCTTTCCTCGAGGAGCGGGGTATTCCCTTCTAAGTTCAAGTGCGACCAGCTCAAGAGGAGGGGGTGGAGAAAAGAATGGACGGTAGCCAGTGTAGCTACCTATCCCAGGATGCCTGACCAATGTAGCCAAGTCATCCAGCTGCAGACTTCTTGCTAATATACATACTCCGACATGCATTTTATTTTCACTTTGGCCTGTCTGCTTTTTTTGGAGTTCTTGCATTTTTTTTCTTTTTTTTTCTTTTCTTTTTTCTTTTCTTTTTTTTGAACTATATACAAGGTGCAGCATGTACATCAGGAGTTTTTCCTCTTGAGCCAGTAGACTATCCCTCTTTTAAGCATTATTGCAACCCACAGCATCCCGTCCTTAGATGTCAACACTACTAGACTAGGTTGAGATGCACTACCCTCCCTAGAGGAGGACGACTGTTTCCACCCGTGTGCTACTCCAAGCTAAAGGATTCTACCTCCTCCCCACCTCATCAATGAAGAGCTATATGCATTGTGCTTGTCCAAGTTAGGTCATTATCTAAAAGAATCATGCGTGTGCACGAGATATTCTACTTAGACTGATTAAGATGACATGTGAACATAGACTTGCGGACTCAAAGAATTAAGTCACTTGACCTGAAAAATCTTAACTCCAGCTCCTATAAGGTTCCTCTGAAATTAGGTGGATTAAGGTCAAATCAAGTCCATCCTCAATATCTACTCATAACTTGGTTCAGAACCCACTAGCTTTTCACCTTGCATATGTAAGATATATGAGATGCAGATGATATACTATGTAGATGAATGAAATGCAAGACTTTTTTTTGAATGCAAGGATGATATGCAAGAGTAAATAAGAAGCCTATTTTTTTTGTTTTTTTGTTTTTTTTGTTGTGTTTTTTTTGCAGAACTTTGGTATACCTCCTATGTTACAACAATTTACAAGAGTTTATAAGTATTATACAAATTATACAAGTATACATGTATTTTACAAGAATTTTTTTTTCCAATTTTTACAAAAGTTACAAGTATTATACAACAAGTATACAATTTTATTTCAATTTTTACCCACCCGTAACTATTACAAAATATATACAAAAATACGCGAAAGTACGAGCTATGGGTAAAGTATATATGTAATATATACACCCCCTATACTTAACGTGTGCTATGTTTTCAGAGCACGGAAAGCGAGGAAAAAGACATAGCTCGTGCTAAGCGTAGAGGAGCTAAAATAACAAAAAAGTATAGAAGTCGCTCCGCCCCCTATACTTAGGCTTTGGCAGCCTAAGTGTAGAAGCAGATCAAAAATGGAGCGGGCGAGATTAAGAGGGGAAATGGAGGAGTATATACATGGCGGGCATCGGTCCCCCCTATACTTAGGCTCTGGTCAGCCTAAGTATAGGACAAGAGTGAGTGTGAGAACCGACGAGATCTAGAGAATATACAATGAACGGTGAAGAGACACGGGTCACTCTCCCCCTATACTTAGGATCTGATCATCCTAAGTATAGCCATAAAATGAAATGATATGGAGCCGGGGCGAGTGATTCGAATCACTGAGGAGGTAGGGGAAATATATACAAGAAGGAGTGAGAATATACAAGGATCAAGAAGGTTTGTGATGAACCTTCTTGCAGGAGCGAGGAGGTGGGTAATATACAGGTGTGTCGCTGTCGGAATCATCCTCAGATGAATAGTAGTTAGGTGAAGGGATCGTCCAACGAGGGTCGACACACGACTGCTTGCTTAGATATGGCTTAAGAACAACCGAACTGAGCTCACTCATATAAATCACCTTGTCCGGACCCGATGAGGATTCCTCTGAAACTTCCTTCTCCAGAATGTTGAAGGAAATTCTCTTAGTCGGTTTTCTAGAACCTGAATCATTGAGAGGGAGATGAGAGCGACACACCTTGAGAGGTTCGAGGGAACATCTCGAGGAATCAATTCTCGACTTCCTCTCACTAGATAGCCGACTAGAAGAGGGAGCAACCATGTTTTTATGTGGAGTCGATTTAGTCTTGAATGTTTCCTTTGACGGTCCGGGATGTGGTGCGGTGCTGACCATGGGTTCCTCATCAGACGAGTCATCATATAGATTAGAATATTCCTGAAGGGTCAGCACGCGGCTTGAGAAGGTGCCAGTGATCTCAGTTGGATTGGCATTATTGAGCTCTTGTGTCGGATCATCGAAATGATCAAGGCAATCCACAAAGGTCGTGTCCGACTCAATGATAGCTTCTGGTCGTGAGTCCTCCTTAGAAGCTGTCACGGTGGTGGTGCAAGCAGTTGAGGAGGTGTGGGGAATCTCTGAACAAATGATCGTTCGGACAATCGGTCTCTCAGGTGTAGTAGAGAGGTGTGACTCATCTTCCTCTCGATGGTCACGATTGTCAGCGGATGTGCGGGTCACCTTAGAGTAAAGTGTATCAAAGAGTGGGTGAGGTCGAAGCGCTCCCAATGCAGAAAAATCGATCTCCCGAGTCTCACAATCTATAGTCGCCTTAGCCAAGGCTAAGAACGGCTTCCCGAGAATAATTGGAGACTGGGTAAACTCTCCTAAGTGCTCGATGTCAATGATCGTGAAGTCTACCTGGAGTAGAGCACCTTGGAAAGTAACGATGATTGAAATGTTTCCTCTCGACCGTTTAATAGATCGATCAGCCAGCTGAATGATCTCTCTTGACTTTCTGATTGGCCTGAGTTTGAGCTTGTCAAACACAGAGGTCGGAAGGATATTTATCGGTGAGTCATCATCGATTCTCGCATGGGTAAAGATGGTGTCTTTGATTTCACACTCAACTCGGGGCAACCACTTCACTCTGCGGCTCTTGGTCTTTCTCCCCATCACCAAGGAGGTGGCCATAGACACTATGTGTCATTCAGTTCTTGTCCTCTTATTACCCGACCTCTTGGGCATCAATTTACTTCTCACAAATCGTTTGAGGTCGGGAAAGTGATCTATGGCCTTTATTAAGGGAAGATTAAAAATCAATTCTTCATCGAGTGCTTCCCTTAGGGTAGGATCTAATTTTTTTAAATCATTTTCATTTTCAATTTTTATGTAATTTTTTAGTTTTTCAATTTTTTGGTATTTTTGGTGGATGAATGATCAGACTCAAGATTGGAAGGCAAGGGGTTAGTAGAAGAGGGAGATAGAATGGACTCCAGCTGTACAGAAGATGTGGGTTCCCTCATGCTTGCTTGGTTTTCAACATCAGATCTACTTACTTCCTTTTCCACTATCATTCCCAAGCTGGAAGAAATTGAGTGTAGTATGTCCATGAGATCTCTCAACTCGTTACCAAGTGATTCCTTTTTCTTAATAAGTCTAGAGATCTCATCCTCCACAAAATCCTCATGACAAATCATGGGAGAGTGCTGCTCAATTGGAGGATACTACTGAGACATTGGGGTCTCATACTCGACATACCTAGACTCTGGCATGTAATGCTGGGTCGAGTATGGACCATCTGAATGGCAGACATTAGTCGGAACCTCATATGATGGAGTCAATGAACGGGGAACTGGTAAGTCTAGCTCATGAATCCAATCTTGTGAATGTATAGGCTCTTCGAATGAAGACTGGTTGATAGAGGCTTGATCACTAAAGTCAATCAAGTCTGGGAAATCAGGATGTGCATGCCTCTCCATTCAGGTTGTTTGATCGACCATGTTATGCCCTAAGGTCAAGTTGGGATGCGTATATGTAAATTATTGTATGGTCCCTACTTGAGGTGAGAATGAAGTATGCGGGGGCATGTAATTTTGCCAATCATCCGTCTCAGCAGTGGCTTGTTCTTCATTCGATTCTTTAATTCCTGCAAGCTCTCGAGAGTAAGGACAATCAGCCCAAGATGGAAGTGGATCCGGAGTGTCAGAATATAGAGTAGGTGAGAAATGCGAAGAAGTGGAGAAGTCAGTCGGAGCTCTGACTTCATGATCGAGTTGAGGTGGAGCCGACCACGGGTAAGGGTTTCCCGTGGTTGGCGAAGGATACATGGAAGAATGAGAAGGTAAAGATGATCGGTATATGGTCAAGAAGGATTGACTAGAGGTCTCAGGGTATGGGGACCAATATCCCGACATCTTGTAGAGGAAAGGATGAATGTAAGTAGATCGAGGTAGAAAATGTGCAATCACACAGGATAAACACACAGACAGACACAAAGATAAACGCAAGAGCAAACCCCGAGTTCACTCTCAACATGGTGAAGGACCTGAAACCAAGTCGATTAATCTGGTTGATTTTAAATGTGATTTTTCAAACAATTAGAAAGAAGTTACGCGGCCTATAGGGAAGTCGACTCAAAGCTGGATGCGTCTTCCCTGTTTAACCTGTCACCTAAGATACCACCGGTCCTTCCTTTCTTCGCTCATATCCCAAGTTGATGGATTCAAAGACCTGCCCCTATCTACTTGCAAGCAGGCGGAGGCTGACAAGGCTTGGAACTTCACCCCGGGGGGTTACTAGCAACTTGTCGCGAAGTACTGCTGGTTCACCTCTATCTACCTGTGAACAGGCGGAGGCTACTTGGTACTAGTCAATGAACCTGAAAAATTCACTCGTGATATCTGCTAGGATTAGTTGGAACGTGATATGGAAAGCGGGGATTTGGGCTCTGCCTTAAGGTGTTCACACACACTCAAGTACCCTCACTCAGCCTGAAAACAAGGATGGGGATTAGTCTCCTGCAAACAATTTTTCTAATTTTATTGATTTTTTGGTCAATGATGTTAGCAGTCCCGGTTTTAAGTTAAGTTATCACTTGTTAGTCCAACCACATATCACGCCTACCGTCCACTCCCAACTTCCTTTTAATTTAAGTTTGAAAAACAGAGGGGGAAATCGAGAAAAGCTGATGCACGAAAAGCGATGATGCGTATGCTGAGTTAAGAAGACTTACAGTGATCCCTTAGCTTTTATGCAGGATGCAAAACAGAATTGAAATTTTTACACTACATGCAAATGCATACGATAAAATCCGCTCCTAGACAGGCAGTTCTATTAGCGAGTGAAGCACATGTTTGATTTAACTAGATCTGCGGTCTAATTGCATCTTTTAAGTGTAATGTGTGGTCCTAAAGGATTACAAGCACAAGCAAATCCTAGAGTGGCTCGAGGAGCCGCTAGTGCAAGCCTAGTCTAAAATTCAATCCACACAGCACACAGGGACACGGTTCCACTATGTTTACACACGCGAGAACCCAAACGGGAACCACTATAAATGCAGACACTTTTTTTTACAAGTTAATTAAAAAATGAAAAATCCTTCTAGCATCTCAACAACCGACTTGATCCAAGAATCGTCGGCCTCCGATACACTTCGAGATGCGTTGACTTCAAGAAAGCCGCTCCAAGTCCACCGGGCCCTCACACAAAAAGATAAAAAATTATGTTAGAGAGAGAGAGAATAAAATACATAAAAAAATAATTGAAAAAAGTGGAATAATTACAAGATTGTTTGGGGATCAGACTACCCGACTGAATGTAAAACAAAAATTTAATTTTCTAAAGTGATCCTAAGCCGTTTGCCTACCCGGCAACGGTGCCATTTGATGAACCGCGGACCTACCCTTTTAATGTTGTCGGATTGACTGTTTCATTGCAGTCGGATAAATCCGGATCGATCAAAAAATAACCGCACAAATCGATTAATCGTCGAATGAATTAACGCGCGGTTTTATGTTTATTTAGCCTGGGCAAGCCCATAGTCGACTCAAGGAGGCAAAGGAACAACTTCAGAATAAGTTAGAGATAATAGATCGTGGTTTTCCAAATGGATTTTTTTGATTTTTTTAATGCATTAAAAATGCAGATGCAAAATATGGATTGGATTAAGTTAATACGAAAAGAACCGGCTTAGCCAAAATTATTTTTAATGTGAAATAAGACCAAATTAGCCAAGTGATATTTTTCCTAAGAACCTAATTCAATAATGAGTGCAAAATGTATTTTTTTGGAATTTTTGGCTTTAAGACGCGCAAATGAAAAATGCAAACTTTTTTAGGGTTTTTATATAATTTTTCATGCAAATGATATGCAAAAATTATGAAAAAATTATTGAAAGCTAAACATGATGAAATGAAGCTACAATAATATTTTTGGAATTTTCTGATACTTTTTGATTTTTAATGAATTTTTTTACTGAAAACAGAGCAATTGTGAGTATTTAATTCCTAATAAATCCACGAAGTTAAATTATCCAAAGAATGAATTATCTCAGATAGATATTTTAATAAAGAATCCAGGAGAGTTGAAATTTCTCAAAAATCTAATTCGTGGATTTAATTAAAAATCATTTATAGAAATCACCCTAGAATTTATTTTATGCACAAGACAACTCCTAATTGGACGAAATTTGGATTGTAATTAAAACACACTTAAATACAACATTCACATATTTTTCATAATTTTTGGAGCAATAAATAACTCTGTGAGAATTTCAGAGCTTAAGTGGGAAAAATATCACTAATTTTCAATCTCTGATTTTTAATAAAATGTCAAATGCCCACAAAAAATGTAAATAAATAGCAAGGAGATAAAGAATTAGTTACTCGACAACATGCTCTTTTTCATTTAATAAAATGGTGCAAAAATACTGTCCAAATTAAGATGACAATGCAGGGTGTATCAATGCAATACCGAAATTGAAAGAAACAAACTGAAATGTGCCTAAGGGAACTTTTGGAATTTACTGAAACATGAAGGTTTAAAGTGCAATTTTCATAGAATAATACAAATTGGACCTTCACGTATCCTTCATCCCCAAGCTAGGGCACACGAGATGGGGGCGGCAAGCCTTGGAGGAGTTGATGGTGGCGGCGCACGGCGGCGCGAGGTGCGCACGGCGGAGCAAGGAGCTCGTGGACGAGTCGGCAGCGGCCACGTGTCGTGCGGGTGACGAAGGCGCGCATGGCAGCCTGAGCGCGCGGGGGTGGAGCGCGGGCGCGCTGCCGTGCGGTTGGAGGCGCGAAGATCGAGGGGCGCGGCTGGGCGCGCGCGCTGGAGGAGGAGGTCGGAGGTGCGTGAAGGGCGGAGGGCGGAGACGCTCCTGGGGGGCTCGTGGGGCGGTTGTGGCAGGGATAGCGCGTGGTGCTGCACCGCTTGCGGCGGCGTCGAGGTGGATCTCCTGCGGCTGGGCGAGGAGCTTCGCGGCGAGGGGAAGGAGGTGCGAGGGACGACCCACAGGTAGAAGGACGCGTGGCTGGCGGCCACGCGGGGGGGGGGGGGGGGGGGGAGTCGGCGGCCGACAGTGGCTGGAGAGTGATGGCGATGTTCGGCCCAAGGGGGAGGCGGCGGGTGGCAGTGCTGCTTCTGCTTCCTCCTGTTTTTTTTATTTATTTTTGCAATGTAATTTGTGTAAACAACAAATAAAAATTGAAATGAATGGAAATTAAGTGGTGGTGTGTGTGATGCTGATGGAATAATGGAGTGGTTATCTTGGTGAAAACGATGGTAGTGAATAAAATGGTGGTGTTGTTTGGTGTGGTTTTTGTGTGATGAATAAGATAGACAAATAATGTTAGATAAAAAAATGACAAAGGAGAAAGAGAGAATAACTTTCCTGCGGTTCGTCGGATTATGGAGCCGCGTCGTGCGGCTTCTGTCGTGGCCTCGAGTCGTGGGCGCACACGACAAGACTCAACAGCTGCTCGTATGAGAGCTGAGACGCGGATGTGTCCGCGGATCACGCCGAGATGAATTTCACCCTCGTCACTCGACAAGAACCTGACCTCGCTGTCACCGAGATTGGGGAGGAGCTATAGTTACTTCTTCTTCCAAATAGTGGATGAGGGACAATGGAGGAGGGGATGAGAATATAAAGAGGAGGGGGAAGTTAGAAAAGAGGTGGAGAAGTTGGAGGGATGGTGGAGGAAGTGGGGAAAATGGTGACTTGGAGTCGGGGATAAGAAAAGAAGAAGTAAAAAGGAGATAAAAGAAATAAAAATAATAAAATAATATAGTAGGCTACTAAAAATAATTAAAACAGTAATAATAAAATAATAATAATATTAATTCTGAAAATAATAAAATAAATCCAAAAAAAATAATAAAATAAAGGGGTGACATGTGGCGGCTCCAGGAGCTGCCACATGTCGCTCCTAGAAAATTCAAAAATTAAATGTAAACAAAAATAAAAAAGAAATAACAAAAAGGACTAAATCAAAAAGTGGTCAACACGAAAGGTACTCATCTCGATGAGATCTACAACTTTTGTGAAGGGTCGAAAATCAAAAGAAATCATTTGTATAAAATGTATTTTTGGGTGGTACCTTATAGATATAAAAACCGCATTTTATCTTTTGTAATTTTTTTGTCATTTTTAAAAGAGAGAAAAATCAAAATAAAAATAAGAGAAAATATAAAAATAATATTTACAACTTAATCTATTTTTTTTGGATTTTAATAATTAAGAAAATAAAAGGATGAAATGCGAGGGCATTTTGGTCAATATGTACAATGTACAAAAGGGGCCCAAAACTCAAGTTTTGCATACGAGCTCCGATTTTAATGAAATTGGTCTTGTTTCGAAGGTCTTTAAATGTATATTATTTTAGAAGAGAGTAGACCTAAATCAGGCACTGTATGAGAGAGATATGTGCATTCTAAATTTCATGGTCTCAAACTTGGATTCGACTTTTATTGGTAAATTTTACAAGTTAGTATTGTTTTGATATTTTTCTTTTATTAGTGTTAGTAATATATACACTATAGGGTTGGTTTTTTTGGGATTCGGAGTTAGTATAAATATATACAAATAGGTGAAATATGGTGAATATACATGTGATTTTAATAAGTGAATTTGGCTTCTTATTTAATGCAAATATGAATGCTAAAATGCAGATATTATGCTTGCATGCATGAATGCTAATTTTGTAAGATAAGAAAAAATATGCTGCTATTTACTCGGGAACAAAACTCTATTTTCAACTTTTAGAGTGATGAATCACAGATTCATCAACTACTAGTAGGGTTCTCATCCTACATCAGGGACAATAATGGAGGCAACATCAATGGACTCAACAGTATTCTCAGCCTCCCCCTCACCATTACCAGCTGAGCCAACCTCATTTTTAGCGAAGCAACCCGTCCGGTTCTCATGGACCAGTCTATGAGAATCCAGCCCTTGACGACCTCGCCTGCCTACTCTCAGACTAACAGGCATCCTTCCGGCGGGAGATGGACGAGTTCCGGCAGGAGATGAGGGACATCATCAAGGGCAAGGCCGTCATACCAGCTCAGATTGAGCCAAACCCGAACAAGTTTAAGTGGAAGTCTAAGCAGGTACAATTCACAGAGACTACCACTCCTAGCGATTTCCTTGGGTGATATTTCTTCCTACATATTTGTTTGATGCTGATTTTGTGACACTTAGGAGAGGTAGGATGCCAGTCGACAGTGCTTCGTCTGAGCGACAACCACATAGAGATCTAGAGTGCTAGACGAGGAGGATAGAGGTGCTGATGCCACTCATGATGTTGATGACGATTGTGATGATGCCACCAAGGATGATTATCCAACTGATGGTACTGAGGGCGGCGCATCTCCAGATGCAGTTGGTGGTACTGATGTCCATTTCACTTGATGTTGAGCCAGAGCATGGGTGCTGATGCCACGAAGACAGATGCCGTAGGTGGTGTTGATGCCACCAGTTTTCATTCAGTTGTGTTTCCTTCCGTTGATGTATCTCAGGACAGTTTTGAGAAAAACCAAAAAAATAGGAAAATGGAAAAGACCAAAAAAAATGAATAAATGAAAGGCTTTTGTATCTTCTTCGAGTCCATATGTATTGCATGATAATCTTGGTATGGATTCCACTCCTTCACCCACACATGAGCCTATTCCTAACCCTCTATCTGAGGAGGGTCCGACTATCCCCTTCCCTCACACACTCCACTTGGCGAAGGGGAATAAAAAAGAAAATCTGAAAAAGACACACCAGCTAGAGTTCAGCCAGCAAATGATTGACAGATTTCAGATTCAGCCGACTCTACAGGTGGCACTTGAGCACATCCCTCTCTTCCAGAAGAATTTGAGAGAGAAGACCACCATCCACTTCACCATCCAGAATCGTTTGCTAGACAAGAGGCCAAATATAGGAGCTCCATACGTCAGATGCCATATTCATGAGCAGCGGTTCAATCAGACACTATTAGACAGCGGCTCTTCAATTAACCTTCTTCCGACATCCTTACTCGACTGATTCGAGTTTGCCCCTCTTCGATAGAGTAGGAAAGACCTTCATTTTGCTGATAGATCTGTCAAAAGGCCGAAGGGGTTGTTGAAGGATATGGTCGTCACAATTCAGGGCCTGAAATTCCCCATGGACTTTGTTGTATTGGACATGGAGATCCATGAGTTTGTGACAGATACCCCCATCATTCTAGGACGTTCATTCTTGGCCACATCCAAGGCGGTGTCTATAAAGCCTTGAACTTGGCATATCTCGGATCCTATATAATAAGATCCGGCTCGTCAAGAGAAAATCAACGGAATTTGTTTCGTGTGAATCAGACTTCGTTTCGATTTGTTATGATTTTTGGAAGAAAGAGAAGTAAGGAGGGTTAAGAATTCATTAACCCATAATGACTGTCATTAATACTAATTAAGTGTGATTAAAGAAACTAATGATGAATTGAAAACCACTAATGATCATTAGAAAACACTAATCAATAGTTAGCAAAAGATAAGCGTAAACCACGAAAGTTAAATCGTGATTAGTGAAATTTAATCACGATTAGTGTTAATTAAGCGTCATTAGCGAATCTAGAATCCTCTGGAATGTTCTAACCTAAGACCCAAGTTTGGGATAGGTTTTGGCCAAAACTATGGGCCAAAACCATGGGCTGCTAAACCATGGTTAAGGTCTAAACCATGGTTTTCTAACCTGTGTTAGTGGTTTTCTGGAGCCTATAAATAGACCCCCTACCCATTCATTCTCTACGATTTCCACCACCACCACCACCCCAAGGGCTAGGGTCGAGAGGCCGGGAGGAGGAGTGGGAGGCGAGGAGGAGCGCTAGCGAAGCGCTGCCGGGAGAACGAGGAGGAGAAAGGTATGATCCTCTCTTAGTTTGTTTCGTAAGCTAGGATTTCAATTCATCCTCTTTTCTTCCAAGCTTTGCTCTTGATTCATCTTTCTTTCCGATTCGTTTTCTGTTATGGTTCGAGGAGAAATATGTGTAACACCCTACTTAGGTGTGGGCTATGCACGTCAGTGAACCCTGTGATTCGTCACACATTCACTCATCAAAGATGCGCGGTATCTACCGATTCTCCATCGCTTATGTTTCTATTCTTTCAATTATGCTTTTACTGTTATTTTGATGGAGAAATCTGTGTAATACCCTACTTAGGTGTGGGCGGCTATGCATGTCAGTGAACCCTGTGATTCGTCACACATTCACTCACCTAAGATGCGTGGTGTCTACCGATTCTTCATCTCTTATTGTTTGAGTATATTCTTTCAGTTTTGCTATTGTTTTCCTTACGATTGATTTTATAGAGGAAACTCTTTTCATTTTTATTTTGAAATATGTCCCGATACAAGGGGAAACTTTGCCAAATTTTCCGAGAAATATGTCCCGATACAAGGGGAAACTCTGCCGAAATTTTCTGAGAAATATGTCCCGATACAAGGGGAAACTCTGCCGAAATTTCAAGAGAAAATATGTTCTTAGCGTTCTTCGTGTTCTTCGAATTCTTTGCGTTCTTCGTGTTCTTCGTTCGTTCTTCGCGTTCTTGACACGTTCTTAGCGTTTTTAATAGAAAAATGAAATTCGTTCTTTTCAGGAGCCTTAAAACATCCTTTCTAAAAATGAAACACGATAAAGCCTTGCATACACGAGAGAGCTCGATTAGGTAACGAAATCCTTCCTTTTGCTGTTGGGTTTTCAAACGAGATTATTGAAATTCTTGATTTTATGTTCTGTGCTATAAAGAACCCTAATTTTAGCTATTTTTGATAAAGTCTGAACAGTTGCTTTGTGATTCCCATAAAATAAGGTTTAAGCATCAAATCGATGCGATGGCTTTGAAAGTTAGGGTTTGGGAGTTAAAATAGGCATAATACGAGTATATATGCATATGAATAATATATATGTGAGTCTGTACAGAGTATTCCTAATTATGCAAATCGAAGACTTAACGAAAGAATTACATCATGGGAATTGATGTGGTTTGAGTTGGATCCTGAAAAGGATCATGTGTCACGTTAAGGATGATTGGGAGTAGAACTACAGGTTAGGCATGCAACCTGTAGGTTTGTCTGAAGAAACCCGTATTGGCGTTTCCCTACCTAGGTGGTACACGGTTGCCCTGTTATGATAAGTGCGCACGAAATGAATGTTTTGCAACGTGTGGTACCAGGAAACAATATCTTCGGGTTGAACGACAAAAGATGTGGTCGTGCCATGTGGAGGCACGGGTGGTTCAATAGCGGCTGGTTCACGATAATATGTATTTAAAACCGCTAGGTTATATGATTAAATGTTAGCCTGAGGTTTTAAGCAACCGAGTCCTCGAGGATTGTGTGCTCATTTTGTTTTCTAGGCTGAGGGTTTGAGATCCTGTTTAATAAAATAAAAGAAAATTGTCAGGGTAGTATTGGAGGATTGGTTGAGGCGACGTGCGGTGGAATAAGCTTACCGAGATCAACGCTATCTCCAATCCCGAAGTGTCCACAGCTTCAGAGTCCTTACAGTGGTGAGGTAATTCCCTGGACTAATCCCTGATGTGGAATAGAAAGGAATATGACTTAAATTAATGAGAATGAATGAAACTTTTTGTGATAACAAGTTTTGAAAAATTACCCATTTGTTTACTTTTCCCTTCTTCGTTACTTAGCATTCGCTAATTTTTATCCTATGATTTATGGAAAACCCAACAGGTATCGGTGAGCCAACGTAAGGACCTTAGTAAACATCCAACCAACCACAGTAGCTTTACTTTGTAAGGTGATTTCGTAGAGATTCGGTGGTCTTAAGTTCCACACAAAGCGGGAACTCAATCGAAGTGTCGACCATGCAAAATCCCAACTAAAGTCAACAATTAACCCACAATCAATCAATCAAACAATGACAAGCAGAAAGTGGAGTTAAAATTTATTTTTAACTCTACATAAAAGATGTATAGAAGCAACTATGTAGAGAGTTCGAACATATGGAGCAAGGCAGGATAGATCCACAAGTGTGTGTGTGTGTGTGTGAAAGTGATGTGTTGTCTACACTAAGCAAATGTGAATATTTTTGTGGGTTTTTAATTTTTAATATTTTTTTAATTTTTAATTTTGTATTTTGATTTTTAATTTGTCTGATTTTGTATTTTCTTTTTATATTTTATATATATCGTTTTTAATTTTCTTTTTCAATATTGGAATATATAAACTATATAAGAAAAGATGTGTTAGAATATTTATAAAAATATGTAAAAATGCTTAAAAATTCAGAAATAAAATATTTTTGGTCTTTTTATGATTTTTTACTATTTTTGTGATTTTGGGTATTTTTCAGAATCTTTTTGGTATTTTTATAAGTCAAAATAAAGGAAACAGTGAATTAATGTTCTGGCTGAAGGTAAAATAGGAATGAAAAATATCTGAAAAATATCAAACAGCCACAAAATTTTTCCAAACTAATTTTTAAATAAAGGGAATAAAATAAGGAACCTACAGTGACTGAGTTTGTATTTTTTTGATTTTTCTTTATTTTTTCGATTTTTATAAAGTTTTTAGGTATTTTCAAATTTTTAAGGTTTTCCTTTTGAAATTTTTAGTGATTTTTGGACTGACACTAAAATAGGCTAAAATAGTTAGTAGGTGATTTTTTTTTGGAATTTTTTTAGGAGTTTTAATATTTTGTTGGTATTTTCTAAGATAGACAGTAGCTAAAATGCATGTTTTTGATTTTTAATAAATATAAAAATGCAATAAAATGTAACTGCAAAAATATGGTGTTAAAGTGCAAGTTAACAGGAGCCTATATGATTTTTTGGTAATTTTTGGAATTAATATGATGCGTGAAATAAATAAAGCAAGCAAGCAAAAATAATCAGCCTGGCAGGGGTATAAGTGCAAATATCAAACATCCAGGGGCATAGTCACAATTTTCACACAAAAATTATAACTAAATATGCAATTTAATGGACCTTTTTCAAATATCCAGACCCAGGAGGGTACGCCTGCAAAATGTCCACCAGGGCGCGTGACTAGCACGCGCCTGTGAAGGACCTAGGTTCAATTTTCAGGAACACAGGGGCCAGCATGCAAAATTTCTAAAACTTTTACACTATAACTCAAAGTTCGGGTACTAAAAAGAAATACACAAAAGGCCGGGGGCCTCTTTGCAAAAAGTCCCGCACCTCACGTGAACAGGTCACGTGAGGTGACATGGCCGAGGACCTAAGTGATATATTGCAAAGCAACGGGGCCTAGTTATAAATTTTACAAAAGTTTTTAAATGGCAGACGAAAGTTTTAATACTAATATTTAAATACAAAAAGTCGCAAGGGTTTGAACACAAAATACCCTCACAGGGCGGATCCAACGGCGAATGGACGTTGATGATGCGTGGCACCAATCCGACAGTCAGCGGGCGCGCGAGATCCAATGGCGTGGCCCGAGCCACTTATCCACGTGGCAGAGCAGGGGCGCACAATGACGGTTCGCGTGTGGACGGTCTGGATTAGATGGATTTGGATGAATCTGACGGCCGTGGGTGCACAGATCGGACGGCTCCTGCTACTTCTGGGGATCCTTGATGATCCGACGGTAGAGGCGAGTGGTGAACGAACAGGGAAGAAGGTCCGTCGTGGCGACCTTCCTCCGGTGATGGCTCTTCTCTCCGGCGGTCCTGTGTGCCTCAAAATGGTCCCGATGCCTCCTGCAGGGGTCCTTTAGATGCTGGCGGCTCCCAAAAGCTCCAGCGTGGACCAGAGCACGCTGGCGGAGGCGGAAAAGCAATGTGGCTCCAGGTATCTCCGGCAGCGCGCAAAATGAGCCTCCAACTCTTCCTTGTTCGCGAAAACCTGCAGGAAAAAGATGATGGAGTCCAGGGCAAAATGCCTGGACTCCGTGGAGGACGAATGGCGGCGAGGGGTAGTGCGATGGTGAGTGGCCGGAGATGCGCTTCGGCGAGGTGGGTTGAAGACGCGATTTGATCGATGGACATGGTGATTTATAGAGGGTTTTTGATCCTAAGACTATGGTGATATGAATGCGAGAAAAGTTAAGGGGAAACAAACACCTCAAGGGCCTGGGGCCCAAGGTTAAAGGTACCTCGACAGGGGATTGGCCGGAGGTTAATGGAACGCCCAAATCTCATCGCTCCGCTTCCTGGAAGACGCGAAGCTGGAGCTGTCACCTCCAGGGAGTCACGGCGGGATGAATTGGGGGACGAGATACCAAGGAATGGGGTTCAAATTTTCAAAGGAAGGTCGGGTGTTCATTATATGAGGTTTGACCCAGCGACTGGAATGCTTCAAAGATCGAGGGGTTGGTAGTGATTCAGCGGCCCTTTGATCAAGAAAAACTATAGGCGTGAATCCTCTATGAATGGGGACAAAAAGTCAAGAAGGGTGCGAGGTCATTTGGTGAAAGCGCAAGCCTCGAAAAATCCGTGAATCGGAGAAAAAACGAGGTCGGGCCAGATGGCAGAGGGGCAAGTCAGAGAGTTGACCCGCCGGTCAACCCTTGGAGGCACCTGGTTGGTCCACGTGGACCAACCAGGAAAAAGCCCTAAAAAATGTTTTATTAATTCATTTTAAAATAGTAAATGGTAGAATTTAGGTTATTAAATAAAAAAGATTTATTATTTTATGTAGTATTTTATTCTGATTTTTAATTATTTTTATGGGATGTATTTTTACAAGTTTACTTTTATACCCCATATAGGTATATTACCTATATAGTTTATTCTTTTATTTTTATTTTGTCTATTTTAATTTTATTATTTTAATTTATTATTTTATAAAATTATAAAATAATTTTATGCCCTTAATTATATTTTTATTTTATTTTTCTAAATTGTTTGTATATTTAATAAAATAACATTATACATTGTATAGGTATGTGTCTAGATTCTATACCTATGTAATATATATATATATATATAGGTATTTTTATTTAAATTTCTTTTGCATTCTTATTCTGATTTTGATGTACGTATGAATTGTAAATATTAATTTCAAAATTATAAAAATATAAAAATACAAAAAAATGATGAATAAATAGTAAGTTAAATATTTTAATCTATACAAGTATACAATGAGGGTCCAAAACTCAACTTTCAAACCGTAGCTCCACCAAATGCGAAACCACCACCATTAAATAGTTTATTTTTAACTATATACAATCAAAGTGAGTTTGCTGCATTTGGAGTTTTCATTTGTGAGATACAGGTATGAGAAGTTGGGATTCTGGATTTTTATTCAGACCATAACTTTTTATATGTATATTATTTTTCAATGAAATCAATTTTGTATTTTTCTTTATTTAATTATCTACAACTTTCATGTACAAAGTTTCTTTATTTGATGTATAAAAAGTGGAACCACAAATAGGTCCCAAAATGAATAAAGAATGAATTCAAAAGTACAGGTATTTGACTGTATTTTTACCCTTATCTCCCCCTACTTTTTTCCTTGTCGACCTATTCATCAAGATGCCTAGGTCTCGTAGTTTTGGGTCATAAAATATTTACAATATTTTATTCTTTTTCTTTTCTTTTATTTATTCTACAATTTTGGCTTTAATTACAACATTTATACACTATTTACATGTACATGCATGAATGCTAATATGCTCTATTTAATGCTATTTAGAGGCATTTGCTAGGGTTTTTGAGGCCAAAATGATAGAATAAAGATGATTAAATGTGGATTCATCATCCCCCTATACTTTACCTTTACTAGTCCCTGGCAAACACTTATGCAATAAGTGCAAAAAGAAAAAGAAAAGAAAAGAAAAAGAAGAACTTGGATTTAGTTTGATTATCAAACTTGTCTTCACAAAATCAAAGTTTGGAGCTTAAGTCGGACCTTTTGAATTTTAGTGCGGGCGGAACCTTAATGAGAACCGAATTTGAAATCCAACAGTCCCTGAGAATCCCAACACTCTGCCCAAGTCTCCTCAATAGCCTGGTCAGAAATACTTCAACTCATACGCAAACTCTTACGACTATGAGTCTGACTCGTACAGTGTAAGTGATAGTGGCTCTTCCCAACTGAAATGACAAAGAGACTGACTTCTCTAGTATGACAACCCAATGATTCCCCAATCCAACAGCTCCATCCTCGAGGAGCGGGTATTCCCTTCTAAGTTCAAGTGGCAACTAGCTCAAGAGGAGGGGGTGAAGAGAAGAATGGACGGTAGCCAGTGTAGCTACCTATCCTGGGATGCAAGACCAGTGTAGTCAAGTCATCCAGCTGCAGGCTCACATATTTGACTTTGGAACTCAAGCTTGCTTATTGGCTTTACAATATTTGTACATACTTTTGCAGGCATTTTATTTTTGTACAGGCCTGACCATTTCTTTCCCCCTTTTTTTTGAATACTATTCACAGCAGCATTTACATAAGGAGTTTTTCCTCTTGAGCCAGTAGACTATCCCTCTTTTGAAGCTTTATTGCAACCCACACTCTCCTGTCTTTAAACTTCCTCATCACTGGACGGGTTGGGGTGCACTTCCCTCCCTAGAGGAGGACAAATGTTTCCACTTGTGTGCATCTCATACCGGCAAATCCAATCCCCTCACCACTCCAACTGAGTTGAGCCATGTGAAAGATGCAGGTGTCCAAGTTAGGTCATTATCAACAAGAGTCGTGCGTGTGCTCCGAAATACTCTACTTAGGCAGTCAAGAATCCATTGAACCAAGTCTCGTGATCCTCAAAGAATTGAGTCAACTAGACTTGAAGTACCTCAAACCCAGTTCCTATAAGGTTCCTGTTTTTAGGTAGATTTTAAGATCCAATCAAGCTCCAATCTCCGGATTTTACTTAGACTTGTTCAACCATCAAACTCAATCCGAAAAATGCTAATGCTATGCAAATGCTATGCAAAATGCAGAAAATATTTTTGTGATGTAATTTTCAATAGTTTTGAAATTTTTATGGATTCATTAACAGACGATGATGATGCATATGCAGATGCATTTTTTGTATTTTTTAAAAGTGATTTTTCAAATGTTTTTTGGATTTTAATTTTGCAAATGTTTTTGGAATTTTTGGAAACAAAAAGTTTTTTTGGCTGAAAACTAGGTGAAAAATATTTACACGGGAGTGCTTCTTATATATACAAGGAATGGATTTTAAGAATTTTACAGGGTAAGTGATCAATTCTATACATATAATGGATTTAGTGATGTATGTATTCCTCAAACTTATTTGACACACGTCTTTCAAAGAATTTTTGAAAACTCTAGTCCAAAATAATTTTTACAAACATTTGACAAACATGTACACACATTTGAAAATTATTTTGCAAAGGTTTTCCAAACAGTATAGATAGATTTTTCAAAATATTTTGCAACCATTTTTCAAACCATTTGCAAATCATTTTTCAAACATTTTATTTCACACAAAGAAAAGAAATTTTTACAAACCACAAATTTTTACAAAGGTTGAAAACATGTAACAAAACGTTTTCAAAATTTTTTTCAATAGATTTTCACAAAGATTTTCAAACTATTTTTCAAACATTTTGCAAAAAACATTTTCACCTGATTTATTAATCAGTAAATACAAAAGTAATTTGAGGAATAATCACATCTTTTTATCAAGGGTTTTAAAGAATTATTAGCCATATTATTAAGAAAATACGAAAGTACGAGTTATGGATAAAGTATATACGTAGTATATACATCCCCCTATACTTAGCTTGAGCTATGTCCTCATAGATCAGAGAGAATAGAGAATACATAACTCGTACTAAGTATAGGCAAGTCTAAAGAATAAATAAATGAATGAAACAACGAATGAGAAGTTGACCGTCCCCCCTATACTTAGGATCAAATAATCCTAAGTATAGCAGACTGTACACAACGCAGGGAGGGTCAAGGGTGGGAATGCACAGATCGTACTCAGATTGTCTCCCCGTATACTTAGGGTAAGATATCCCTAAGTATAGATAAGAAGAGGAGATAATGGAGAGCGTCGAAAAGAATAGAACAACTCAGGGTGCACACCCCCTATACTTAGGACAAACTACGTCCTAAGTATGGAAAACTGTCTACAAGGGCATCACCTTTTTGATAGATAAAGAAGATAGAAAAGGAAAAGAAGAAAAGAAGAAAAGTAAACATGATATAGACAGATGATCTGTACAGCGGAAGAAGGAAGTGACCACCATGTATGAGATGCAGATGATATGAGTCAAAGAACACATCTCATACCAGAAGAATGGGGGCAACGTCAATGGTCGGCGGATCATGATCTAGATATAGCTTCAGGCGCTGACCATTTACACGGAAGGTAGAGGAAGATGACGGTTCGGATATGTCAATACTGCCATTGTCATGTACCTTCCTGACCACATATGGACCTTTCCACTTGCTCTGTAATTTCCCTGGAAATAATTTCAGACTTGAATCAAACAACCTTACACGCTGATCTGGCTCAAACTGTTTATGGCTGATATGGGAATCGTGCCATGTTTTCACTTTTTCCTTGTACTGTAGGCTGCTGGAAAAGGCTGTATCTCTCAGTTCCTCCAGGGCTGCCAACTCTGCTCTCCTCTGATCTCCTATACTCTCGGGATCCAATAATAGCTCAGTTACTGCCCAAAGTGACTTATGCTTGATTTCTACAGGAAGATGGTACGGCTTGCCATATACGAGTCGAAAGGGAGATGTCCCCAATGGATTCTTGAAGGAAGTCCGATAGACCCACAAGACCGAGTCCAAAAGCTGTGACAAATCCTTTCGGTCTGGGCGGACAACCTTCTGTAAGATAGTTTTTATCTCCCGGTTTGATACTTCGGCAAGACCATTAGTCTGAGGGTGATACGATGTGGCAACCCGATGGTCAATGCCGAACTCGTCTGCAAGGGCCCTAACCTTATCATTGATGAAGTGAGACCCCCCGTCTGAAATCAAGACTCGAGGTACCCCGAACCGTGAAATGATATTTTTCCTCAAATATTTACACACGGTTTTAGCATCTGCGGCTCGGGCGGGGATGGCCTCAACCCATCGGCTGTCATAATCCACAGTGAGCAAAATATGCTCAAATCCCTGACTCTTAGGAAATGGGCCCATGAAATCAATCCCCCATGCATCAAAAACCTCACAAAAGTGAATGGGTTGCATGGGCATCATGTCTCTCTGTCCGCAGGTTCCCATCTTCTGACAGTCAGTACATCTCTTCACGAACTCATCAGAATCCTTGAAGAGAGTAGGCCACCATAGGCCGGATTGAAGCACCTTCTGTGCTGTCCTTTTTCTAGAATGATGTCCTCCTGCCTCAAGCTTGTGGCAGTATGTGAGGACGCTATGCTGCTCTTCTTGAGGAATGCACCTCCTCCAGATGCTGTCCCCTCCTTCATGATAAAGGACGGGATCCTCCCAATGGTAAAGCTTGGCCTTCACCAGGAAGGTCTCGAGCTTCTGCCTGGGCCAACCTTGTGGGACCGTCTTGGCAACAAGATAGTTCACAATGTCGACATACCACGGGAGCGAGGTGATAGCCAAGATCGCCTCATCTGGAAACGTCTCTGTGATGGGTGCGCTGGGCTCAGATTCCTCAAGGTTCTCCAATCGGGAGAGATGATCCGCCACCACATTCTTGACTCCAGGTTTATCCTTAATCTCAATATCAAACTCCTGGAGTAGAATGATCCATCTGGTAAGACATGCTTTGGCATCCTTCTTGGCCATTAAGTGCCAGATGGCGGTATGATCTGTGTAGTTAGTCACTCTAGATCCGATAATATAAGATATGTACTTATCCAAAGCAAAGACTACTGCCTGCATCTCTTTCTCAGTCATAGTATAATTCCGCTGTACGGCATCCAAAGTCCGTCTGGCGTAGTGAATGGCAAACGATAATCCATCCCTCCTCTGTCCAAGCACAGCCCCAACGGCAAAATCGGAAGCGTCCGTCATGATCTCGAATGGGAGAGACCAATCGGGTGGCTGAAGGGAGGAGCCGAAACAACCATACTCTTGAGAGTCTCAAAAGACGCAAGACACTTATCATCTACAATGAACTCGGTGTCTTTCGTAAGCAAATCAGTGAGCGGTCGGGAAATCCGACTGAAGTCCTGAATAAACCGTCGGTAGAAACTGACATACCCCAGAAAAGACCGCAATTGACGTAAATTGGACGGTGGATTGAGTTCTCTAATGATATCCACTTTGGCCGGATCGACCTCCATGCCCTTGTTGGAGACGATATGACCAAGGACTGTCCCTTGAGTCACCATGAAGTGCAGGTTGACCTCAATGCAGCGTTGAAGCACACGGTCTAGGCAGTCAAGACAAGCATCAAACCCGTCGCCATAGACCGAGAAGTCACCCATGAAGACCTCTAAACAGTCACCCACCATGTCCGAGAAAATGGACAACATGCACCTTTGGAATGTCGACGGGGCGTTACATAAACCAAAGGGCATCCGTCTGAAAGCATAAGTCCCAAACGGACAGGTGAATGTCGTTTTCTCCTGGTCTTCGGGCGCAATAGCCACTTGATTATATCCGGAGTACCCGTCAAGAAAGCAGTAATGACTCTTCCCAGCCAACCGCTCGATAATCTGATCAATGAATGGCAACGGGAAATGATCCTTCTTGGTGGCCTTATTCAATCGTCTGTAGTCCACACAGACCCTCCAAGAAGTGGGTACTCGGGTAGCGATCTCCTCTCCAGACTCATTCACCACTGTAGTGATACCCGTCTTCTTGGGTACCACATATAATGGACTAACCCATTTGGAGTCGGAGATGGGGTAGATAAAATCAGCGCTCCACTTTGATATTTCTTTCATGACCACATCTCGAAGATTTGGGTTCAGCCGTCACTGGAACTCACGCGACAGCCTAGCGTTATCCTCAAGATAAATGTGGTGGGAGCACAGAGCCGGACTAGTCCCCTGGAGATCAGCTATACACCATCCTATCGCCTGGCGGTTTCTTTCAAGAACCTCCATCAGACGAGATTCTTGTTCTCCAGTCAAACCTGCTGAGATAATGACTGGATGCATATCTGGCTCACCCGCAAGGAATCTATACTTCAACGACTGCGGCAGAGGCTTCAGTTCTGGACAACTGGGAGGTGGCAGATCTGGGTTCTGATATGTCTGTGTGAAGGCGACCATGTCTGCATGGGAGAACTCTCGCTCTACATGAATCTCTGATGAAGGGCAGCCTGCTGAATCATCAATACACTGCACTGGCTCGCACTCCGTCCTAGTTTTCGGCTCAGAAGGAATCAGACACTATGAATAATCATCGAAGTCATCCCAATCAATGTCTGAGTCCAAGGGATCTGAAGTAGATGAACAAGATTGAAAATCATCAGCACCACTCGTCCCAACACTGTCAGCCTCAGGTGTATCCTCGTCCAGGGGTGTGCTCTACAGGCTCTCGACTGCCATAAGCTTTATATATGGTGAATCTGTAGGCAAGGTGAGGGTCTGTGCTACAGGATCTATCCAGTTGGATTCATCATCTGTCATCACAAAATCACACTCCTGGTGGATGTCTAGCTCTTCCTCTGTCATCTGCACGGTTTCGCTGGACTGCTCCGAGCATTCTTGTTCTCTAGCTCTGGTTTCCTCGATCATCTCTATTTGTATGGTTTTGCCCTCTACGCGAAAATATACCTTCCCACTATCATGATCAGTTACCACCTTGGCCGTGGCCAAGAATGGACGTTCGAGTATGATGGGGGCATCGGTTACCGACTCAGGGATCTCCATGTCCAACACAACGAAGTGCACAGGGAATTTCAGGCCCTGAATGGTAACAACCACGTCTTTCAATAACCCCTTCGGCCTCTTAGTCGACCTGTTAGCAAACTGAAGGACTGTCTTGCTCCTAAGAAGAGGACCAAATTCGAATCGATCGAGTAAGGCTGCTAGAAGAAGGTTAATCGAAGAGCCGCTGTCTAATAGAGTACGATCAAACTGCTGCTCCTGAATCTCGCATCTGACATAGGGAGCTCTTGCATCTGGTCTCTTGGCTGGCAGTTTGTTCTGAATAGTGCATCAAGTGGAATGAGTGAGCACATGGATCTGATCTCTGTGGTTCCTCCTCTTCCTGCGGACTGTAGTCTTCTCTTTCAAGTTCTTTTTGAAGAGGGGGATGTGCTCAAGTGCTTCATGTAGAGTTAGCTGAATGTGGAATCTGTCTATCATCTGATTGCTGAACTCTACCTGTTGATCTTTTTTGGGATTTTCGCCCGGCGGAGTGCTTCAGGGAAGGGGATGGTAGGGGCCTCCTAAGATGGGGGACTAGGAATAGGTTCTTGCGCCTGTGAAGGAATAGAATCCACACAATCATCATCATTCAACACATATGGATCCGTAATTTGAACAGAAACCTTTTCTTTATTCATATTTTTGTGATTTTTGTTGTTACCACAATCCATAGATGCAAAAGGTGGTAACACCACAGAAGGAAGCTCAACAAAAGTAGATGTGGTGGCCTCAGTACCACCACCGGCACCTGTCTTCGTGACATCAGCACCGCGCTCTGGCTCTGCATCCAAAATGGTGGCATCAGCACCACCGTCTGCCTCTGGTATCACGACGGCCTCAGTACCGTCGTCTGGCTCTCCATCATGGGTGGCATCAGCACCACCGTCTTCAACATCCTTATTAGCGGCATCAGCACCGCTACTCTGCTCATCTGGCGCTCCTGATTCTGCTTGTGGTTGTCGCTCAGATGAGGCGCCGCCGGCTGGCATCCTACCACTCCTAGTAGTCACAAAATCAACATCATACAAAGAAAAAGACATGTCACTCAAATAGTCACTAGGAGAGGTATCCTCTACAAACTCTACCTGCTCAGACTTTCTTTTCAGATTGTTCGGATTTGGTTCAATCTGAGCTAGTATGGCAGCCTTGCCTTTGATGATCTCCCTCATCTCCTGCCGGAACTCATCCATTTCTTGTCGGAAGGACGCTCGCTGTTCGGAGAGCAAGCGGGCAAGGTCATCTAAAGCTGGGTTCTCGAAAGCGGGGGCCTGAGAACCGAATGGGTTCCGTTGCGGGAAATGAGGCTGCTGTTGCTGCTGGTACTGGGGAGGATGGGGGTAAGACTGATGAGGCTACTGACGCTGCCTCCACTACTAGTTGTTGTAGGCGGGACGAGGACCATTCTGGTATTGCGGCTGGGCGTACTGGGGCTGCTGCTGCTGCTGTGGCTGGCTGTTCTGTTGTCCTTGAGCTGGAGGCTGCTGCTGAGATGAGGAGCCACCGTTGCCCCAACGGAATCCGGGGTGATCGCGACGAATCTCGGGCTGTGGGTACCGGTCGTACCATATCCCATTGACTTCCATCAATGGCTCCTTCTCAAAGGATGGTGGAGGTAGAACTGCCAGTGGCTGCTCCGACTGATAGACCACCATCTGAGTATCCTGAGATGGCGGTTGTCTAGGTAGTACTGTAGCAACGGGACCGGCTCTGCCTGGATGTGGTTAACCTGGTGGTACGAGGCAGAGGGTTGGTTGGAGCTGCTATTGCTGGGGTCAGCCCGTGACCTGGGAGGCTGCTGAGAAGAAGTTTGTGCCTCCTGTACGTAAAGAATCCGCGTCTTCAGATCACTCATCGTCTTGGCAATCTGGTCCATTTAGGCCATGCCTTGCATTTGCTTCTTCTCAGGATCTCGAGATGGTCCAACTTCTCACTTATGATGCCCATGTTGGCTGCGGCGGATTCAGCTTGGGCTGCGGCTGCCGACGAAGTGTGAGGACCGACATCGATGTGGGCGATCCTCTGGAATGATCCCACTCCTTGCGGGGGCTTCTGTTGCGTGTAGACGCGGGCTTGAGCCATAACAGTTGAGTTTTCTGCCATCCCTTCATAAATGGCCCAAACATCGTCTTCACCCTTGGAAAAGTAGGACCCACCACAAGAGGCGTTCACAAGCCCCTGCAGCTCCGATGTCAGCCCACAAAAGAAGCTCTGAACTAGATTGGGCTTGGAGATATCGTGATGTGGACACCGGTTAATGAGCTCTCGGAATCGATCCCAGGCTTCATGAAACTGTTCATTAGGGATCATGACGAAGTTGCTGATCATTACTCTTGCTGCGTTCATCCGGCCGTGAAGGTAATACTTCTTCAAGTATGCGGTCCGGAGATCTGCCCAAGTGTCGATGAATCGCCCCAAATGTTTAAGCCAGTATGCCGCTCTATCAACTAAAGACAAGGGGAAGGCTATCATCTTGATAGTGTCCTCAGTCATCAGCCTGTCATGAATGGTACTGCAGATCATCTCGAATTCTTGCAGATGGAGGTGTGGCTCTTCGGTCGGCAACCCATGAAATTTGGGCAAAAGCTGAATAGTATGGGGCCGAAGCTCGAAATCTCCATGGATAGGAGGGAGTCGGATCCAACGATGAGTGAGGGATGCTGCGGGATTGTGCAATTCCCTCATGATAGTCTGTGGCGGTCTCTCAGCGCTGGGATCACCTCCTCCTGCATCAGGTCCATCTCCTCCTCCACCACCGCCACTGCCCCTAGGTCGGTTTTCTCGCATCTGCACGATCTCTCTCATGAGGTCACCCATAAAGACTCGCTGGTCCCGGATCTGTCTCTGCATGGTCTCCAGGGATGCCAGAAGTGAATTATTGATGGCAGCTTGATCAAATAAGAATGGAGGGTGCTCGTGCTCATCTGGGTGCTCTCCTCTGTCAACCATGTCTGGGTTCTCTGAAAAAGCAAAAGAAACCATCTCAGGTGCCGTCAAATGCTCTGAGCTCTGCGATGCACTAAATTCTGAAATTCTTGGACTGATGGAAGGAGAGTGAGAAGGGTGGTTGAGGGGGAATAGGGTGGATGTGAACTCAGGCTCGGAGAGTGGGTCTGGACTCTCCGAGGTCATCCTAGATGAATGAGGAGGAGTGCTGGATAGCGGTGCCGACAGAGTTGGCCTAAGAGACCTCCGTCCCATCATCTTAATTATTGATAAGAGCAAGGTCGAGAAATGAAGAAGAAAGACGGGGGAAGCAAAATTGCGCACAATTGTGCTGTGTTTTTGATCTTGACCTAAAATCGACTAGCAATCAAACACAAAATAGGGTGAGTTCACCAACTCAACACATGAAGCCGTGAAGGTTCGGCTTTTATCTTGTCAATTTTAGCTTGAATTTAGGAATTTATCTTATAACGAGTCCTTAGAGCGCTACGCCTAAAGGAGAGAGAGTACTGCCGGAAAAGTATTCCCGTACTTGTCCTCCTCCTGTGTAACCCGTAGCTTGCGCTTTTTAAGGTCCTTGTAACCCTTTCTAGATCCCTACTCAACCAAAGAAGAAGAGGGAGTAAGCCGATAGGCGAAACCGATACTTCAGATCTCGCTCGCAACGGAATCACCCGTGAGCGTGCAAGACCCTACTCGGATGCAAACGGTGAGACAGACATACCCGTGAAGGCGTGGCCTATGCTCGGTACTTCGGACAAGGTCGATGCTCACACAATAGTGAGTCACCAATGGTGACCAAGCCCTACTCGCCTACGTACGATAGTAGCGCCAATACTTCGGAAATCCAGGCGATACACAATGCAGCCACAAGATGGGTTTTTGGCTCTAATCCTTACGAAACACTCAACTCACTTGGAAGGAGACCTTCCCATGCAACCTGAAAACAAGTGAGGGTGTGACTCTCCCCAATCAACGAGTCCAATTACCAATTTTATTTAGGTCAAAGTTTTCTTAGCAGTCCCTTTTTTAATTTTTTTGGTGTTATCGCTTCTTTTGAGTAGATTCAAACAAGCGCCTAACGATTTTGTATTTTCTTTGATTCCTACTTTGTCCAAAAACAGAGGGAGAAAAGAGTCGGAAAAGCCGTGCAAGTCGGCACCAAGATGGAAATCTCACCTTTGTGCCTAAATGATGGATGCTAAGATAGAAAGACTTACAACGCCTCCAGCTCTCTCCATGCGGGATGCAAAGCAGAAATTTGTAAACCTAATCTAAATGCCGAAATGCAAGCGGAAATCGTCCTAAGCAGGCAATTGCTACGTGAAGAACCACAAGTCAACCACCAAACTCCAATCCTAAAGTCCGATCTAGGCTCACCCCTCCTCCTCTCGACACATCGAGTTCAGGAGAAACGCTTGGCGGGATGAGCTCGTGGCGCGGCAGATCGAAGAAAGGCGAGTCAACTGTTTGATTAAACTAAATCCAAATACGATCTATAGGTACATGCAGTGGTTATTAGGGTGTTTGGACCTAATCTAATCGAACAAACAAAAGCCTAAAATCTAAGGGCTCAATCCATAAAAGAAATGAAAAATGAAATCAAAACTGGAAAATGACAGTCGAGAAACACGAAGAAAACTGCGGTGGGCCCCCAGGTGAACAAACACCCAGAAATTGGGCCCGAAGTGTCTGAGAGTCCAAGTCCATGTATTATTACAAATTAATAGGTCTCTCTCTGACCAAAAGAAAATGCAAACTATCTAGCACTCTCTCTCTCACACTCTTTCTGCTCTCTCCTATCGGCTAGGCTAAGAAAGACGACTCCGCTTCTCAAGGTTGCACCGGATCTCCTAGGCGACCCGCCTCGCTCCGCGGTCCCTCGTAAGAAGACAAAAAGAGATGGTCAGAAAGCTCACAGATAAATATCAAAAATAGACGAGAGATAAAATAAAGCAATAATGGAGACAAACAAACACAATCAAACAAAAATGTAATCTATTCGTTGTTGCTCCCCGGCAACGGCGTCATTTGATTTCGCAGAGATTCGGTGGTCTTAAGTTCCACACAAAGCGGGAACTCAGTCGAAGTGTCGACCATGCAAAATCCCAACTAAAGTCAATAATTAACCCACAATCAATCAATCAAACAATGACAAGCAGAAAATGGAGTTAAAATTCATTTTTAACTCTACATAAAAGATGTATAGAAGCAAGTTTGTAGAGAGTTCGAACACATGAAGCAAGGCAGGATAGATCCACAAGTGTATGTGTGTGAAAGTGATGTGTGTTGTCTACACTAAGCAAATGTGAATATTTTTGTGGGTTTTTAATTTTTAATATTTTTTTAATTTTTAATTTTGTATTTTGATTTTTATTTTTTCTGATTTTATATTTTCTTTTTATATTTTATATATATATTTTTTAATTTTCTTTTTCAATGTTGGAATATATAAACTATATAAGAAAAGATGTGCTAGAATATTTACAAAAATATGTAAAAATGCTCAAAAATTCAGGAAAAAATATTTTTGGTCTTTTTATGTTTTTTTACTGTTATTATGGTTTTTGGGTATTTGTAGTATCTTTTTGGTATTTTTAAAAGTCAAAATAAAGGAAAAAATGAATTAATGTTCTGGCTGAAGGTAAAATAGGAATGAAAAATATCAAACAGCCATAAAATTTTTCCAAACTAATTTTAAAATAAAGGGAATAAAATAAGGAACCTACAGGGACTGAGTTTGTATTTTTTTCTTTAATTTTTAGATTTTTTTGAAGTTTTTAGGTATTTTCGAATTTTTAAGGGTTTTCCTTTTGAAATTTTTAGTGATTTTTGGACTGACACTAAAATAGGCTAAAATAGACAGTAGGTGATTTTTTTTGGAATTTTTCTAAGGGTTTTAATATTTTTTGGTATTTTCTAAGCTAGACAGTAGCTAAAATGCATGTTTTTGATTTTTAATAAATATAAAAATGCAATAAAATGCAACTGCAAAAATATGGCGCTAAAGTTTAAGTTAACAGGAGCCTATATGATTTTTTTGGTAATTTTTGGAATTAATATGATGCGTGAAATAAATAGAGCAAGCAAGCAAAAATAATCAGCCTGGCAGGGGTATAAGTGCAAGTATCAAAACATCCAGGGGTACAATCACAATTTTCACACAAAAATTATAACTAAATATGCAATTTAATGGACCTTTTTCAAATATCCAGACCCGGGAGGGTACGCCTGCAAAATGTCCACCAGGGCGCGTGACTAGCACGCGCCTGTAAAGGACCTAGGTGCAATTTTCAGGAACACAAGGGCCATCATGCAAAATTTCTAAAACTTTTACACTATAACTCCAAGTTCGGGTACTGAAAAGAAATACACAAAAGGCCGGGGGCCTCTCTGCAAAAAGCCCCGCACCTCACGTGAACAGGTCACGTGAGGTGACGTGGCCGAGGACCTAAGTAATATATTACAAAGCAACATGGCCTAGTTATAAATTTTACAAAAGTTTTTAAATGGCAGACGAAAGTTTTAATACTAATATTTTAATACAAAAAGTCACGAGAGTTTGAACGCAAAATACCCTCACGGGGCGGATCCAACAGCGGATGGACGTTGATGACGCATGGCACCAATCCGACGGTCAGCGGGCGCGCGAGATCCAACGGCGTGGCCCGAGCCACTTATCCACGTGGCAGCGTAGGGGCGCACGATGACGGTTCGCGTGTGGATGGCCTGGATTAGATGGATCTGGACGAATCTGACGGCCGTGGGTGCGCAGATCGGACGGCTCCTGCTACTTCTGGGGATCCTTGATGATCCGATGGCAGAGGCGAGTGGTGGACGAACAGGGAAGAAGGTCCGCCGTGGCGACCTTCCTCCGGTGATGGCTCTTCTCTCCGGCGGTCCTGTGTGCCTCAAAATGGTCCCGATGCCTCCTGCATAGGTCCTCCAGATGCTGGCAGCTCCCAAAAGCTCCGGCGTGGACCAGAGCACGTTGGCGGAGGCGGAGGAGCAATGTGGCTCCAGGTATCTCCGGCAGCGCGCAAAATGAGCCTCCAGCTCCCTTGTTCGCGAAAACCTGCAGGAAAAAGATGATAGAGTCCAGAGCAAAATGCCTGGACTCCGTGGAGGACGAATGGCGGCGAGGGGTAGTGCGATGGTGACTGGCCGGAGATGCGCTCCAGCGAGGTGGGTTGAAGATGCGATTTGATCGATGGACGTGGTGATTTATAGAGGGTTTTTGATCCTAAGACTATGGTGATATGAATGCGAGAAAAATTAATGGGAAACAAACACCTCAAGGGTCTGGGGCCCGAGGTTAAAGGTACCTTGACGGGGGATTGGCCGGAGGTTGATGGAACGCCCAAATCTCGTCGCTCCGCCGCCTGGAAGACGCCAAGCTGGAGCTGTCACCTCCAGGGAGTCACGGCGGGATGAATTGGGGATGAGATACCAAGGAATGGGGTTCAAATTTTCAAAGGAAGGTCGGGTGTTCATTATATGTGGTTTGACCCAGCGACTGGAATGCTTCAAAGATCGAGGGGTTGGCAGTGATTCAACGGCCCTTTGATCAAGAAAAACTATAGGCGTGAATCCTAGATGAACGGGGACAAAAAGTCAAGAAGGGCGCGTGGTCATTTGGTGAAAGCGCAAGCCTCGAAAAATCCATGAATCGGAGCAAAAATGCGGTCGGTCCAGATGGCAGAGGGGCAAGTCAGAGAGTTGACCCGCCGGTCAACCCTCGGAGGCACCTGGTTGGTCCACGTGGACCAACCAGGAACAAGCCCTAAAAAATGTTTTATTAATTCATTTTAAAATAGTAAGTGGTCGAGTTAAATTTAGGTTATTAAATAAAAAAGATTTATTATTTTATGTAGTATTTTATTCTGATTTTTAATTATTTATATGGGATGTATTTTTACACGTTTACTTTTATACCCCTTATAGATATATTACCTATATAGTTTATTCTTTTATTTTTATTTTGTGTATTTTAATATTATTATTTTTATTTATTATTTTATAAAATTATAAAATGCTTTTATACACTTAATTATATTTTTATTTTATTTTTCTGAATTGTTTTGTATATTTAATAAAATAACAGTATACACTGCATAGGTGTGTGTCTAGGTTTCATACCTATGTAATATATATATATATATATATAGGTATTTTTATTTAAATTTATTTTGCATTCTTATTCTGATTTTGATGTACATATGAATTGTAAATATTAATTTCAAAATTATAAAAATATAAAAATACAAAAAAAATGAATAAATAATAAATTAAATATTTTAATCTGTACAAGTATACAATGAGGGTCCAAAACTCAACTTTCAAACCATAGCTCCGCCAAATGCGAAACCACCACCATTAAATAGCATATTTTTAACTATATACAATTAAAGGTGAGTTTGCTGCATTTGGAGTTTTCATTTGTGAGATACGGGTCTGGGAAGTTGGGATTCTGGATTTTTATTCAGACCATAACTTTTTATCTGTACATTATTTTTGAGTGAAATCAATTTTATATTTTTCTTTATTTAATTATCTACAACTTTCATGTACAAAGTTTCTTTATTTGATGTATAAAAAGTGGAACCACAAATAGGTCCCAAAATGAATAAAGAATGAATTAAAAAGTATAGGTATTTGACTATATTTTTACCCTTATCTCCCCCTACTTTATTCCTTGTCGACCTATTCATCAAGATGCCTAGGTCTCGGGGTTTTGGGTCATAAAATATTTACAATATTTTATTCTTTTTCTTTTCTTTTATTTATTCTATAATTTTGGCTTTAATTACAACATTTTATACACTATTTACATGTACATGCATGAATGCTAATATACTCTATTTAATGCTATTTAGAGGCATTTGCTAGGGTTTTTGAGGCTAAAATGATAGAATAAAGATGATGAAATGCGGATTCATCGTAAGGCTGTTATTAATCTTTTGTATATTTTCCTTTCAAGCTGATGTACATGTAAATGGTTATAGTGGGAAAATGTATCACCTGGACTTTATTTTGTGAATGGAAAAGTGTTGAAATACTTTCTTTTGAATATATTTTATTTGCAGTCTGTTTCTGAATGTTAGTTGTGATTACTGAATAAATTATTGCTGAGTAACCAGATCCGGTTATGGGAGGATCCGACAGCCCGAAATTGGGGTCGCGACAGATTGGTTTCAGAGCTTGGTTACTCCAATAATTTATTTAGTAATTAACAACTATGAGCGGTATTTAGAAAACTAAGGTTGTATTAAGATCCTTTGATCTTAATAAATGACTGCAATACCATTCACAAGTCATTATCCCTTATGTACATCATGCTAAGACATATAGGATCTGACCTTTGACCTTGACTCATCCCAGGATCATGGCATACCAAGATGTGTCTAGACAATTAGCGGCTATGATGGCAATGCTCCAAGACATGGGGCAAAGGCAACAAGCATTGGAGGAGAGGCTCAATGCACAAGCTGAGAGACCCGAGGCATCTAAGCCTACGGATGCTAGGATTGAAGGTTCTGTCCATCTTTATAAGGAAGAATCTAGTTACCATCCTTCAACTGAGTCTGCTCCTAACCCAACTGAAGGAGCAATGGAGAAGGCCCTTATTAGACACCAAAGATTACTAGATTATTACCGAAAGGGAAAAATTCCTCGATTCAAAGGTGTAGAGACACCTGCCGAGGCTGAGTTATGGCTCGATGACGTTACTAGGATGTTGAGGATAATCCATGCACCAGTTGACACCTATGTGCACTTTGCTGATTACTTGATAACAGGGGTTTTCCACGAGGGTCACCATGAAAAATATAAAAGTGTTGTCGCTGAGGCGACCACTCATAGAAGACCGGTGTTAATCAGCAATTAACCCACAATCCAAAGAATACAACAATCAAGCTCAAAAATAAATGTGAATTAATCTTCATTTTACTCTACCATAAAATGTATAGTGACAAATATGTAGAGGTCGAACCACAGAGAGCAACACAAAATGCAATAGCCTACGTGTCAATCACAGTCATCCTTGTGTGGGTTTCTTTCTTTTTTTTTATTATTATTATCAAAATATAATAATTAAGTATTATATATATATATTTATAAAATACAAATATATTACATCTATATATACGTAGAGGGTAAGCATATAGCTTATAATACACGTAATATATATATAGGTGTATCTAAATATAATGAAATAAATAAATAAATACATAAATATATATATATTTTATTAAGATTAATGAGAATACATATTACTAAATATATATATATATATAATATATATTTTTTTTCTTTTTCTTTTTTTGGATATATAGATATATATACATAAAAGGGGTATTATAATATTCACAAAAATACTCAAAAATGGTCAAAAATTCAGGAAAAGAATCTTTTTGGAATTTTCATGGCTTTTTACTGTTTTTACGATTTTTGGGTATTTTTGCAAACATTTTTAGTATTTTAAAATAGCTAAATAATAGCAAACAATGGACTAGGTACTGGCCGTCACAAAAACAGAGATTAAAAATAGCTAACAGCCTCAAAAATTTTCCACTTTAATTTTCTAATAACAATAATAAAATATAACATAAGTAGGGCCTGAGTTTATATTTTTTGGTTTTTCTTTGATTTTTTATATTTTTTGAAGTTTTTGGATATTTTTGAATTTTTAAGGTTTTCTTTTTGAGATTTTTAGGGATTTTTGGACTGACACTAATATAGGTCAAGATACACCATAGGTAATTTTTTTGGAATTTTTCGAGGCATTTTCATATTTTTTTGGGATTTAATAAGTTAGTCAGGGAATAAAAGACATGTTTTCGATTTTTAATAAATGCAAAAATGCAACAAAATGCAAAACTGAAAATATGGCGTTCAAGCATGACCAAACATGAGCTTAAGTCTATTTTTGCAAGATTTTTCGATTTAATATGAAGCATAAAATAAATAGACAAAGCCTTCAAAAATTAAATGGCCTGGCAGGGGTATTTTTGCAAATAAAATAGTTGTCAGGGGCATACAAGCAAAAATTACAACAAAAATACACTTTACTTTTATTTTGCAGGACCATTTAGTAAATACAAGAACCCGGCAGGGTTTAGATGCAAATTTTCACGCGCCTCACGTGGTTGCTGCACGTGAGGCGCGGAGGGACTAAAGTGTAAATACTAATACATCAGGGGGTCCAACTGCAATTTTTACAACTTATTTACAACTAAAACTTTTATTTTGGGGATCAAACTCTAAATACAAAAAGCGGGGGGTGAGATGTGAAATTTACCCCTAAATAAGGCTTTTCATCCTGCGGCGCTGGAGGCGCCACTTATACACGTGGCAACCATCAGACGGCGGACCTCGGTTCGACGATGAAGGGCCAGGATTAGAACCTCCTGGCTGATCTGACGGTGGATGTGCATCTTCATCGAACGGTCGGCTTTCAATCTGGGCCGCCCCTCTCGATCCAACGGTGCGGGCGGCACCTGGAAGAACTGGGAAGAAGCTCGCCCCCGGCGAGCTTCGATCGGGTAGCTCAGGCTCCTCCGGGCACCTCCCGCGCATCTGAAGCTCTCTGATCGTAGCTGGGAGGCTTCCGCATCGTCTGACGGTTCTTTGATGGCTCCTGGAGGTCCGAGTCGATGGAGCGAGGTCGGAGAAGAAGAGGACCCCCAGGAACCTCTTCCTGGGTCAAAGCAAGCCCAGAAGGGCTCGATTCCTCGTTGTACCTGCACAGGAAGAACCGCGGGCGAGAGAGCTAGCTCCTCGACCCGGGGTTATGAAGCTGCGATGCGAGATGGAGGTGGGCGGAGGGGCTCCGGCGAACGGCGGAGGTGGAGCCCTGATTCGCCAAGACCAAGGGTCCTGGGTTGATCTGATGGGTGCGATGGATGGAGAAAGCGTGGGGTTTCGAAATGGGGTGAACAGGGCGGTCGGATACGGTCAGGTCTACAGTGGAGAAGTCGCCGGAGCGGAGCTCCGGCGAACTTCGATTTTTGATTTTTACGCTAGGTTGATTAACTAACCACTAATATAACTACTGGAATGAAATGCTAACATTAAAAAACTAACTAAGAACGCATTAAAAGGGCAGCTCTTATACCTGGGGGCCTCCAGGGAGCAGGGCGGACGCCGGAGCTCCACCGCGACAAAATCCTCCTCTCTCCAGCCGATTCGAGGCACCAGCTCACTCCCCCTGTCACGAGGAATGTCCTAGGACTAGAATTAAGGCTTGAGATTGGATAAAAAGTGGCCAAATTCGAGGAAGGAAGCGGAGCTTTTTATTTATAAACATTGGCGAGTGGCCTTATTGACCGGCGATTATTGCATGATCTAGAGAGTATTAGGTTGATCCAAAGAATCGGCGGGCATCATGGATGATTAGGGATTAATTCTTGTGAAGGAAGCATCCTCGATTGATGGATGGTGTGCCCGGGAAAAGGCATGAAATCGGGGGAGTAGACAGTTCAGAGACGCCGGGCGAGGGATGGGACAGTTGACCTGGGAGTCAACGTTGGCCGGCGCCTTAAATGATTTTATTAATTTTTTCTTAAAAAATAAAAAATGTGTATTATTTCATCTAGTATTTATTTATGATTTTTATTGAATTTTTCGAGGTGTTTTATTATGATTTTATTTTAATAATGTGTATATGTATGTATTTACATGTGTTTTTGGGTATTTTATTTTTAATTTATTTATTTTCTTTTATTATTTTCTTGGCTTATTTTATAAATTTATAATTTATTTTTGTGAATATAAAAATATTTTTGTTTGATTTTTACAAGTTTATTTGTATTTTTAAATAAATAGGTCTATGTATATGTTAGTATACTTATAGGTACTTTACCTATATATTATACACATTGTATTTATTTAATGGATATTATTTGTTTTTATTTTAGCTTGGTATTTTTAATGATATATATATAATATATACATTATTATAAAAATATAAAAGAATGAAATAATTAAAGAATGTTTTTCTCTTTTTATTTATGAACATCCTTCTCATAGGTATTTTGCCTATATATGACATAGACTTATTTTTATTTTACAAATTCTTTTTGGTTTTATTCTAAGGCTAATGTGTATATGATTATATACATTATTTACAAGATTCTAAAAAATAATAATTTATAAAAATAATTATTTGTGAATATAATGAATATTTTAATCAGGTATTATATACAAGAAAGGCCAAAAACCTAACTTCTGCATATGGACTCCAAAAATTATGAAACCAATTTTATAAAATAGTTCATGAAATGCTATATACAATTAAAGGTGAGTTTGGGTGATTTGGAGTTGTTATTTGCAAGATATGGGTATGTGAAGTTGAGATTTTGGCTTTTTATTATGTGCATAAAATGTACACTGTGTATTATTTTTACACAAACTCAATTTTGTATTTTTATTTACATTATTATATACAACTTTTATGAACAAAGTTTCTTTATTTGATGAATAAATACTTATGTACAAAATAGGTGCCAAAAATGCATAAATGAATGAATGAATAAATGAGGTATTTATTGTATACTGCCCTTATCTCCCCCTACTTTATTCCTTGTCGACCAATTCCATGCTGGCCTTGGTCTCGGGGTTAGGGTCATAAAATATTTGGAATATTTTATTCCTTTTTCTTTTCTTCTCTTTATTCTATAATTTTGGCATTAAAAACCTTATTTAATGTACAATAAATACAAGAAACAATGAATGCTATTATATACAAATTAATGCTATCTACATGCATTTGCTGGGGTTTTTGAGGCCAAAATGATAGAATAAAGGTGATGAAATGGAGATTCATCACCCCCCTATACTTGCCTTTGCTAGTCCCTAGTAAACACTTATGCAATAAGCACAAAAAGAATAAAGAAAAGAAAAAGGGAAATGCAAGAAAGATAGAGTGAATTGGGGTGCTTTCAGTGTAATGCATGTCCTTACAAAATCTGAATTTGGAGCTCCTGTCAGACCTTGGGTGTGAAGGTGTGTGGAACCTAGTCGGGAACCAGCTCTAAAGTACAACAGCCTTCGGTAATCACAGAACTCGGTTCAACCCACCTCAATAGCCGGGTCAGAACTAGTCTACATCATACGCAAACTCTTGTAACTATGAAGCTGACTTGTACGGTGTAAGTGATAATGGCTCTCCCCAACTGAAATGATAAAGGAACTGACTTCTCCAGAATGACAACCCAATGATTCCCCAATCCAACAGCTCTTTCCTCGAGGAGCAGGGTATTCCCTTCTAAGTTCAAGTGGCAACCAGCTCTAGAGGAGGGGGTGAAGAGAAGAATGGACGGTAGCCAGTGTAGCTACCTATCCCGGGATGCCAGACCAGTGTAGTCAAGTCATCCAGCTACAGGCTTACATATTTGACTTTGGAGCTCAAGCTTGCTTATTGACTTTGTACATACTTTGCAGGCATTTTATTTTTGTACAAGCCTGACCATTTTTTTTTCAACATACTATTCACAGCAGCATTTACATAAGGAGTTTTTCCTCTTGAGCCAGTAGACTATCCCTCTTTTGAAGCTTTATCGCAACCCACAATCTCCTATCTTTAGACCTCATTGCTATTGGATCCGGTTGGGGTGCACTTCCCTCCCTAGACGAGGACGAATGTTTCCACCCGTGTGCGTCTCAGACTGGCAAATCCAACCCCCTCACCACTCCAACTGAGTTGAGCTAAGTGAAAGGTGCAGGTGTCCAAGTTAGATCACAGTCGGCAAGAGTCATACGTGTGTCTCGAAAAGTTCTAGTTAGTCCACTGAGGTGACTTGAACCCAGCCCTGATTTCTCAAAGAATTAAGTCTGTATAGACCTGAGGCACCTTAAACCTAGTTCCCATAAGGTTCCGGTGCAATTAGGTGCGGTAAGGTCTAATCGAGCTCCAATTTGAGACTTTCTTAGACTGATTCAATCATCAAGCTTCACTCAAAAAGAATATGAATGGTATGCTTATGCTATGCACAATGAATGATGCAATTTTTCACAAAAAATTGAAAGGATCAAAGAATGTTTTTACAAAAAGAATTTCTGCACAGGAAGTACGAACTGAAAATATTTAAAAAGTATGTACACTTATTTACACACGCGTGCTGCTTTATTTTCAAAATTTAGGTATTTTTAGCAATTTTACAGGTGTGAATGAAATAGTTTATTGAAGTATGTCCAGAAAGAATTGTCTGTGTCTTGTTTCTGATTTACTAGTATCTGAAATGGTGCTCTTATTAGCTTTTTGAAAATAATTTTTGCAAACTATAGTACACGATAATTTTTGCAATCCTTTACACACATTTGAAAACTATTTTTTGCAAAGATTTTTCACACTATATGTATATATATATACAATTTTCACAATAAGTTTGCCAATCATTTCTCAAAACATTTGCACATAGGTTTTTGAAATTCTTTCTTTCACACAAAGCAAAGTTTTGCAATCAACACAGTTTCACGCATTTGAAATCATTTCACATCAAATTTTTCAAAACTGGTCACACTATTTTTTCAAATCATACTGTACAGGTATCTGATTTATTAATCAGTAGATACCAAAGAAGAAAAATTGTATTTGACGTATAATATGGTTCCCATTCTTATAAACTTTATTTGACTTATTCCTTATTTACAAATGAGAGATTTTTGTGCGGATTCCTCAGACTTACTCGAGAATCATTTTCACAAGGGTTTTTGAAAACTCTAGTCCAAAATAATTTTTGCAACATGTACACGCATTTGAAAATCCTTTTACCAATGTTTTACACAACATAGATAGATTTTTCAAAACACCTTTGACAATCAACTTTTCACAATCATTTGCACACTAATTTTCACAAAGTTTTTGCTTTTACTCAAAGAAAATAGGTTTTACACGCAAACTAATTTTTCAATCGTTGAATACTTTTTCACGCTATTTTCAAACAAATTTCACAAGATTTTTCAAAGGAAAACGTTTCGTACAAAACCCTTTTCTGACTTACTAGTCAGTATAATTACAATGAGTCTGAGGAACTCACAATCATCTTTCATTATTATAAGGCTACTTTTTACATTTTATTTTGTGTTGTAGTGATATTTTATTTTTCAGTATGAGTTATGGCTTTTAGTATATACACGGTATATACGACCCCCCTATACTTAGCTTGAGCTATGTCCTCATAGATCGAAAGGAAAAATCAAAGACATAACTCGTACTGAGTATAGACAGATCTAAAGAATAAATATGAAAGAAATGAATGAATGAGAAGTTGACCGTCCCCCCTATACTTAGGATCAAAGAATCCTAAGTATAGCAGACTGTACAAATTGCGGGGAGGGTCAAGGGTGGGAATATACTGATCGTACTCAGATTGTCTCCCCCTATACTTAGGGTAAGATACTCCTAAGTATAGAAGAGGAGACAATGGAGAAGATCGAACTGAAATAAAAAACTCTAGGTGCACATCCCCCTATACTTAGGACAAAGTACGTCCTAAGTATAGAAAACTGTCTACAAAGGCGGCACCTTTTAGATAGAAAAAGAAAAGAGAAAAGGAAAAGAATAAAAGCAGAAAAGAAGAAAATCAGAGAAATAGTGGTTGGAGTACATCGTCTGAATCTTTTGGTGCTGCAGGTGCTGTGGAGATGCCATCGTTGTGCACTAGTTGAATAGAGTCAACAATGGCCAAGAATGCATCAGGTTCCAAGTAAGGCTTCAGTAGTTGGCCATTGACGACGAAAGGCTGTGCGTCAGGGGACAATTCTGATATCGCGATGCTTCCGTTGTCACGCACTTCACATATTCGGAATGGCCCTGTCCACTTACTTTTTAATTTACCTGGGAATATCCGCAACTTTGCATCAAACAACCACACTTTCTGCCCAACATCGAAGGTCTTTCGTCTGATGTGCCGGTCATGCCAGCGTTTCACCTTCTCCTTGTACATCAAGGTGTTATCGTATGCGCAGTCTCGGAATTCCAAGAGCCTGTTCAGATCGTCCTTTCTCTTCTGACCACCTTTTCGTGAGTCCAAGTTACAATTATTAATTGCCCAAAGGGATTTGTGAATTAATTCCACGGGCAGATGGCATGGTTTTCCATATACAAGACGGTAGGGCGACATGCCCAAGGGAGACTTGTAGGCCGTACGGTAAGCCCAAAGAGCTGAGTCCAAGAGTTGAGACCAGTCTTTTCTGTTTGGCCTAACAAGTTTCTGCAATATGGTCTTGATTTCTCTATTGGATAACTCCGCCATGCCATTGGTCTGTGGATGATAAGGAGACGTGACACGGTGATCGATGCCGTACTCCTTCGTTAACTTCTTGACCTCTTTGTTGATGAAATGGCTACCCCCGTCTGAGATGAGAATCTTTGGTATCCCAAACCGCGAAATGATGTTCTTCTTCAGAAACTGGCAAACTGTTTTGCTGTCGGCGGCTCGGGCGGGGATAGCTTCAACCCAACGACTCACGTAATCTACGGCAAGAAGGATGTGCTCAAAACCTTGACTGTTAGGGAAAGGTCCCATGAAGTCAATGCCCCATGCATCGAAAACATCTGCTATCTGAATGATTTTCAGAGGCATTGAGTCTTTGGCAGTGAGTGTCCCTTTCAGTCGTTGACAGTCAATACATCTTTTAACAAATTCTGCTGCATCCTTGAATAAAGTGGGCCACCAGAGGCCACACTGTAGTACTTTCGCTGCCGTACGATCTCCAGAATGGTGCCCACCAGATTCGAGCGAATGACAATGCTCGAGGACACTATATTGCTCCGTCTGAGGAATGCACCTGCGCCAAATACAATCTGCTCCTTCTCTGAATAGAAGGGGATCTTCCCACTGGTAAAAGCGGATGGTCGACATGAATTTGTTCTTCTGATTCTTCGTCCAATCCGAAGGTATTACCCCCGAGGCGAGGTAATTGACGATGTCAGCATACCAAGGGAGAGCATCCACGGCTAAGATAGCTTCGTCAGGGAAGGTTTCTGTGATAGGTGCATTGCTCAGAGGAGAGTCATGTTGCTCTATTCTGGAGAGGTGATCTGCTACCACATTCTGAACTCCAGGTTTGTCTTTGATTTCCAGATCGAATTCCTGGAGGAGAAGGATCTAACGAATCAGTCTGGGCTTGGCATCCTTCTTCTGCTGTAGGTACCGAATAGCAGAGTGGTCCGTGAAGATAGTGACCTTCGTCCCCAACAAATAGGATCTGAACTTCTCTAAGGCGAAAACCACAGCCAGCAGTTCTTTCTCTGTCACTGTATAATTTCTTTGAGCTTCATCTAATGTTCTGCTGGCATAGTGAATGGCATAGGGCGCCTTATCTTTCATCTGCCCTAGAACAGCTCCGACTACAAAATCTGACGCATCGGTCATTATCTCAAATGGAAGAGTCCAGTAGGGAGGCTGTAAAATTGGAGCCTGAGTGATAAGCTCCTTCAATTGATTGAAAGCAAGGAGAACTGTCTGATCAACAATGAACTCTGTCTCCTTGCACAAAAATTCTGTCAGAGGTCGGGCAATGCGGCTGAAGTCCTTGATAAATCGTCTGTAAAATCCCACATGCCCCAGGAATGACCTCACATTCTTTACTGACTGAGGTGGCTGAAGGTTTGAAATGACATCCACCTTGGCTGGGTCAACTTCCATGCCACGTTTGGAAACGACATGGCCCAGCACAATACCCTCTGTGACCATAAAGTGGCTCTTTTCCCATGAGAGCACTAGATTGACTTCCCGGCATTTCTGAAGCACTCTGTCTAGGTGCTCGAGGCAAGAATCGAAACTATCACCATAGACAGAGAAATCATCCATGAACACCTCGAGAAAACTGCCTACCATTTCGGCGAATACAGCTAGCATGCATCTTTGGAAGGTTGCGGGTGCATTGCATAATCCAAAGGGCATCCTCTTGAAGGCGTAGGTACCGAACGGGCAAGTTAAGGTAGTCTTCTCTTGATCCTCAGGGGCGATCGCCACTTGATTGTACCCGGAGTACCCATCCAGAAAGTAGAAGAACTCCTTGCCTGCTAATCTTTCCAACACTTGGTCAATAAATGGCAAGGGAAAGTGGTCCTTCTTGGTTGCTGCATTAAGACGACGGTAGTCAACACACACCCGCCAGGATGTCGGTACCCGAGTTGAAATTTCCTCTCCTTTTTCATTTGTGACCACAGTAAGCCCGGATTTCTTGGGAACTACATGCATGGGGCTTACCCACTTTGAATCGGAGATGGGATAAATGAAGCCTGCATCACACCACTTTGTGATTTCTTTCATGACCACGTCCCGAAGGTTAGGGTTCAGCTTTCTCTGAAATTCGCGGGACGGCTTGGCATCGTCTTCTAGATAGATATGGTGTGAGCACAGAGCTGGATTTATCCCTCGGAGGTCTGATACACTCCAACCAAGTGCCTTGCGGTTCTTTTCTAGAATCTCGAGAAGTCGAGATTCTTGATCCAGATTCAGCCTGCTGCTGATGATGACTGGATACATGTGTTCTTCACCCGTAAGGAAAGCATACTTCAGGCCTGCAGGAAGTGGCCTGAGTTCTGGTTTCAGTCTGTCCACTTTACCGGTCACTTCTGATACCATGCTGGTGGTGGGATGTACTTTGAGACTGTTACCATCCTCAACATCCTGTTGAGATCCCAGTGATGTACCGAACGGTTCTGTGGTGAGCTGATCATGTTCGGTCTGGAGTGAATGCTCAAGAAGATGCGCCTGCATCTGAGAATCCGTCTCCCACAAATCATCGAAGCTTATGCTGACTGTGCTTTCCAAGTCTTCCTCAAGAGTGAGGATTTCTCGGGTCCATGGATCGTCCAGCGATAACTCTGAGTCTCTGATTTCTGCAATCAAATCACAGTCTGCTTCTGGTGCTGCTTGACTCTCATCAGTTGTGGCATTCTGTTCCTTGTTCATGTTGATCGTGATTTGCTGGGTATTCGAGCTGAAAGTGATCTTTCCAGACCCGTAATCAACCACGGCACCTGAAGTACGGAGAAATGGTCTGCCAAGGATGATAGGAGTCTGGAGCAGTGGTGCAGGAGAGTCCATATCAAGGACTACAAAGTCAGCTGAGAATTTCATCTCCTGTACGGTAACTATCACGTCTTCCAACAAACCTCGGGGCCGCTTAACGGATCGGTCAGCGAACTGAAGGATCATTCGTGTCTGCTTGAGCGGTCCCAGCCCGAATTCTTGCATTATGGACGAGGGCAGAAGGTTGATGGAAGAACCACTGTCAAGAAGAGTACGCTCGAAGACCTGATCGAAAATCACATAACTGATCAGAGGTGCTCCTTTATCTTGCTTTTTCTGGGGGAGGTTGGTGATAGCTGCAACTGTGGCCATGGATAGGACGTGCTTTTCTACCTCTCGACGTCTGTTATCTTGCACTGGGCGACGCCTGTTAGTACATGCCTCTTTCAATCCTTTCTTCACAGCTGGCATGTATTCCACGGCCTTCAGCAATGGAATCTCAACAGTCAATTTATCTAAAATGTCCACGACACCTGGATCAGACAATGCAGTTTTTCTTTTTGCTATTTTTTTGGATTTTTGTATTGCATGCGGAAAAGGAATATTCACATTACTGGTAGGAAAATTAGAGTTCTTATTTACATCAAAATCATCGCCCATAGAATGTTGTACATCCGGACTACAAAAAGGAGTACAAGCTGGATCTAAATATGCTGGTGCTGCTGGGCGATCAAAAAGGGTAGCATTGGCTCCATCGGCTGGCACGGGATCGGCTGCTGCTGGCGGCTCCTCCAAAGCTGGCGCGGCTTCACTTCTGCTACATGCTTCTTTTTGTTGTTTTTGTTTTTGCTGATTTTTTTGTGTTTTTGGCTGAGGCTGATGACATGGCACGGCGACTGGACTGGCTTCTCCTTCCTCTTCCTCCTCACCTGCCCTGGAGCTGGTACGGTTGATGCGGAAGATGACGATCCACCTGTTTCTTTATTCACCCCATATCTGGTAGCAGGCGGAGGCAAGGCCCTACCGCTCCTGAGAGTAACAGCATTAGAATAAACAGTAATATCATTATCACACGCGGACTGGACATCACATTCTACCTGCTCCTTCTTCTTGAAATTGTTGGGGTTGGCTTCGACCTGCGCCGGAATGGTAGTGCGAGTGGCGGTCAGGTCATCAAGCCGCTTGGTCATCTCCGCCAGCTCTTGGACAAGCTGGGCTAGACACTCCATGGTGGGATTAGCTGAGGGCACATCAGAAGATGCAGCGTGCAGACCACGCTGTTGTTGGTTAGATGGGTGGGGAGGCTGCTGGTGGTGTTGCTGAGGTGGAGCAGGAAGTTGAAGTTGCTGGTAGGACGGAGGTGGGTACTGCTGGTATGGTTGAGGCTGAGCAGCCGCGTATTGGTGATACGGCTGTGGATGGCGATACTGCGGCTGCTGCTGATACGGAAAGTTCTGCCTCCATTGGTGTGCGAACTGAGGAGGCTGCTGGTGTTGTTGGTGAGGTTGAGAGGTTTGGCCAAAACGACCACCCTGAGGTTGGTGGTACTGCCGGTTGGCAAATTGCTGACCCTGGAGTTGTCCCTGAGGACGGGTCGGCTGTGCATCGTTCGTCCATACCCCGTTAACTTCTTGGATCAGGGGTGGTGGTGGGAAAACTGGATCAGGCATGGAAAGGAACTCTGGCTGATAAACGACCATCTGCTGCTGCGGCGGGCCCTGGTCGGGCGCCTGCACGTAGTACACGTGCTGGACTGCCGGTGGCTGCTGGCTCGGCTGAGGCTGATGCTGCGGTTGCGGCTCATCCTTCCTCTCAGCGGAAGCGTCTGATGGTGTAGCCGACTGGACAGAGTTGATCGTACCGACCAACAGCTCGAGGTTCTTGTTGATCTGATCGAGCTTATCCAGGTTCTGGGTCCTCTTCTCGATTACAGCGAGTTTCTCAAGATCCTGTGATCGCTTCTCGATTATGTCGACCTTAGAGAGATGGCCCCCGATGATGCTGAGGTTGGAGCTCTCATCTCTCTCTGCTTCTTTTGATGTAGCCATGTGAACTTGTTTCTGGAGGATCTGGGGCTGCTTCTGGTATGCCTTGGATGAAGAGAGGGTGGCCTCTCCTTCGGCCATTTCTTCGAAAATCTGCCATACAACATCTTCATCCTTGTTGAAATGGGAGCCCCCACATGCTGCGTCCACGAGCCTTTGACTTTCAATATTGAGTCCCCCAAAGAAATGTTGGACCAGGCTGGTCTTAGGGATCTCATGGTGGGGACACTTCTCCTGCAGATCAGTGAATCTCTCCCAAGCCTCATGTACGGACTCATGTGCCCCTTGGGAGAAATTGCTAATACGGGCTCGCATCTGGTTGAGCCGACCGAGAGGGTAGTACTTGTGCAGGAAGGCAGATTTCAACTCCTCCCAGGTCGTCACGACCTTTCCCATGTGATTGACCCAATAAAGGGCCATATCCTGTAGACTGAAGGGGAAAGCCGTCATCTTGACAATGTCCAGGGGGACATTCGGATAATGGGTGGCGCGGCAAATGCGGGAGAATTGCTGCAGGTGAATGTACGGCTCTTCATTGGTGTTGCCATGGAATGCAGGGAGAAGGGCTATGAATTGGGGCTTCAGCTCAAAGTGAGCGTGTACCGGTGGAATGAGAATCCACTCGGTCATCTGGCTGTCTCCCGGATTGTATGTTTCTTTTAGTGTCGGTTTCGGCGGTGGTGGGAATTCAGGATCATCATTGGGGTCATCACCACCGTCTCCTCCTCCACCTCCTCCTCCCCTGCCTCCTCTGCCTCGGCCTCCTCCTCCGTCGTTACGGAGTATCATATCATTCAACATGTCCTGGAAAGCGGTCTGCGTAAGGGCCTGCTCAGTCAGCTGTTGCTGGATAGCCTGGATAGATGCCATCAACTGTGCATTGACTTGGTTCTGATCTGGCACCTGTCCCTCTGGTGTGGGTGGCTGCTGACCTTTGCCCTTTCCTCCTGGCGCCATGTCAGGGTCTGAGTCGGACGAAATGAACTCCGGAGTAGTCTCCAGGGCTCGCACTGTCTTCTATCTGCATAATGAGATGGTCCGAATCAGATCACTTGCAATTAATGCTCAGCTGCCGTGATGAGGCTGGAATTCAGGTCAACCCCAGCATGTTGTGAATGGAAAACTGATGTAGACTGTAATCGACTCCCATTCACAACGACGATAGCGGGACAAAAGTGATCCCGGTTTATTGGGTGGCCAAGAGAAAGGTAGAAAACGAGGAGTCTGGAGATCGATCCGCAAAGTCCGGATCGGGTTCTCGGGAATCGCCTCGAAATTATTGGCGAGGTTGAGTCCATGGAATCGATGTAGGTGTCGGCATGGTCCCGACGAGACCATCCATGGATCAACTTCGCGGAGCGCAAGAGAATGTCGGATTTTGGAAGAATGATACGATGGTCAACGAGGAATAAAAGGAGTGTAAAACAGTAGAAAGGCTCGGTTGAGCGGGGTGGTCAAAGGAAGACATAACAAAATTTGCGCAAAGGCGCGAGACTTTGATCTTTGAACCTTAATCTAGATCCATACAAACACAAGACAAAATCGGGTTCACCAACTCACGCCATGTGAAGCCGTGAAAGCTCGGCTATTTATTATCTTTTCATTTTTAGAGTTGTGATTTTCAGGCATATCTTATAACAAGTCCTTAGTACGCTACCCTATAAGAGAGAGTACTGTCGGAAGAGTATCCCGTACTTGTCCTCCTCCTGTGTAACCTGTAGTCTGTACTTTTTGGAGTCCTTGTAACCCTTCCTGGATCCCTACTCAGCCAAAGAAAAGAGAGAGGAAGCCGATAGGCGAAACCAATACTTCGGTTCTCGCTCGCAACGGAATCACCCGTGAGCGTGCAAGAACCTACTCGGATGCAGGACGATGAGACAGACACCCCCGTGAAGGCGTGGCCTATGCTCAATACTTCGGACAGGGTCGATGCTCTCACAACAGAGAGTCACCATTGGTGACCAAGTCCTACTCGCCTACGTACGATAGAAGCGCCATTACTTCGGAAATCCAGGCGATACACAAGGCAGTTGCAGACTGGGTTTTGGGCTTTTCTATCCTTAGGGGTCGCACTCGCTCAAGGGAGTAGGGTTTTGGTCCCCCTCCAAGTACCTGAAAACAATGAGGGATTTATGAACCCGGTACAATGATAGTCCATTACAGATTTTAATTAAGGTCAAAGTTTATTTAGCAGTCCCCTGGTTTTAATTTTTTTGGTTTTCACTTTTTTTGGATCTGTTCTCATACCAGCGCCTAATCGTTTTTGTAGATTTTCATTTAAGTCCTAGGTGCTCAAAATCAGAGGGAGATAGCGGAAAAGCCGTGCAAGTGGTTCCATGATGGAAATCTCACCATTGAACCGAATGATGCATGCTGAGTTAGAAGACTTACAGTGCATCCCAGCTCTCTCCATGTGGTATGCAAAACAGAATTTTTAAACCTATCTACATGTCGGTATGCAAGGCGCAAAATCGTCCTAAACATAAGCTGCTATTAGCGTGAAGAACCATAAGTTTCTTATTTGTCTCTAGCCCAAGAGAGTCCGGTCTTGGCTCACCCCTCCTCTGCTCAACAAATTGAGGGTAGGAGAAAGCGCTTTACAGGGTTCGCTACGGCACAGAGGGCTAAGAGACAAATTTACAACTTGTTTGAGTTTGACTAGATCCAATCGAAGTAGACTATAGGAACATGCATTCTTATTAATGTTTGGACCTAGCTACCGAGTCAAGCAACCTATATCTAGGGGTTCCAAGCACACAAAACAAAGTAAAAGAAAGGCAGAAAGCTCAAAACTGCGGGAAACAAAATAAAAGAAGGCGATGAAAACTCGAAAAAAAACCGCGATGAGGCCCCCAGGTGAACAATCGCCTGGGCACTGGACCTCATTGTGAAGAGTAAAGTCCTGTTTATATACATGCCAAAATAGTCTCTCTCTCACCATGAATTACAAAAATAATTTTCCTAAACATCTAGCCTATCTAATGCCCCTCTCTTTGCTTCTTTGGTGCCCTCTCCAGGTGGTCATGAGAAGAGAAGACCACCCTCCTCCAAGCTCGGCTGCCTTGGCCTCCTAGGAAGCCATCCTAGCGTGGCGGTCCCTCGCATCAAAGTTACAAAAAAGATTGCATTAGCATACTCAGTTAATCAAATAGAGCAGGCAAATTAATCACAATAAATAAAGGAATGAAGCATGGTGATTAATGGCAATAAAACAATAGCTGCTCACACAAAAATGAATCATGAATCTAAATTTTCATACAAGAATGACAAAAATCAATTTGGCTATGCTCATTGCTCCCCGGCAACGGCGCCATCTGATAACAGGGGTTTTCCACGAGGGTCACCATGAAAAATATAAAAGTGTTGTCGCTGAGGCGACCACTCATAGAAGACCGGTGTTAATCAGCAATTAACCCACAATCCAAAGAATACAACAATCAAGCTCAAAAATAAATGTGAATTAATCTTTATTTTACTCTACCATAAAATGTATAGTGACAAATATGTAGAGGTCGAACCACAGAGAGCAACACAAAATGCAATAGCCTACGTGTCAATCACAGTCATCCTTGTGTGGGTTTCTTTTCTTATTATTATTATTATCAAAATATAATAATTAAGTATTATATATATATATATATTTATATAATACAAATATATTACATCTATATATACGTAGAGGGTAAGCATATAGCTTATAATACACGTAATATATATAGGTGTATCTAAATATAATGAAATATATATATATATTTTTTATATTAAGATTAATGAGAATACATATTACTAAATATAAATATATAATATATATATATTTTTTTCTTTTTCTTTTTTTTGGATATATAGATATATATACATAAAAGGGGTATTATAATATTCACAAAAATACTCAAAAATGGTCAAAAATTCAGGAAAAGGATCTTTTTGGAATTTTCATGGCTTTTTACTGTTTTTACGATTTTTGGGTATTTTTGCAAACATTTTTAGTATTTTAAAATAGCTAAATAATAGCAAACAGTGGACTAGGTACTAGCCGTCACAAAAACAGAGATTAAAAATAGCTAACAGCCTCAAAAATTTTCCACCTTAATTTTCTAATAACAATAATAAAATATAGCATAAGTAGGGCCTGAGTTTATATTTTTTTGATTTTTCTTTGATTTTTTATATTTTTTTGAAGTTTTTGGATATTTTTGAATTTTTAAGGTTTCCTTTTTGAGATTTTTAGGGATTTTTGGACTGACACTAATATAGGTCAAGATACACCATAGGTAATTTTTTTGGAATTTTTCGAGGCATTTTCATATTTTTTTGGGATTTAATAAGTTAGTCAGGGAATAAAAGACATGTTTTCGATTTTTAATAAATGCAAAAATGCAACAAAATGCAAAAATGAAAATATGGCGTTCAAGCATGACCAAACAGGATCTTAAGTCTATTTTTGCAAGATTTTTCGATTTAATATGAAGCATAAAATAAATAGACAAAGCCTTCAAAAATTAAATGGCCTGGCAGGGGTATTTTTGCAAATAAAATAGTTGTTAGGGGCATACAAGCAAAAATTACAACAAAAATACGCTTTACTTTTATTTTGCAGGACCATTTAGTAAATACAAGAACCCGGCAGGGTTTAGATGTATATTTTCACGCGCCTCACGTGGTTGCTGCACGTGAGGCGCGGAGGGACTAAAGTGTAAATACGAAAACATCAGGGGGTCCAACTGCAATTTTTACAACTTATTTACAACTAAAACTTTTATTTTGGGGATCAAACTCTAAATACAAAAAGCGGGGGGTGAGATGTGAAATTTACCCCTAAATAAGGCTTTTCATCCTGCGGCGCTGGAGGCGCCACTTATACACGTGGAAACCATCAGACGGCGGACCTCGGTTCGGCGATGAAGGGCCAGGATTAGAACCTCCTGGCTGATCTGACGGTGGATGTGCATCTTCATCGAACGGTCGGCTTTCAATCTGGGCCGCCCCTCTCGATCCAACGGTGCGGGCGGCACCTGGAAGAACTGGGAAGAAGCTCGCCCCCGGCGAGCTTCGATCGGGTAGCTCGGGCTCCTCCGGGCACCTCCCGCGCATCTGAAGCTCTCTGATCGTAGCTGGGAGGCTTCCGCGTCGTCTGACGGTTCTTTGATGGCTCCTGGAGGTCCGAGTCGATGGAGCGAGGTCGGAGAAGAAGAGGACCCCGAGGAACCTCTTCCTGGGTCAAAGCAAGCCCAGAAGGGCTCGATTCCTCGTTGTACCTGCACAGGAAGAACCGCGGGCGAGAGAGCTAGCTCCTCGACCCGGGGTTATGAAGCTGCGATGCGAGATGGAGGTGGGTGGAGGGGCTCCGGCGAACGGCGGAGGTGGAGCCCTGATTCGCCAAGACCAAGGGTCCTGGGTTGATCTGATGGGTGCGATGGATGGAGAAAGCGTGGGGTTTCAAAATGGGGTGAACAGGGCGGTCGGATACGGTCAGGTCTACAGTGGAGAAGTCGCCGGAGCGGAGCTCCGGCGAACTTCGATTTTTGATTTTTATGCTAGGTTGATTAACTAACCACTAATCTAACTACTGGAATGAAATGCTAACATTAAAAACTAACTAAGAACGCATTAAAAGGGCAGCTCTTATACCTGGGGGCCTCCAGGGAGCAGGGCGGACGCCGGAGCTCCGCCGCGACAAAATCCTCATCTCTCCGGCCGATTCGAGGCACCAGCTCACTCCCCCTGTCACGAGGAATGTCCTAGGACTAGAATTAAGGCTTGAGATTGGATAAAAAGTGGCCAAATTCGAGGAAGGAAGCGGAGCTTTTTATTTATAAACATTGGCGAGTGGCCTTATTGACCGGCGATTATTGCATGATCTAGAGAGTATTAGGTTGATCCAAAGAATCGGCGGGCATCATGGATGATTAGGGATTAATTCTTGTGAAGGAAGCATCCTCGATTGATGGATGGTGTGCCCGGGAAAAAGGCATGAAATCGGGGGAGTAGACAGTTCAGAGACGCCAGGCGAGGGATGGGACAGTTGACCTGGGAGTCAACGTTGGCCGGCGCCTCATTGGGCCACGTAGGCCGCTACGAGACAAAATAACAAATCTGAAGGAAGATTGATTTATTTGACGCCTTAAATGATTTTATTAATTTTTTCTTATAAAATAAAAAATGTGTATTATTTCATCTAGTATTTATTTATGTTTTTTATTGAATTTTTCGAGGTGTTTTATTATGATTTTATTTTAATAATATGTATATGTATGTATTTACATGTGTTTTTGGGTATTTTATTTTTAATTTATTTATTTTCTTTTATTATTTTCTTGGCTTATTTTATAAATTTATAATTTATTTTTGTGAATATAAAGATATTTTTGTTTGATTTTTACAAGTTTATTTGTATTTTTAAATAAATAGGTCTATGTATATGTTAGTATACTTATAGGTACTTTACCTATATATTATACACATTGTATTTATTTAATGGATATTATTTGTTTTTATTTTAGCTTGGTATTTTTAATGATATATATATAATATATACATTATTATAAAAATATAAAAGAATGAAATAATTAAAGAATGTTTTTCTCTTTTTATTTATGAACATCCTTCTCATAGGTATTTTGCCTATATATGACATAGACTTATTTTTATTTTACAAATTCTTTTTGGTTTTATTCTAAGGCTAATGTGTATATGAATTATATAAATTATTTACAAGATTCTAAAAAATAATAATTTATAAAAATAATGATTTGTGAATATAATGAATATTTTAATCAGGTATTATATACAAGAAAGGCCAAAAACCTAACTTCTGCATATGGACTCCAAAAATTATGAAACCAATTTTATAAAATAGTTTATGAAATGCTATATACAATTAAAGGTGAGTTTGGGTGATTTGGAGTTGTTATTTGCAAGATATGGGTCTGTGAAGTTGAGATTTTGGCTTTTTATTATGTGCATAAAATGTACACTGTGTATTATTTTTACACAAACTCAATTTTGTATTTTTATTTACATTATTATATACAACTTTTATGAACAAAGTTTCTTTATTTGATGAATAAATACTTATGTACAAAATAGGTGCCAAAAATGCATAAATGAATGAATGAATAAATGAGGTATTTATTGTATACTGCCCTTATCTCCCCCTACTTTATTCCTTGTCGACCAATTCCATGCTGGCCTTGGTCTCGAGGTTAGGGTCATAAAATATTTGGAATATTTTATTCCTTTTTCTTTTCTTCTCTTTATTCTATAATTTTGGCATTAAAAACCTTATTTAATGTACAATAAATACAAGAAACAATGAATGCTATTATATACAAATTAATGCTATCTACATGCATTTGCTGGGGTTTTTGAGGCCAAAATGATAGAATAAAGGTGATGAAATGGAGATTCATCATTACTCCCTAGCAGATTACGCACGACGATGGTGGAGAGCAATTTCCAAGAAATTAGCAGATCCTGTTCCATGGGATATCTTTGAAGAGAGGTTCCGAGCTCACTTCTGTCCCTCTCATTGGGAAGAATTAAAGAGGAGAGAGTTGGCTTCTCTGAATCAGGGTTCTAAGATCGTATGAGATTATCATATCCACTTTACTGAGCTACTACATTACTCACCAGCTCTAGAAGCTTCATCACAAGAGTGTCTTACCAAATTCGTTAGCGGTCTTCAGGGAGATCTGCGAGAAAAGCTTGCTGGTTTTAGAGATACAACCGTAGATGAAGCAATGGACATCGCCTCTCGTATTGAGATGGAGAGGGATGAAAACCACCAAAGAAGAAGTTTCCACTTTAATGGTGGACCATCCAAAAGCAAAGCACATCGCTATCATCCAACCGGTTCCAATATAAGCTCACCACAGACCTTGGATTAGGAATTATCAGGAAGAGGGGGTTTCTCTAAACCTCCACTATACCCCCGTAACTCAGCACCAGGAACTAGTACCTCTGTGGTTGGATCTTCTGCTCAGACAGGAACACATGTATGTTATCACTGTCATCAAGAAGGTCACATTAGGAAAGACTGTCCGCAGTTGAGAGGTTCATGGTTTAAACCAACTCCGATTAACAGTATAACATCCACCCCGAGCAATGGAGCAACACGCAGAGGAAGACATGGTAGAGTTCGTGGCTCACAAGGAACATCTCCTACACAACAACCACCACAAAGCGTTGCGGGTTCTAGCTTGCCTATTCCTAATGGCCAGCTCAATGCAATTACTGAAGAACAAGCCTACAATTCAGGCACGGTCGTACGAGGTATTGTTACTATTCATGGATTTTCAGTACATGTCTTATTTGATTCTGGTGCTTCCCATTCATTTATTGCTCAACGGCTAGTACCCACTTTGGGTAAGGTACCGATAGAAGCACAAAAATCCTATCTGATCAAGGGACCAGGAGGACAAGTGTTTATAATCCGAGAAATCCTGGATGATTGTGTAGTACTGATAGCAGGACATCAGTTACATGTTTCCTTATTACTTATTGAAATGGATGACTTTGATCTCATTCTTGGGAAGGATTGGCTAGAAAGGCATCATGCATGCCTTGATTGTTTACGGAAGACAGTAACTTTTCACATTCCTAACTCGATTGAGTTATAATTTATTGGAAAGACATCCAGTTATGATGTCAAGTACATATATACTTTAAAGGCTCAACAACTGTTAGAACAAGGATGCCAAGGCTATTTAGCTTATGTATCCACTACATCAGGGTCAGAAAGAATGATAGAAGATGTGCCTATAGTGTGTGAGTTTCCTGATGTATTTCCAGAGGAACTACCTGGATTACCACCTGAACGAGATATTGAATTTGAAATCTCTCTTATACCTGATACTCAACCTATCTCTATCCCTCCATATAGGATGGCACCAGCTGAGTTACGAGAGTTAAAGGCACAGTTGCAAGAACTATTAGATAAAGGATCCGTTCGTCCTAGTACTTCACCATGGGGAGCACCTGTCTTATTTGTTAGAAAAAAGGATGGGTCGATGCGGTTGTACATTGACTATAGACAACTAAACAAGAAGACCGTAAAGAACAAGTATCCTCTACCAAGGATAGATGATCTCTTTGACCGGTTACAGGGTTCGACTGTGTATTCCAAGATTGACTTAAGATCTGGATACCATCAGTTGAAGATAAAAGATGCGGATATCCCCCAAGATAGCCTTTCAAACTAGATATGGACATTATGAATTCTTAGTTATGCCTTTTGGATTGACAAATGCCCCAACAGCTTTCATGGATCTCATGAATAGAGTATTCAAGGAGTTCTTAAACCGATTTGTAGTAGTCTTTATTGATGATGTGCTTATTTACTCCAAGGATAAGTATATGCATGAACATCATCTCAGGCAGGCACTTGAAACTCTAAGGAAGAACAAACTGTATGCTAAATATAACAAATGTGATTTCTGGCTATCTGAAGTATCTTTCTTAGGCCATGTTATTTCTGGGCAAGATATATCAGTTGATCCTACAAAGGTTAATGCAGTGATGAGTTGGGAACGCCTGAAGATTGTCACAGAAATACGATCTTTTCTGGATTTAGCTGGATATTATAGAAGATTCGTGAATGACTTTTCACGAATAGCATTGCCAATGACTAGACTAACCAGAAGGAAGTCCCATTCTTATGGTCTAATACATGTGAAGCTAGTTTTCAGACACTGAAAGAATGCCTAACATCTGCACCAATCCTTACTCTACCCTCTGGGAGTGAAGGGTTTACAGTGTACACTGATGCGTCTAAAGGACTTGGGGCAGTTCTTATGCAACATGGTAACGTAGTTGCATATGCATCACGACAGCTCAGGACACATGAAAAGAACTACCCAACACATGAACTTGAATTACCTGTTGTAGTCTTTGCTTTAAAGATATGGAGACATTACCTCTATGGTATTACTTTTGAAATCTTCACTGATCATAAAAGCTTGAAATATCTATTTGATCAGAACGAACTCAATATGAGGCAGAGACGGCGGCTAGAGTTGTTGAAAGACTATGATTGCACTATCTCCTACCACCCTGGTAAGGGGAACGTCGTTGCAGATGCCCTTAGCAGAAGAACTTATTCACCTGGGTTGGTGAGTGCTATCCACTTCTGGGGTTTACTATCAACGTTAAGTGAATGGAAACCATTTGATAGTAGTGCCGATACTATAACTATTCCTCACCGATACAAACCAGAGATCTGGGATAGGATAAAGAAAGGATAGGAGGATGATCGAGTCCTTAAAGACTTAAGACAACAACTTGAGAAAAATGAGATATAGGGATTCCAGATACAAGATGGGTTACTGTATAACCATCATAGAGTTTGTGTACGAAACACACCTGAACTAAGGAAAGACATCTTACGTGAAGCACACTGCTCAAGATTATCTATTCATCCAGGAATTACAAAGATGTATAAGGATCTTCATTCATACTTTTGGTGGCTGGGAATGAAGAAAGATGTTGCTGAGTTTGTGAATTCATGTTTTATTTGCCAGCAGGTAAAGGCTTCACACCAAAAGTCACCAGGACTATTGCAACCCCTCCCTATACCTGAATGGAAATGTGAAAGCATTTCCATGGACTTCGTTACTGGCTTACCCCAGACGACTGGTAGTAAAGATAGTATGTGGGTTATAATAGATCGTCTGACAAAGGTAGCACACTTTATTCCGATAAACTTATCTTTCACTCCAGACCAGCTTGCTGAGTTATACATCACACATGTGATTCGCCTCCATGGTATTCCGAAGGAAGTAGTTTCAGATCGAGATTCACGATTCACCTCACACTATTGGGAGAACTACATGAAAGCCTTAGGTACACAACTATGCTTGAGTATAGCATCTCATCCACAAATAGATAGTCAGTCAGAATGTACGATTTAGACACTAGAGGATATGCTACGAGCGTGTGCCTTAGAATGGAAGGGATCATGGATTAAACATTTACCTCTTGCAGAATTCACATACAACAACATCTACCATATAAGTATTGGCATGGCAACATTTGAAGCACTTTATGGACGTAGGTGTACTACTCCTTTGTGTTGGCAAGAAGTCGGGATAAAGAACCTTTATGATTCAGATACACTGCAAGAGATACGGGAAGCTGTAGAGCTTGCTCGAAAAAGACTATTGATTGCTCAAAGTCGCCAGAAAAGCTATAGTGATACTAGGCGAAGAGACATTGAGTTTGAGGTAGGTGACTTTGTATTTCTCAAAGTATCACCTATGAAGGGAATTCAAAGGTTTGGTGTGGATGGGAAGTTAGCACCCCGATTCGTGGGTCCCTTTGAAATTATCCAGCGGATTGGAAAAGTTGCCAATAGACTTGCGCTTCCTCCACATCTTTCGGCAATACATGATATTTTTCATGTATCTGAGAAAGTACGTTAAGGATCCAGAGCATAAGATAAGTTATGATAATTTACATGTTGAGCCAGACTTGACATACCAAGAGTTACCTATGCAAATACTTGACAGGGATATCAAGAAATTGAGAAACAAAGAGGTGCCTCTAGTTAAAATATTATGGCAGAACCAAGAGTTTGAAGAAGCCACATGGGAACCTGAGGCGTAAATGAGAGAGAAATACCCCTACTTGTTTGAGTAATAACACTATGTATTGTATATCTTCTTTATAAATGAAATGACGTTCATTCTCTTTAAGGTTGTTATGGTTTCAATCCTCTTTAAAGTTGTTATTCCTGCATTTCTAGTCTCGAGGACGAGACTTTCTTTAAGGTTATTATAATTGTAAAGCCTTGAACTTGGTATATCTCGGATCCTATATAATAAGATCCGACTCGTCAAGAGAAAACCAACGGATTTTGTTTCGTGTGAATTGGACTTCGTTTTGATCATTAACCCATAATGACTATCATTAATACTAATTAAGTGTGATTAAAGAAACTAATGATGAATTGAAAACTGCTAATGATAATTAGAAAATACTAATCAATAGTTAGCAAAAGATAAGCGTAAGCTGAGAAAGTTAAATCGCGATTAGTGATAGTTATCACGATTAGTGTTAATTAAGCGTCATTAGTGAATCTAGAATCCTCTGGAATGTTCTAACTTAAGACCCAAGTTTGGGATAGGTTTTGGCCAAAATCATGGGCCAAAACTATGGGCTGCTAAACCATGGTTAAGGTCTAAACCATGGTTTTCTAACCATTGTTAGTGTTTTTTTGGAGCCTATAAATAGACCCCCTACCCATTCATTCTCTACGATTTCCACCACCACCACCACCCCAAGGGCTAGGGTCGAGAGGTCGGGAGGAGGAGTGGGAGGCGAGGGAGGAGCGCTAGCGAAGCGCTGCCGGGAGAACGAGGAGGAGAAAGGTATGATCCTCTCTTAGTTTGTTTCGTAAGCTAGGATTTCAATTCATCCTCTTTTCTTCCAAGCTTTGATCTTGATTCATCTTTCTTTTCGATTCGTTTTCTGTTATGGTTCGATGAGAAATCTGTGTAACACCCTACTTAGGTGCGGGCGGCTATGCACGTTAGTGAACCCTGTAATTCGTCACACATTCACTCATTTAAGACGCGTGGTGTCTACCGATTCTTCATCTCTTATGTTTCCATTCTTTCAATTATGCTTTTACAGTTATTTTGATGGAGAAACCTGTGTAATACCCTACTTAGGTGCGTGCGGCTATGCACGTCAGTGAACCATGTGATTCGTCATACATTCACTCACCTAAGATGCGTGGTGTCTACCGATTCTTCATCTCTTATTGTTTGAGTATATTCTTTCAGTTTTGCTGTTGTTTTCCTCACGATTGATTTTATAGAGGAAAATTTTTTCATTTTTATTTTGAAATATGTCCCGATACAAGGGGAAACTCTGTCGAAATTTTCCGAGAAATATGTCCCGATACAAGGGGAAACTCTACCGAAATTTTCCAAGAAATATGCCCCGATACAAGGGGAAACTCTGCCGAAATTATAAGAGAAAATATGTTCTTGGTGTTATTCGTGTTCTTTGCGTTCTTCGTGTTCTTCGTTCGTTCTTGGCGTTCTTAACACGTTCTTAGCGTTTTTGATACAAAAATGAAATTCGTTCTTTTCAGGAGCCTTAAAACATCCTTTCTAAAAATGAAACACGATAAAGCCTTGCATACACGAGAGAGCTCGATTAGGTAACGAAATCCTTCCTTTTGCTGTTGGGTTTTCAAACGAGATTATTGAAATTCTTGACTTTATGTTCTGTGCTATAAAGAATCCTAATTTTAGCTATTTTTGATAAAGTCTGAACAGTTGCTTTGTGATTCCCACTAAAATAAGGTTTAAGCATCAAATCGATGCGATGGCTTTGAAAGTTAGGGTTTGGGAGTTAAAATAGGCATAATACGAGTATATATGCATATGAATAATATATATGTGAGTCTGTACTGAGTATTGCTAATTATGCAAATCGAAGACTTAACGAAAGAATTACATCATGGGAATTTATGTGGTTTGAGTTGGATCCTAAAAAGGATCATGTGTCACGTTAAGGATGACTAGGAGTAGAACTACAGGTCGGGCATGCAACCTGTAGGTTTGTCGGAAGGAACCCGTATTGGCGTTTCCCTACCTAGGTGGTACACAGTTGCCCTGTTATGATAACTGCACACGAAATGAATATTTTGCAATACGTGGTACCGGGAGCCAATATCTTCGAGTTGAACGACAGAAGATGTGGTCGTGCCATTGGAGGCACAAGTGGTTCAATAGCGGCTGGGTCACGATAATATGTATTAAAAGCCGCTAGGTTATATGGTTAAATGTTAGCCTGAGCTTTTAAGCAACCGAGTCCTTGAGGATGGTGTGCTCATTTTATTTTCCAGGTTGAGGGTTTGAGACCATGTTTAATAAAATAAAAGAAAATTGTCAGGGTAGTATTGGAGGATCGGTTGAGGCGACGTGCGGCGGCATAAGCTTACCAAGATCAACACAATCTCCAATCCTGAAGTGTCCACAGCTTCAGAGTCCTTATAGTGGTGAGGTAATTCCCTGGACTAATTCCTGACGTGGAATAGAAAGGAATATGACTTAAATTAATGAGAAAGAATGAAACTTTTTGTGATAAAAAGTTTTGAAAAATTAACCATTTCTTTACTTTTCCCTTCTTCGTTACTTAGCATTCGCTAATTTTTATCCTATGATTTATGGAAAACCCAACAGGTATCGGTGAGCCAACGCAAGGACCTTAGTAAACATCCAGCCAGCCACAGTAGCTTTACTTTGTAAGGTTGTTAGTAATCTTTTGTATATCTTCCTTTCAAGCTGATGTATATGTAAATGATTATAGTGGGACAATGTATCATCTGATCTTTATTTTGTGAATAGAAAAGTGTTGAAATACTTTCTTCTGAATATACTTTATTTGCGGCCTGTTTCTGAATATTAGTTGTGATTACTGAATAAATTATTGCTGAGTAACCAGATCAGGTTATGGGAGGATCCGACGGCCCGGAATTGGGGTCGCGACAATGTCCGCCCATGATAGTGGGAAGGTATACTTTTATGTCGAGGGAGAAAGTGTACAAATAGAGACGATCGACGAGACTAGAGCATGAGATTCAGCCTGCTCCGAGCAGTCCAGCGATGCAAGGCAGATGACAGATGCAGAGCGAGATGTCCACGAGGAGTGTGATTTTGTGATTACAGATGATGAAGCAGTTTAGCCTGATCCTATATCACGAGCTCTTGATGCACCTTCAGATACTGCAAATTTACAGATTCCAGCAGATGAGAGTTCGGATAGCACACTCTTGGCAGAGGACACAGTTGAGGCTGACGGTCGCGGACTGGAGAGAGAAGTAGAGTATATTTCATGTGATTCTGATTAAGATCCCTCAGATTCATACATTGACTGGGATGATTTTGATGAGCTTTTACCTTGTCTGATTCCCACAGAGTCGACAGATCGGGTGGAGATTGAGACAACACAGACTACAGATACACCAGCAGGGTCATCTTCGCCAGATTCATATGATCAGCGAGAGTTCTCCCATGCAGATTTGGTTGCTTTCACAAAGACATTCCAGAAGCCAGATTTTCCAGCTCCTAGTTTCCCAGAGTTGAAGCCCTTGCCACAGTCACTGAAGTACAGATTCCTTGCGGGAGAGCCGGAGATGTAGCTAGTCATTATCTCAGCAGATTTGACTGGAGAGCAAGAATCTCGTTTGATGGAGGTTCTTGAAAGAAACCGCATGGCGATTGGATGGAGTGTAGCTAATCTCCAGGGGATAAGTCCAACCCTATGCTCTCACCTTATTTATTTCGAAGAGGACGCTAAGCCCTCGCGTGAGTTCCAGCGACGACTGAACCCAAACCTTTGAGATGTGGTCATGAAAGAGATATCAACATGGTGGAGCACCAATTTTATCTACCCCATCTCCGACTCCAAGTGGGTTAGTCCATTACATGTGGTGCCCAAGAAGACGGACATCACTACAGTTGTGAGTGAGTCTAGAGAGGAGATCGCTAGCGGGTACCCACTTCTTGGAGGATCTATGTGGACTACAAACGATTGAATCATGCCACCAAGAAGGATCAGTTCCCGCTGTCATTTATTTATCAGATTATTGAGAGGCTAGCTGGGAAGAGTCGTTACTGCTTTCTTGACAGGTACTCCGGCTATAACCAGGTGACCATAACGTCTGAAGACCAGGACAAAATGACATTCACCAGTCCGTTTGAGACATATGCTTTCAGACGGATGCCCTTTGGTCTATGTAACACCTCGACGACATTCCAAAGGTGCATGTTGTCCATCTTTTCGGACATGGTAGGTGATCGCTTAGAAGTCTTCATGGATGATTTCTCTGTCTATGGCGGTGGGTTTGATGCTTATCTTGACTGCCTAGATTGTCTTGTCTTATCTTGGGAGAAGAGTCACTTCATGGTGACTCAGGGGACGGTGCTTGGCCATATCATCTCCAACAAGGGTATGGAGGTCGATCCGGCCAAGGTGGATATCATCAGGAAACTCAATCCACCGTCCAAATTACGGCAGTTGCGGTCTTTTCTGGGGCATGCCAATTTCAAACGACGATTCATTCAGGATTTCGACAAGATTGCCCGACCGTTTACTGATCTACTGACAAAAGACACCGAGTTCATTGTAGATGATAAGTGTCTAGCATCCTTCGAGACTCTCAAGGGATTAGTTGTCGAGGCTCTTGTCCTCCAGCCATCTGATTGGTCTCTCCCATTCGAGATCATGACAGATGCTTCTGATTTTACCATAGGGGCTATGCTAGGACAGAGGAGGGATGGATTACCTTATGACATTCACTAAGCTAGCCGTACTTTGGATACCGCCAACGGAACTACACTATCATAGAGAAGGAGATGCTAGCCGCAGTCTTTGCTTTAGATAAGTTTAGATCTTATATTCTTGGATCTAGAGTGACAATTTTTATAGATCATACTGCCATCAGGTACTAAATGGCAAAGAAGGATGCCAAAGAGAGATTGATCAGATGGATCCTTCTGCTCCAGGAGTTTGATATTGAGATTAAGGATAAGCCTGGAGTCAAGAATGTGGTGGCGGACCACCTCTCCCGATTAGATAACCTGGAGGAATCAGAATAGATGGAACCTATTATAGAGACCTTCCCAGATGAGGCGATCCTTGCTACTGCCTCACTTCCATGGTACACCGACATTGTAAACTATCTTGTCACCAAGAAAGTTCCACAAGGTTGGCCCAGACAGCGACTAGAGAACTTCTTTGTGAATGCCAAGTCATACCATTGGGAGGATCCCATCCTTAATCATGAATGAGGGGATAGCGTCTGGCGTCGGTGCATTCCTCAAGAGGAGCACCATAGCGTCCTCACATACTGCCACAAGCTGGAGGCAAGAGGACATCACTCTGGGAGGATAACAACATAGAAAGTGCTCCAATCTGGCCTATGGTGGCCTACCCTCTTCAATTATTCTGATGAATTCGTGAAGAGGTGTATTGACTGTCAGAGAATGGGTACCTGTGGACAACGTGATATGATGCCGATGCATCCTATTCACTTATGTGAGGTTTTGACGCATCGGGCATCAATTTCATGGGTCCATTCCTTAAGAGTCAGGGATATGAGTACATTTTGTTGGCTGTGGATTATGTGAGTCGTTGGGTTGAGGCCATCTCCGCCTGAACCACATATGCTAAGACTGTTTGCCGATTTTTGAGGAAGGATATCATTTCACGGTTTGAGGTTCCTAGAGTGTTGATATCAGATGGGGGGACTCACTTTATCAACGACAAGGTAAAGGCCCTTGCTAACGAGTTCAGCATAGACCATCGGGTTACCACTCCTTATCATCCTTAAACCAATGGTCTTGCTGAAGTATCGAATAGGGAGATCAAGACAATATTGCAGAAGGTCGTCCGCCCAGATCGAAAGGATTGGTCACAGCTTTTGGACTCGGTCTTGTGGGCATATCGGACTTCCTTCAAGATACATTTGGGTACGTCTCCCTTTCGTCTCGTTTATGTCAAGTCATGCCATTTACATGTCGAGATAAAGCACAAGTCACTATGGGAAATCACTGAGATATTATTGGATCTAGAGAGTATAGGAGATCAGAGGAAGGCAGAGTTGGCAGCTCTCGAGGAGCTTAGAGATACAACCTTTTCGAGTAGTCTATAATATAAGGAGAGAGTGAAGACATGACATGATTCTCATACCAACCATAAACAGTTTGAGCCGAATCAACGAGTCTGGTTATTCGATGCCAGGTTGAGATTATTTCTAGGGAAGTTGTAGAGCAAGTGGAAGGGACCATACTTGGTCCGAAAGGTAAACAACAATGGAATTATTGATATATCTGAGAAGCCGTTTGAGTCTACCTTTCGAGTTAACGGTCAATGCCTGAAGCCTTATCTAGATCATGATCCACTGATCGTTGACGTTGCCCCTATCCATTTGCATGAGATGTGGTCTTTGACTCATATCATTTGCCTCTCATGCTTGATTATCACTTCTTCCCCGCATTTGTATAGATCCAGATGTCCATATCGCACATTCTTTGGTCTAACACCCCATCTTCATCTTCTGATTATGCTGTACTTAGGGTGCACTTTACCCTAAGTATGGGGGGGGGAGGTTTCAGACTTGTGATTATCTGTTAGTTTCTTTTTACCTATGTTTTGTTACATATACTTAGGGATATTTTACCCTAAGTATAGGGGAGGTAGACCCTATACATACTAACCCTCGGTTTTCCCCCTGTGTACAGACTTCTATACTTAGGATTACTTGATCCTAAGTATAGGGAGATCATCGACTTCTATTCATTGCATTGTTTGATTCGCCGTTGTAGTATATCCTTCCTTTTCACTTCCCAATACTCAGCACGAGTTATGTCTTCCTTTCATCGCTCTTTGATTACTTTGAGGACATCGTTCGAGCTAAGTATGGGGGGTGTCGTATATATTGTATATATACTTTATCCACAACTCGTACTTTATGTGAGTATATTAACAAATAAAATGACTAAACACCTTATATCTAAAAATCATAAAAATTTTAAAATTTTCTTGCATTCTTTCTTGCACATATATGTCTGTAAAAGTTATTTTTGTACAAATGTTTGTAAAAATATTTTGTGTGTAAAACTTGTGTAAATATTTTTGTATCAAAAATTATGTATATAGTACAAAGTTTTTGAAAAATGTTTGAAAAATAAAAGTTTGCAAAAATATGTTTGTAAATTCCTGTAAATATTTTGCAAAAACTTTCCTCCCTTGCATTCAAACATTTTCAAAAATTTATATATTTTGAAAATTGCATCAAAAAGATTTTTGTACATATTTTTGTATATTCTTTTGAATCATAGTTGATATTTAAACTAGTCTGGAATTAAATTGAAAAATGGAGCTTGGTTAAGATCTTAATCCACTAACTCTCAGAGAAACCTTAGAGGATTTGGGGTTAAGACTTTTCAGGTCCATTAGTGACTTAATTCTTTAAGTCCACTAGGCTATGTTCACATGTCATCTTGATGAGCCCAAGTAGAACACTTAACAACACACTCATGACTCTCAGAGACAATGCCTTTACTCGGACCAACACATTACACATAGCAAAGCCGTGTCCCCGGCAAATAACCCAGCACCACACATGCTATGCACGTGCAATGCCAGGCTCGGGAGGAAGCTCTGGCTCGGGGCACGTGGTGATATCTGGAGGTTCGACAGGAGGTTCGGATGACCCAAGCCTGTAGGTTGGGCTGTAGACTCGGGTCAGCCACGTGTCATCATCCGAACCGTCCGATCCGGATGATCGGATGACACCTGCAGCACCATCTTCCTCCGCAGCCCACCGGAGAAGGCGGGGCTCCGGCGAGCTGCTGATCGCTTCGCCTTGCCTCACGAGGCCTTCTGAAGGTCGAGGAAGGTGTGTAATCTCCTGGCGAGGCTCGTGGTGACCATGCGGAGCTCCGGCGACATCTGGAGTGGCGAGAAGGAGCATGATCATCGGAGGAGAAATTAGTGATCGGTGGGGTAGCGCGAGCTCCGATCATTGAGGGTTCCTGCGAATGTTAGTATAGCCGAAGCGAAGTGCAGGAGGTGCATGAGTGAGGTGAGTGAAATGGGGGCCGTGGGGCGACTGGAAGCGGGAGCCCTGGGTCTTCTTCTCCAGCGAGGCGGCGAAGGAGGTGATCGGTGGTGAGGGGTTCTGGAGAAGGGAGAGGGGGTCCGCGTGAAGGAGGATGGCATTGCGAAGCAGATGAAAAGGTTAGAATAGGGTGATGGTGGTGATGGGCGGGGGAAAATTAGAGAAAAACAAGAATAAAGGTCAGATGAATGACGGAGGAAGAAGATTGGGGGTTACGCGAGGATGGTGGAAGTAAGGGCAATGAAGGGGAGGCGTTAGGAGCTCGAGGGGATGGTCGGAGCGCTGGCCAAAAAAGGAAGGGGGAGCGGGGGTTACGCGAGTCGCAACGGCTGGAGCGGGGTGAGCTGGAGGTTGACGATGATCCCTAGCTGTTGGATCTAGGGATCCGACGGCTAGGATGGGGGCGAGGGCGAGGGGCTGAGATCAGATCGTTAGATCTGATCGGACGGCTGAGGGTAGAGCGCGAAGGAGCGGCTATGATTGGATGGTGGGGTGGATCTAATGGTTGAAGGTGAATGGGCGACGTGGCGGGCTGAGGTGCGTAGGATGAGGATGAGATCGGAGGGCTGTGGATGAGGCGGTTTTGGGTGGTTGAGATCAGATCTGATCGTCAGATGTGATGGCTGTGAGCGAGGCGAGGATGGATGGCGGAGATGGGGGCAGAGTTGAGTGGATCCGAAGGTCCAGGAGGTGCGACGGGTGGCAAGAGGGGAGAGGACCACGTGGGCGGCCCATAAGGCGCCACGTGGCCCAATGAGAAAATTCAGAGTAAAATTACAAAGAAAAATAGAAAAGAAATAGTTAGACTCTGAATTAGGAAAAAGTCAAAACATGAAAGTTGCTCATCTCGATGAGATCTACAACTTTCATGTTGGTCAAAAAGCCAAAAAAGGTCATTTGTACAAAAGAATTTTTGGGGGTATTTTTAGGGGGATAAAAACACCAATTTTTATGGCTTGAGGTTTTTTTGTATTTTTTTTATCTTTTTAAGGGTCAGTGATTTATAGACAATTATTCTACCTAATTTTTAGGGATTTTTGAGGATAAAATAATTACAATAAAAATAAGAGGAATTAAAAACAATAATTTAATGGTAAAATATATACAATATAATACATGATAAAAACAATGAATTATATGTGATTTTTATTGGATTGATTAAGCATGGGGTTTAATTTGTGGCTTTTAGCATGATGAATATGGGATTCATCATACCCCTATACTTAAACCATGCTCGTCCTCGAGCATCTAAAGAATGAAGGAGTCGGATTAATTCCTGACAGTGCGCGTGAAAATTTCAAGGCTTGATATTTTGAAGACCCTTGACCTAAGTGATCCTAAAATTCTGGGTTTATCCAAGCCTTAGTCAGAAGGAATCCAACTTCTCTGATTATCAGACTCTCTTTTTGTACATAGAATATAAGGATATGACAATTAGTGTACTGCAATTCATGAGAGCCGAGTCGAAGCATCACTCAAAGTTCCAGTCCCAAAGACTCTCCTCTAGACCTAATCCTCAATACTAGGGAATAAGTCTACTCTTGCTTCAGTCAACCGTATCATTAGTTTGTCAGACTTGAAATGTTGATGGACAGCAAGATGATGGAGGTAATGGGATTGTGTCTATTTTTCTCACCCTCACATTGGAACAAGGGGCCTCTCGAGTGCCTTTTTACTCAACACATGTAATTTTAATTTTTGTTGATCAATGTGTCCGTCAAGAGAGTTGGAGTCGTCTGCACTTGTTTTTCTGAGAGTACACCGGGGTGTGTCTTTTCTGAGTATCTAAGATACCTTTGACACCTAGACTTGTATCGCTTACGATGCAGGGCCCTTTTTGTGGTGTCAGCCTGACTCCTTGGTCCTAATTAGCGCTTGGTCCAAGTGGACACTTTGAAAATGTTTGGGAGAGCTCGCCATTGGTGGAAGCTCATTTGTATTTTGACTTTGGTATTCAGAGCTTTTTCTTTGACATTCATTTCTTTTGTTGGCTAGCTCCACTGCTTTTACCAAAAGTTGGAGCACACTGATCAAAAAATTCCATTAAGTTTCATCACACCCTGGCACATAGGTAAATATCAAAGAGATAGCATATGAATCTTGTTCACATACTGGCTAGGGTTTTGCTGACACTCAGGTTTTCCGAAGCCTTCATTAACTTTATCCCATCCTCGAATATCATAAGGTCGGGTCTAAACTCAAATCTCTGGTCCTAGTCCCTCAAGTGATATCTCAACTCAGCTCATCAATCATGCAGTTGTGGAAGTGACTGTGCTGATCATATTTTCTTGAAGGTAGAGATGAAGAGTGCAATATAACACTCAAATCTTTCAAACCAGAGGAGTGTGGATATTTAAGTCTTAAAAACCCTAATGACTAAGGCATGCTAACTCAGACTCTCAAGATCACAGAAATCAAGTGTCCTCAAAATCCTCAAGCCTTGAGTGGGTGTGGATGTGTTAGGAATACACCAACTCCTTTGGTTAGTGATTTTTGTGATTTTTGTCTTTTGCAGATTTTTATGGGTTTTAATTTTTTTTAATTTAATTTTTTTTGATTCCTCAGAGAGACAATGACTGGACCAGGCTCAAATAGAAGTATCCACTCTCAGCCAGTATGGGTGTAAGTACGGGCTGAGACCCGTGTTACTTGAGGACGGGGCCAATTGCGATGTCCTCTAAACCACCCACTCTGCTAAGAGAGACCGAGGTTCCCTCACTGAAAATGTCTACTAAACCTAGTAGTCAGAGTCAAATTCCAAGAAAGATTTTTAATTTTTCAATTTTTTTTCAAAGACTAGTTACAAAAATTAATCCCTCAATTTTTAATCAACAATTTTTACACGATTTTTACTCAGTTCACAAGCTTACAAAAACCAAGCCCGAAAAAATAATTTTTAAAAAGTTTTAAAAACACGAGCTAAGGCTAAAGTAAATATATAGTATAATACGGTATACCCCCCTATACTTAAATTTTGCTATGTCCTCATAGCACAAGTACCATGAAGACAAGGCTCGGTTCAAATATAAGGTGATATAGCGGAACTGAGGAGGAGGGCCCCCCTATACTTAGGCCAAAATTGACCTAATGACAAGAAGACGGGACGAGAGAGGGATGAGCATGCAGATCCCCCCTATACTTAGGCTACAAATAGCCAAAGTAAGGTCTGCATTAGGGGGGAGGGTGTTCTATGATACAAGGCTGCGGGGGAGGGGGTTCGTGAAATATACACAGAGATAGAGAGAGAGAGAGATACAGAGAGAGTGGAATATACAGGGAGATTGTGGGAGTGAGTGTGTGTGAAAGTGTAGATGGGTGTGCATGTGTGGGGGGGGTAGATCATCAAGTGATCTACTCTTTTTTTTTTCTTTTTTCTTTTTTTACAACATGCTAGACTGGAAGTAAAAATGCTGATGCAAATATAATTTTTTTACAGATATGCCATGCAATATGACTGATTAATAGACTCCAGCCTTTCTTCACAGATTCCTTTGCGGTCTCTTCAGCGGAAGCTCCCAACTTCATGCCTCCATGAGGATCAAGCGTCCCCAATCATCATGGGCCCTGCCACAAAAGATAAATGTTAGAATACTCAGAGAAATTAAATCAGCAAAAATAATGCAAAGAAATGATGCATGAAATGAGGTCCTAAAAAATGAAATTAATCAAAAAAATCAAAATTCAATAATTAAGCAAAACCGTGTCCCCGACAACGGCGCCATTTGATGAACGTCAAATTCGCCTCTTTAATAATCTGAAATAATGTCGTAGTATAGGAGACGAATTTGGTTCAGCAAAAACCACGAAATTTGAATGTCGTGGAATATTTTAACTTGGCAAGTCTACCAAGGTCGAACACGAGGACATGGCTGCCTAATTTGTTTATCAAATCTTGATTCATTAAGCACAATGTGAATTAATTCTGATTTCAGGTCCTCATGCAAATTATGCAAATTACAAAGCAACGCGAGGAAGCATGCATTTTTTTATTTATTTTTATGAAAGTTAAAGTGATGCATGAGCAAATATGCAAGAGAGTATGTATGATGAATAATAGATTACAATTATAACCTAAAAATTATGAGCAGCATAATAGAAATGAAATCAGTGTCAATTTTAATCATCACATTAAAAAGTGGTCATCAAATCCAAGCAAGACAAGGAGATCGGGTCCCATTTTTCACTTAAAAAATCACTTCAATTAAAACAGGGGCAAACGAGACAAATAAGCATGCTAAAATGTAGAGGACAAAACAAGGATCAAAACTACACTAAAATCATGCAATTTGGACCTACGATGCTCAAGTTATGCTAAAAACAACGCAGTGGCATAATTGTAATAAAAAAGCAATAAAAATAAAGGATAAATATTGCATTTAGGTCCCTGGAGGGACCTAAATGCAATTAGCGAAAACCGCCTGGGCCCAAGTGCAATTTTTCCATGCGCACGGGGACCTCTTTGTAATTTCCAAAACCCGACAGGGCATCCCTGTAAAATACCCCAGGCGCACACGTGAGGCACGTTCCTGGAGGACCATTCTGTAATATCAGAAAATTCCTGGGTCTTCTTTGCAAATAACCGAGCACCACACGTGCTATGCACGTGCAATGCCAGGCTCGGGAGGAGGCTCTGGCTCGAGGCACGTGGCAATATCTGGAGGTTCGGCAGGAGGTTCGGATGACCCGAGCCTGTAGGTTGGGCTGTAGGCTCGGGTCAGCCACGTGTCATCATTTGAGTCGTCCGATCCGGATGATCGGACGACACCTGTAGCACCATCTTCCTCTGTAGCCCACCGGAGAAGGCGGGGCTCCGGCGAGCTGCTGATCGCGCAGCCTCGCCTCGCGAGGCCTTCTGAAGGTCGAGGAAGGCGTGTAATCTCCTGGCGAGGCTCGTGGTGACCATGCGGAGCTCCGGCGACATCTGGAGTGGCGAGAAGGAGCACGGTCATCGGAGGAGAAATTAGTGATCGGCGGGGTGGCACGAGCTCCGGTCATTGAGGGTTCCTGCGAATGTTAGTATAGCCGAAGCAAAGTGCAGGAGGTGCGTGAGTGAGGTGAGTGAAATGGGGGCCGTGGGGTGACTGGAAGCGGGAGCCCTGGGTCTTCTTCTCCGACGAGGCGGCGAAGGAGATGATCAGTGGTGAGGGGTTCTGGAGAAGGGAGAGGGGGTCCGCGTGAAGGAGGATGGCATTGCGAAGCTGATGAAAAGGTCAGAATAGGGTGATGGTGGCGATGGGCGGGGGGAAAATTAGAGAAAACAAGAATAAAAATCTCCTCGCCAGAGCGAAGAGTTGGCGGAGGAATTGACCTGGGATTGAGCTCCATTGGAGCTCTGGGTCGTCGCCCTGGCCTGCCCGGCCTTGGCAGGGAGCTCAGCGGACATCATAGACGCCCGATACGCGGTGGAGGAGCCGCGGATCAACACCGGACCCAATCCATGATCGCTTTGACGTTCCGCCCCTCCGCTGTCACCGGAGGGGCGGAGGAAGCTAGGAGAAGGCATAATAATGGTGGACAAGGTGCTACGGTGGCGGAAATGGCGATTTATAATAGGGGAGGTCTAGGCGTTATGAGGTGGTGAGGGGTAATTGATTGGCTGATTGATGGCGGATGAATGACGGAGGAAGAAGATTGGGGGTTACGCGAGTATGGTGGAAGTAAGGGCAATAGAGGGGAGGCGTTAGGAGCTCGAGGGGATGGTCGGAGCGCCGGCCAAAAAAGGAAGGGGGAGCGGGGGTTATGCGAGTCGCAACCGCTGGAGCGGGGTGAGCTGGAGGTTGACGATGATCCCTAGCCGTTGGATCTAGGGATCCGACGACTAGGATGGGGGTGCAGGCGAGGGGCTGAGATCAGATCATTAGATCTGATCGGACGGCTGAGGGTAGAGTGCGAAGGAGCGGTTATGATTGGATGGTGGGGTGGATCTAATGGTTGAAGGTGAATGTGCGACTTGGCGGGCTGAGGTGCGTAGGATGATGATGAGATCGGAGGGCTATGGATGAGGTGATTTTGGGTGGTTGAGATCAGATCTGATCATCAGATCTGACGGATGTGAGAGAGGCGAGGATGGATGGCGGAGTTGGGGGCGGAGTTGAGTGGATCCGACGGTCCAGGAGGTGCGCCGGGTGGCAAGAGGGGAGAGGGCCACGTGGGCGGCCTAGAAGGCGCCACGTGGGCCAATGAGAAAATTCAGAGTAAAATTACAAAGAAAAATAGAAAAGAAATAGTTAGAGGCTGAATTAGGAAAAAGTCAAACATGAAAGTTGCTCGTCTCGATGAGATCTACAACTTTCATGTTGGTCAAAAAACCAAAAAAGGTCATTTGTACAAAACGATTTTTTGGGGGTATTTTTAGGGGGGATAAAAACACCAATTTTTATGGCTTGAGTTTTTTTTTGTATTTTTTTATCTTTTTAAGGGTGAGTGATTTATAGACAATTATTCTACCTAATTTTTAGGGATTTTTGAGGATAAAATAATTACAAGAAAAATAAGAGGAATTAAAAACAATAATTTAATGGTAAAATATATACAATATAATACATGATAAAAACAAGGAATTATATGTAATTTTTATTAGATTGATTAAGCAGGGGGTTTAATTTGCGGCTTTTAGCATGATGAATATGAGATTCATCATCCACACAGATGAGGTGATGAGGAGGCATGATTCTTTGGCTTGGAATAGCATACGAGGGTAGTACTTCTAGGCAAAACCTCTTGTCTTCCTTTAGGAAGGGATGTGCGTCTTAACTTGGTCTAGTAGCATTGAGGTCTAAAGACATGAATTCTGGGTTGTAATAATGCTTCAAAGAAGGGATAATCTACTGGCTCAAGAGGAAAAAATCTTTATGTATATGATGTACCATGTAGATATGTTGTAAATATTCACATCATAAAAAGTGCAAAATCAAGAAAAACTCCCAAAAAGTGGACAGACTTGATTGAAAATAAAATGCATGCCGGAGTATATATAGTGAATAAAGCAAAGCTTATGTATTACACCTTCTCATCTCATGAAGTTTGCTGCGGGAGACTTAGCTACACTGGTTGGGCTCCTAGGGATAAGTGGTTACACGGGCCACAGTCCATTCTCTTCTTTCCCCCTCTTCTTGAGCCGGTTGCACTTGAACTTAGAAGGGAATACCTCGCCCCTCGAGGAAAGTGCTGCTAGACTGAGCAATTAGAGTTACCTTGTTGAGGGAGGTTGTTTCTTTGTCATTTTTGAGGTGGGCGCTACCTATCACTTACACAGTACAAGGAAAGATGCATAGTCATTAGAGTTTGCGTATGTAGACTTGTTGTGATCAGGATTCTTGAGGAGTCTTGACCATGGAATGGTGGAACTTAGATGTTGTTGAGTCTTAAACCTATTTCCCAATGAGGTTCCGAAAAACTAATAATCTAAAGGTCTGACTGAGCTCCATACTTCAATTTAATGAAGATAAGTTTAATAATCAACCTTGATTCTTTTTCTTCTCTTTCCTTCTTCTTTTTCACTTCTTTTTCAAATAAGTGTTTGCTAAGGGACTAGTAAAGGTAAAGTATGGGGGGGTGATGAATCCCTATTTCTCACTTTTTATTCTTTTATTTTAGCTATTTTTCTTATCAAAGCATCATGTAAATATCTATAAATACAATAATTTAGCAAAATGCATGTTCTTGCTAATATTGCATATGTAGCATACATTTTTTGCAAAAATAAAAGAATAAAGGAAAAGAAAAAGAATCGAGTATTTAGAATAAATACAGAGTGACCCAAACCCTAAGAGAAGGTCAAGCCCTGACCTGATCGCAAAATAAAAGAGTAGAGAGAGATATAGTCTACTTTGTGATTGTGTATACTACTTATATGTGTACATACCTACTTTTTGACAAAATAAACCTAATTTATTATTTTACAACCTTCTATATATTCCTAAAAATAATATAAAATTTAGAAAATTAAAAAAAATAAATAAAATTCCTCCATTCATTGTGCAAAAAACCTTGTAGATGTCACAGTCCCTATTTATTATATATATGTAAATGACTTGTAAAAATAAAATAAAAAATATTTCACACTCCTAAAATTATGTTATAAATAAATAAAATATAAAATAAAAGTATTTTATAAAATAAATAAAATAAAAATACTTGTATATAAAACATAGGTATACTATACCTATATATAACACTATATATTGTATATATACTAATTTATTTTTCATAAAAATAATTAAAAATCACAGAAAAGTACTTTGACAAATAATAATAATTTTTCATTTTATACACTTTTTAGTTTAAATTCTTTTTTTTTATTTTAAATTCATTTATCTTCATTTTCTAACAATTTTTTCTTCTAGCCTATTTTGTTCGCATCCCCCGCCGCATGTGATTAGTCCATGTCAGCTCTGTTGACTCTGGTCAACTGGTCCCCTCCTCTTCCTTTTCGCCCGAATTGAGTTTACCCCGATTTTCACCCAATTTTCCTGACCCAATCATGTGACCATCCCCTCTGATTTAAAGCCCCTATTGAGGGGTGCGGATCCCTAATCCACGCCCGATCCTTTCCCAACCGATCCACGCCTCGGTTCACGAGATACTCCCCTGCCTTTTCGGACCTGGAACCCTATATAACCTGCGCACCCTCTTCCCTTTTCGACCACCTTCGGCTGCTCCACCACCTCCGTTACACCTACCTTATCCTTTTCAGAGTGACAGCACGAGAGGGAGAGGGAGATGTTAGCGTTTGGAGCCTTGCAAACATCAGGTCCGATGAGATTCATCTCTGCTCTGCCGTGAGGCCTCTGAAAGCGCCGGCCATCGAGGCGATCATCCCCGTGGACGTCGTCCACCACCCCCAGGCAACTACGTTCATCTTTAGGTACTCATCCTACCTTCTATTTCCAGTTCGATTCGATCATTCTCCAGCATAATATCGCAACTCCGACGACCACATATACCTCGCATTCTGACCTTCGCACGCCTTCACTCGATGTTCCTCCGCTTCTACGCACGCTCCGCAATCTTCCCTTTGACTCCAACCATCGGGTTGGAGTCAATCAGCAGGTCGACTCCTCCATTTCGCCGGAGACCTGTCCCGCTCATCTCCCCCCTCTATTTTCGATACCATTTGTGCTCTAACCCCTCGCTGGAGCATCCTCTCCGAGCATACCAATTCTCCTGCAGGGAGGAGCACAGGAAGGCCTCATCTGGAGGCCAAGTAGGCACGACAAATGAGCTCCAGGCATCCACTCTGCTCCATGTCCTTCTCCTTGGTCATGGACCTCCTGAGCCCACTAGTAGCTATGGACCATCGTCGCCGATCTTTCACCCCTCAAAGCTACTCAGGAGGACGTTCCTGTAGCCCATATTGGCCGATCAGAACTCGCCAGAGGCGAGTTCTTCTGCGTTCTTCCAGGCGTCTTCTCAGCCGTCTGATTAAGGCTCCCAGTTCTAATCTCAACCATCAGCCAATAAAGGAGTCTTGACCGTCAGATCCATTTGAGGATCGTGTCCAAGTCATCCATCGTCGAAGGGGTGTCCGCAAATCTTCACCGTTCATCCATTAGTGGATCTTCCTCGACCGTTGGATCGCGCTTAATAAAGGATAATTTGCACTTAGGCCCTTCCTTGTTTTGCTTTTATTTCCAGGTCTTGTAAATATTTGTCGCAGTTATTTTATTTTGGAAATTTGCAGTATAGACCTCATATTTTCAAGTATTTGCATTTTAGTCCAGTTTGCCTGAACTCACGTGGAGTCCCATGTGCCTCTTTGGGATATTTGCATTATCTGCCTTGTACTTTATGGATGTTATGATTTGAATGTAGAGTTTTTGAGTTTTGCATTTATACCCCTGTGAGGCTAGTTCACGTGACGTGCGCATGGTTACTTGGGCTTTTGTAACTTAGGCTCTGCATTTCTAAATTGTGTTCCCGTTTGGCCTGAAACTTTGTTTTAATTGCAAGTACGTCCTTATAAGATACATGTCTTCTAATTAATTAAATAAATACCAAATTGATCCTAAAATTCTCTAAAAATTACGGTTGGCTGCTGTAGACACGTTGTATTTTTAGTGATTTTTGTGGATTAATTTAGTTGTTTTTAATATTTTCTAAAAATAAAAAACTCCTAAAAGTGTTCTATCTATTTTAAAAAATATATAGAAATTCGAAAAATTGCCTTAAAAATTCTATAAAAATTTCTGCTTGTGTGTTTTTATGGGTTGTCTCTAATACCAGTTGTGTTTTAAAAATCATCAAAAAAACTCTAAAAATTACAAAAACCTAAAAACTTCTTTAAATCATAAAAAGTTCAAGAAAAATAAAAAAATATGATTTGAGTTCCTGTTTGTAGGTTTTTCCTGGTTTCTCATAAAATTTATAACCAGGGCTTTAGGACATTTTACTCATTTTTAACTTACAATATAGTCATGGCTGTGCACTGTTTACATTTTTAGCCTTTGTTCGTTTTTTTATAAAATCACAAAAATATCAGAAAATCCCCAGAAAATTACCAAAAAACTTTGAAAATTTAAAATCCCAAAATTATTTTTGTCTTAATTTGTGATCATTTTTAGTCTTAAATAAAAAATCAAAAAGCTTGTTGCTTGCTTTGCTTTCTTACTTGTTGAGTTGTTTCTTTATTTCAAAATTTATAAAAATTTGCAAAATTAAAAACCACCAAAAAAATATGTTTCTCCATTTCTGAATTTTGACTACTTTGTAGGTTTACTCGTGCTCCATGTGTTCGACCGTGGTTGCTATACTAGGTAAAAATAAATAGCGATGACTGCTTTCATTTTTGTGTGCTTGATTCTTTTTCTTGATTGACCAAATTGATTGATTAGGGACAACAACGTTGATTATTTTCCACCTTAGTCGATCTCGATTTTCACGTTATCAGGAGACGAAGGGGAAAGTGATGGTGATAAACTGAGCGTCAGAGGATGGTTGGAGTGGTTGGAAATCAGAGGCGGAGCCACAGTTCATACGAAATGGAAATAAGGAGTATCAACCACAATCGATCGAATTAAAAAGCTAAATTACACTACTGCTATACCAAGGATTAATAAGATAAAGAAAAAGAGAAGCTACCTGACCTGCACGGCGGAGAGCAGAAGCTCAGAGCAGAGAGGTGGCGGCGATTCAGACCTACCTCGATTTGACACCAAATGGTGCACTAAAACCTCCTAGGACTTCCTGCTGTCACCAAGAACAACTAGTTGATTGAGATTTTAGGGTTTCTTGGCGGAAGAGGGATCAAATCTTAAATGGCGTCGGGAGGTGATATTATATATAGGGTGAGTTCATCGGGGAATGGCACTCGATTCAAAATCTACAAGGTATCATTTAGGCGTGTAAGTGCGTCAGTTGAGATTCAAAAGTTAAAGAGCAATCGGGCCAAAAATGCAAGTATCAAGCGGAAGAAATTGAGGAAGATAGGTCAAAACGAGGTCTGACACCTGCAATCGCCTTGGTCAAAGAGTTAACTGGGAGTCAATTAATGGGCAGCTCCCATTGGTCCACCTAGGCCACTACAAGACAAATCGGAATTGAAATTCAAAATTATTCAAAATAAATTAGTAAACGATTTTATTAATTTTTGGTTAAAACATAAAAATGTTTATTATTTAATTTAGTATTTTAATGTGCTGTTTATTTTTTTCGGGTTTATTTATTATGAATTAATTTTTAAGGTTCCATTTATAAGTATACTCATCTATATATTGAGTATTTTATTTTTATTTTGTGTTTTATATTTTATTATTTAATTGTCTTAATTTATATATTTATAACTTATTTTTATATACATATATATATTCTTGTACCTATATTACAAATAATATTACTAAATTATAAAAATATAAAATTATAAGAATAATAAAGAATAAATAAAATGAATATTTTATTCAGGTAGAGGTCCAAAACCTAACTTTTACACATTAGCTTCAATTAAATAAAATCACTTTCATTAAATAGCTTATTAAAAGTTATATACAATTAAAGCTGATTTTGATACATTTTGATTTTTTATTGAGGAGATATGGGTATGGGAAGTTTGGATTTTGGCTTTTTATTCTCAGTATAAAAAGTACACCGTATATTATTTTTGTATGAAATAAATTTTGTATTTTTATTTGTATGTTTATATACAACTTTTATGTACAGAGTTACTTTATTTGATGTATAAAAGATGGAAAATAAAATACATCCCAAAAAGGGTTTATTGATGAATAAATGAATGGAATTTTAATGGATTTTTGGCCCTTATCCCCCCTACTTTATTCGTTGTCGACCCAGTCATCAAGATACCTCGGTCTCGGGATTTAGGGTCATAAAATACCTTTGATATTTTATTCTTTTTCTCATTCTTTATTCTTTTATTTTGACTTTTAACAATGTATTTTATGCATTATTGTACAATAAATAATGAATGTTAATTTGTGCAAAATAATGATATTTACATGCATTTAGCTAATGTTTAAATGCCAAAATGAAAGAATAAAGGTGATGAAATGGAGATTCATCAATCTTTAATATGGTATTTTTTTACATGGTGTAGACGATGAAATTGAGTTCGACCGAGTCAAAGGATAAAACCTAATAGAATTAGAATGACCCATGTTGTTGGTTAGCAGGTTGTTATATGTCGGTTACGGTGGATTTGTAAATTTGATAAACACTCACATCCTTCCGGGCCCTATAAAAGAGAAATAGTGGCTCATTATGAAGCAGATCGTCTATTGTAATCCCAATTATAACAGACCTATTGTAATCTTTTTTTTTTCATTTTGCGATTTCGATTTCAAAATCCAACCTTATAGATTGGATCTTAAATTAATTATCTACATATCCTCCAAATTTCATTCAAATCAGAGGTTATATGCTATTTTATCAAAATCTTTAAAGATCTGGAGAATATTTAAGCAATTTAAATTCTATTTAAAAAGGACCCAGATCTTTGACCATTAAGATAAAATAGCAAGTAATCTCTGTTTAGAGTGATATTTGGAGGATATGAAGAGCATTGTTATAAGATTCAATCTATAAGGTTGGATTTTGAAATCGATATCGCAAAAGAAAGAAAGGAAATTACAACAAATCTACTGTAACTAGGATTACAACAGACGATCCGCTTCCCATTATGAAATTGTGAATCGAATCAAAGTTGCAATCCATCATCCCAACTCTTCACCATCTGAGAGGCTCTTTATGATTGGGGTTTAGGAAAGAAAAACAGAAGAAATGATCACCACCGCTCGTTTTCATCATCATCATTATGGGATATCTCGCAATCACGACGGAAAGAGGAAAACTCGTGAATCTTTTCGTGTTTAATTGTTTATGTTGATTACCATTACACTGCACGGAGCAGTTTATAGAGTATTCCTTTTGATAATTTAATGCCTCTTGGACTCGGATTTGCCGCTCTAGTGGAAATAATGACGTGAAAACATATTTGTATTACACCATTGAACCATCTTCGAAACTGCGAGCAGAGGAAAAAAGTGAAATTTAAGATGTAAAGCATCTCTAATATTCTAAGATAGAACCATCTCCCTCCACGAACTGAAATAACAACTTCAACTCCATTTAAGCCGCAAAGAAATTAAGAGATTGCTAGCTAATGACCCTTGGGAGGGGACAAGACCCAGTGCTGGCCGTTCTGCTTGACCTCAAGGCCGTTCAGCTTAGCAAACAGGTGCACTGCGCGGCGGACGCCGAAATCGTCGAGCATCAAGTCATAGTCGTGGCCGAAGAGCACGCCGCCTGTCCTAACGACCATCCATGCCCTGTTGATGTCCACCCACGCCGAGTGGAAGTCGTGGCCGGCGTCCACCTCCACCAGGTCCCCGTACACGCCCATGTCACACAGCGACTCCAGAGCGACGGCAGAGGAGAACGGCATCGCCAGCACCCTCTCCTCCTCTCCGGCCTTCATCACGTTCCACATGAACTCGTACATCAGCATCACGTCCCCGTTCACGTCTTGTATGTCACTGTCATATCATATGGGTTGACAAATTAGGAGATCCAGGCTTTATTTTAACGAGATTCATTAGTAACGAAGAAGAAACAGGTTGTCCATCACGATGCAGCTCTCGATACCTGAGCTAATTTAGCTGTAAAAATCCTAGTTTCCATCCCACGAGATCGAAAAAGGAACCGCTTTCATTAGGCCAATAAATCTAAGGGTGTGTTTGCATAGAGGGTTTAGGTGGGTTAAATTGGTTGCAGGTAACATATTTTTGGATTTTGGTGTTTGGATAAAGGGTTAAACTGAGCGTGGGTTAGAAGTGAGTTTATTGTGATATGATTGTATTGAAGTTTGAAAAAATGAGTAGTTATTGTGATGTGATTGTATTGGAGTTTGAAAAAGTAAGTAGAAGTTGGATAGTTTATAATTTTTATATGATATGATGTTATAATATATTATTTTTTGATTGAATTAATGACGGGGAATTGATTTATTTATTTTTTTAAAAAGATAAAAAGTGGGCCCCATTTAGAAAGAGAAAGGAGTGGGTTAGAGAGGGTAGGTTTACCCCCTAACCAAACATGACCTAAGGGATTAAGCATTCCTGTTTATATTTTCCTTCAACTTCTATCGCATAAAAGAGTACCTTTCTCTTCGTTCAGATATTCTCACCCTGGAAAAAAGATCCGAGAGAGGGATTTCTCTCTCTCTAAAAAATTCCGCGACTTCTTTATAATTTTGATAACACCTCCCACGGAAAGTACAGATGAAATACTTCAAAAGTGTGGGAGTTGATAATAAGCAGTGGCGAAAACTCAAAAATTTCGTCATATTCATTTTGGATGGTTTTTTAAGTGCGATTTTAATAAATTGTCTGGATCAGTTCTCGTAAATATCTAGTCAGATTTATGCTCGTGAAGCTAAAACACTGCATCAAAATCAACTTTAGAAAACTAATAATTCGATATTCATTGTCATATTTTCCGTACTTAAATATATAACAATAAATATTATTTGTTCAAAAATATAACAACAAATCACTACAAGAAATTGGACCTAAAGCAACGAATAATTTGAATATTCGTTGCTATATCTTCCGATGTTAAAGATATAACAACGAATATTATTCGTTGCCAAATGATCTTTTGTACTTGTAATTAATAACGAATATCGTATTCATTGTTAAAGGCCCATATAACGATGATTTTTTCGTTGAATTATTCGTTGAAATTCATGCTAATCATTGCCATATTTAGCAACGATTAAAAAAAAAACCGACAATGAATAATCGTCATTATATGATTCGTTGCGAGGAATATAGCAACGAATACCATTATTCGTTGCGAATTTAAAGAAGTAAGCAACGAATAATATTCGTTGTTATATATTTAACTATGGAAGATATGACAACGAATATTAAATATTCGTTGTCTTAGGTCAATTTTCTTGTAGTGAATATTATTCGTTGCTGGATTATTTAAGTGCGCAACAAATATTGTATTCAATTATATTCCTTACGACGAATAATAAAACAATAGTTATTCATTGATTTGCTTATAATCATTGTTAAATTTAGCAACGATTAATGCAAATTTTAACGAATAAGTCAATGAAAAAGTCGTTATATGAAACTTTAACAATGAATATGATATTCATTGATAGTTACCATAAAAAAAGATAATTTTTGCTAGTTACCATAACAAAAGATAATTTAACAATGAATAATATTCATTATTATATTTCTAACATTGAAAGATGTGTTAATGGATTTTTAAATTATTCGTTGTGTCACATCAATTTTGCTATATTGAAATGGTATCAGAAACATTTCATTGTATTAGTGGGAATGATTACGTGAGAGGTGGAGAAACTCCTACAAAGAAATTGAAGGAAAAGTTGATGAAAAACACACAACATTTACTATCAATAGAAATATTTTTTTAGAGGAAAAAAGGTGAAATCCTGAGATGGGACTCACCGCCAGAAATAATTATATATTAAAATAGTAGAGAGTTACAATTACCTTGTGGACCAGAAACGATAAAGTGACAAACAGTGAGAGATTACATTTCTGAGTAGAAACTTTGGTTTTTAAAAATTAAGTCATTCCTTCCTTCCCAGATGGCCCACAAAGCTGCAAATGGCAAAGCACAGTCGTCCGTTGAGTTCATCCCTACCACCCTTAATAACCTCCAAAATTCGATCGAACCATCGTGCATGATCCACGGCACCCTTAAATCATTCCAAACCCGTACGGATAAAGGACACTTAAAAAATAAATGGCTATCAATAGAAATATGTTATAGATCATACCACAACTTAGACGGGTTTGTAACACCTCAAAAATAGTTTCACGTGAACTACTTATGAAGTATGAGTGCATGCGAGTTACAAGCGTTAGAGATTACTACTTGATAGCTTCTAACTTAAGCATTTTCGGTTCTTGTTAATAGGTCCAATTAGACAAAATTTAACAAGTTGACAAGGACAAACAATGACTAAGTGTAAGATCCGAGATGATACAACTTTAAATTTAGTATTTTTTACTTGTCATTATAATCAATTTATTTTCATTAGTTTCCTGTTTAATTATTTATATTAGGAATTTCATCCATTGAAAATGGATTATCTTTTCTTTCATTCATTTTCCACTAAATCGTGAAAATGAATCCTTTCACCTTTTGAAAGTACTAACACACCTTATAAGCTTGATTATATCCCAACTAAACAAAAAATTCAAATATTGCAGCGTGAAAAAATAGCAACATAATAGGTAATTGTAGAAATTTTCGATCAAAACATTTTGCTTATTTTGCATTTTCCTTGTCTGTAGATTATAAATCACAACTCATAATGTTCCTTTTTTTATAAAAACCATAACTATTTTATATAAACTATAACTTTTTTTTATAGAATCTTCAAATGAGGCGGGGTCTTACTATATATATGATGAGCTACCATCAATTTAAGCATCTTTCCAATGTATTTTACAATTTCTTATTTAATAGATTTAATAATAATATTAAAGCAATATGTATATTGAAATAAAATTATGAAAATATTATTATATTAGGTGAAAATGTTAATTTAAATTTGGATGCTATATTTTACAAAATAATTTTTTATAATGTGCAGTTTATACTTTTACAAAATTGTTACCGAGTTTTTACTAAATTGACAACGACCTTTACAATCTCAGAAAAGACCCGCCTAATTTGAAATGTCATATATATAAGGTTTGATGGGACTTCCCTCGATCATTTTTCTTTTTATTTTTCTCAAAAAATATCACCATTTATATTCATCTATATATCCCTCCATTTTGCCATTCAAATTTCATTAGAAATGAGAATTCCTATACCATTCATTTAGAACATGTCGATTACAACAATGTTTAGACCGTTAAAATCACTTGTTCTAGATGGAGGAGATAGGAGTCTCTGTTTCTAACGAAATTCGAATGACATATTAAGAATATATAGATGAATATACATTGTGATATATACACATGGTGATACATGTCGGTGTATGAGTACTCATTACTTTGCCAAGATCTTATTGTGTTAAATATGCATTACAAGACAAATAAGTGATAATATCTACTTGTGGCAATTAACAAAATCTTCCGTGATCATAATCCAGACGAATGCTATAGGTATAAGTATATTAATCTGGGATAATATTCTAAGTAATTGACAAAGAAAGTTATAGTTTAATCAAACAAAGAGTTATACGAATATCCCATAAAATGCCGTAATAGTGTATTGAATTAAATTTTTCTATCTTTTGCAAGTACAAACTTGGAGAGAGAATGACGCCGGCGGAGGGTTTACCTGAGCTGGTCGCGCCTGAAGCCGACCCATCCACGGAAGTCGTCGATGCAGATGATGGAGGTGGACTGGAGCCCCAGATGCGCCGTGAGGTTGGCCATGTGGATGGCAGAGGCGCCGAGGAAGCTGCCCACCTCGATTATGGTCTTTGGTCTCACGGACTTGATGAGGTCCTCAAAGACGGGGTTGGTCGACCCCCATCCCTGCACGCCTACGCGACCCAAGAGTTTCGATACTCTCGGGTGAGGGAAGGATGTGTAGGGGGACACGCCACCGTAGACGTTGCTTAAAACCGTAGGGAGGACCTGCGAGGGCTCGACGGCCGGTTTGCATTGCGTTCGGAAGTGGACGAGCTCGTGGTCGGGCGGGATCTGCCAAGGCTGGAGGGAGAAGAGGAAGTAGCCCAGCACGGAGCCGAGGCAGAAGGTGGACAGCAGCGTTAGGGGTCTCAAGAAGCTGCGGGACTTCCCGTTGTAGCCTGCCTTCATGGTGCTTGTGCTAGGATTGATATTGGACGTTGGTATATGTATAACATCTCTCTCTCTATCTGTCTATTTATATATGTTGATAGATTTTGTGACGAAGTTCTGTATTTGATTTATACATATTGATATATACGCGAGCGGCTGGAAATAGTAATGGTATTGTAGAACATGCACACAAATATGGAAGAGTGGCGTGCACGTTGGGACAGTTTAGAGCTAAATTTCAGGCGGATGCTCTCCGAGCTTAGATCCCGCTTCGTTATCGAGGAAAATTGGCCTTGGCAACTTGTTGGGTTCGAGCTCAAATTGATCCGTTGACCCATACCAACACCCATACCCCCAAACATAGTGTCACATCTAAAACTCACGAAGTGTAGGTGTGGTTTATAAGTGGTGGGGATTACTACTTGACAACCTAGGCTTAATCATTTTGGTTGATTGTCAACGGATCCACTTAGACCCGAACACAACAAGTTGTCTGGGCCAGTTTACTCCGTTAACAGACCGGGAACCTAAGCTCGGGATGTTACATTTAGAGCTAAATATCAGGCGGATCCTCTGCATAGCTATGCTGTAAAATTCTCGGCTACTCGAGTCGCTCGATCTTGATCGAGCGGTTTGCACGAAATTGGTGTTTTTGTGAACAATTACCGTGTGAATTCAAACGAACTGCTCGATCAAGATCGAGCACATGAAGTTTGATCTCGGTTTACAGCTGTCCTCAGTAGTACTGTAGAGGATCTGCTCTCAAAATCTAGTGGGTACCATATCTGCTCTCTTTCTGATATATGGGATAACTAACAAGTGAAAGACGGTAAACCCTAGAAGATAGCTCAAAAACAATAAAGCAATATTGTTGAAACCAAATCGAAGGGTGAATCGGAGATCTTACTGAAATATCGGATCCTATTGGACTATGGAATTAAATTGGTTTAATCAGATAATGATGTCATCATTTTTTTGAACCAGATTATACCGATCAGATGATGGAATAATGGTTCAACCGGATGATTAAATCGGAAAAAAATCATGTGTAAAATACATTTGAATGTAATTGAAATAGCTGATTGAATCAATAAAATGCACATATAAATATATTTACAGAGATCAATATATAGATAGGAAAGTGCATATTAAAATGCAAATTACTCATTTTAATTTCTTAATTTTATGTATTTGTATGTATAACCATTTTCATCTACATTTGTTGTGAGTGCATACATGTACATGCACAACCACATTGATATATGCAAACACATGTGGAAATATATTAATATAAATACATAACACATGCAATATTTATATGGATACATATATGATGTAATGTATACTTCCACATACATCTATTAAAAATGGATACATAACATATACATATATTAATTATATGTACAATTTTTCGCATATACAACATAAAATACTATAATGGAATAATAATATTTGAGATTAGCTCTTTCCAAGAGGTGGTTGTGGTTAGTCGATTAATAATTATTATGTGAGAAAATGTTATGTATTCAAATCTCCAAAATTAAGCTTCAATTTTTAATAAAATCAAACTTGAATTTTAGTTCAATTTCAACTCAATTTTTGAACCGAATATCAGATATCCAATTGAATCCGTGATTTTGTAAAAAAAAAACTCTATTCGATTGAACCGATGAAGTCCAGATTACTGGTCCGGTCCAAATCCAATTTACCGGTTAAACCTATCGGACGGGCCGATCTGGTTAAATAACACTGGAATAAAGAACAATAAATTTATTTTGAGTTGTAACAAAAACTACTAATTTAAATGTTAAGAAATATATCTCCACTTTGCACCACGTGACGAATATATATCAACGATGGCCAAACCCAATCTCATATCATTGTCATGCACGTCTTATCTACGATGTCTGCATTCAAACATGCATGGTTTTTACCAACATCTTAAATATTACACCCATCATTTTTAATCAATTAAAAGCTATTAGACAAATTCACGTTGATCATCGGGAAACGACTCGCATATTGCCTGGAAGTTGCGGAGAAAATGGGAGAGGAATTTACCCATGGTATCATACGCTACCATACAATCTTACTCGGTAAATAAGAATCGTGATGTTCATGATTCCCGTCGCCTTAAAAATTCACATAGGCATCTATTTGTTAAAACATATGAGTAGGGAACTATTAGACTATGTTTGGTTGCAGGGCAGGGTTGGCCCAGCCCTGATTACTATTCACAAGGGTACTTCCTCCTCACAGATTACTATTCACCCATCCCAACCCAGCCCAACCCAGTAACCAAACAGGCCCTTATAGTATAATACATCGATCTGCGTGCATGCTAATAAAGAATACAATTTCCCTCAACGATGAATTGGCCAAAATTTAAGTCGCCGAATAATAAACTGCATGTTGTCCAAATAATGAACATAAGTCAAACCATACAGTTATGGATGACCACGATGAGACAAATTGGGGCCACAAATTCGAATAGTAATTATCATAAAATAATGAATTGGCAGGTCAGGCCCCGTTTGATAGGCGATAAGGAAGATAAGGAAGCAAAACTTGCAAATAACGACAAATAAATGTTTCTGTGGTAATAAAAAATCTTACCCACAGACTGTTTCTTCTGCAATTAATTTTTAGTTGTCACAAAGTAAGAAATATTTTTGTTAGGATTAGGGTCACAATAGAATTAAGAATCTTCAATGAATTAAAATGCTAATCCTAATAGTAGTTGAGTTGTATCTACGTGTAGTCCTGATGGGACTAGGATTTTGGATTTGTAATCGACTTATATATAGAGATAGATGGGGGCATTGACTTGACATCAAAACAAGAGGGAATATCACAAGAGATAACGAGATGGAGAGAAGAGAATGGAGATAGTGAGGGAGTGGACAGAGTTGTACTCATTATACTTCTTAGTGATTTTCTTCTCGGATGGTCGCAAGGGGTGACCGACCACCGTTATATCGTGGTCTTACTCTTTTTCTTCACTTGTTTCCGCTATGGTGGTCAATTTGCATCCATATCTAGTGTTTGTCCCCTAATAGCTGGTATCCGATCGAAGGTGATACGAATTTGTGTCCCAACAACTGGTATCAGAGCCTAATTCAACGACATTGAGGGATATGACGCATGAGATCAAAGAAGTTTTGTCATTGATAAGATGACACGATGTAACATGTGTGCATTCATCAGAAGCTATGAAGAATCGATGGTTACGGTGAACCGTTGGCATGGGAGCATCTAGAGTCTGATGGAGGTGATCCATCCATATATGTGTTTTTATGTGCTTTGGATGAGTTAGACAGTTCAGATCGGGAGGATTCTGCTCTAACTTTCTAGATCGTGTATGGAGTTATGATAGAAAATCGGATGATAAAATTTACATCGAGGGGTGCATCAATCTCTATGGAACCCACAAATTGAAGAATGACTTCACCTTATGGCAACAACAGTGAAGAATATACTCATGCAAGAAGGAATTGAGAAAGTTCTCCAGGATAAAGAAAAGAAGCCGGTGAAGATGAAAAATGAAGAATAGAAGGAGATAAGGGACCTCATGAATTGTACAATACAATTGTTCTTGGCAGATAACACTGTGAAGTCAACAACCTGGAGGATCCAGCATAGGTCTTGATGAAACTCAATGGAAAGTTGATGAACCTCCATTTCATTACCTTTATTCTTTCATTTTGGCCTTAAATCCCTAGTTAAATGCATGTATATATCATTAATTTGTGGAAAATAACATTCAATAATTCATATTAATAAGTTAATAACTATATAATATACTGTACATAATATTGTATTTAATTCCAAAATAAAAGAATAAAGAAAGAAGAGGAAAATAATGAAGTTGTTGAAGATGGTTTTTTGCGTGTCAAATATGTCCTCACAAGATGAAAACAAAGTCGATGTGGCGACCACAAGAAACCCTACTTCAGACAACAATTACCCACGATCAATGAATACAGAAATGCAAAGTTTGTGGAGCTAAAATTTATTTTATTTAACTCTAGAGTGTCGAACACATGGAGCAAACATGATAAATTGGGAAATCATATCTAAATTTTGTCCTTCTCTTATCTATTTATTTTATTTTGTGTGGATTTTAATTATATATTTTTATGGATTTTAATTTTTATAGTTTTTTTATTATTTTTGAGTTTACATTTTCTTTTTATGTTTTATAACTTTTAGTTTCTTTTACTTTTTAATATATTAGGTTTATACATAACAGTAAATATATTACAAGGTAATATAATTATAAATACAACCAAAAACAAATAAAAATTGCATAATAAAATGTTTTTGTGTTTTCTAATAAGTTTTTATTAATTTTGGGATTTTTAGATATTTTTGCTAATTTTTAGATATTTTAATGTCAAAAATATCCCAAAATAGGGATTAAATAAATAGATCGAATTGATTGGAAGATTAAAAATAGTCAAAATATCTCAAAATTTAGAGATAGAAATAAATATTCTTGGAATTTTTGAAAATTTTTTATATTTTTTAATGGAATTTATAAATTTTAATCATTTTCTCTTTCTATATTAAGTGATTTTTGGTCTGGAGTTCTAAAATGCTTTAATACATAAAATATATTTTTTTGGATTTTTTCAAAAAGTTTTTATAATTTTTTGATATTTTTAAATAAAATAGGGGAAAAATATGCTCTTTTTTATTTTTAGAAAATAGGAAAAAGGCTAAGATGTAAATCTAAAAATATGATGTGAAAATGTATGCTAACCGACACTTAACTCTATTTTTCACATTTTTTCTGAGAATGAATGATATTTTTAATAAATAAAAATCATGCATAAAAATATATTGAACTGGAAAGAGTATATTTGCAATTAAAAATAAAGGCATGGACTATAAAGCAACACATCCAAAAGTTTACAACTATTATTTAAAGTTTAAATACTAGAGTGAAATACAAAATCCCATAAGGGATTACTTGTAAAATTTCCACCTTACATGGGACGGCACATGAGGTGACATGGCTGATGAATCTACATTTCATCATCTTTATTCTATCATTTTGGCCTTAAAAACCCTAGTAAATGCGTGTAAATAGGCTTAATTTAGGCATTTTAGCATTCATGCATCATTGTGTAAATATTGTATAAAATGCGGTTTTTAAACCCAAAATTATAGAATAAAGAGAAGAAAGAAAAAGAATAAAATATTGTAAATATTTTATAACCCAAAACCCCAAATATCTAGGCATCTTGATGACTAGGTCAACAAGGAATAAAGTAGGGGGAGATAAGGGCCAAAATACAATGAACATTCCTTCATTCTTTATTCATTTTTGGGACCTATTTTTGGTTCCACTTTTTATATATCAAATAAAGAAACTTTAAACGTGAAAGTTGTAGATAATTTCATATAGAAAAATACAAAATTGATTTCACTCAAAAATAATGTACAGATAAAAAGTTATGGTCTGAATAAAATTTGGACCCCTATTGTATACTTGTACATATTAAAATATTCATTTTATTATTTATTCATTATTTTCATAATTTTATATTTTTATAATTTTGTAAATATTATTTATAATAAATATGTACATTAAAATCAGAATAAAAATACAAAAGAAATATAAAATAAAAATACTTGTATATATAATACATAGGTATAATACCTATAAATATACCTACATAAAACATACTCCTATTTTATTAAGTGTATAAAACACTTCAGAAAAATAAAATAAAATTATTTTTAAATGTATAAAAATACTTTATAAATTTATAAAATAATAAAAAAATAAATTAATTAAATATACAAAATAAAAATAAAACAATAAAATATACAAGTAAATATACCTATATAGGCCTAAATAGTAACTTGTAATTATAGACCTCATAAAAATAAATAAAAATTACCATAAAATAATTCATAAAATAATAAACATTTTTTATTTTATAATTAAAAAATTAATTAATTCATTTTCTATTTTTAAATGATTTTACAAGGATGTTTTCCAAGGATTTTTCTGGTTGGTCCATGTGGACCAACCAGATGTCTTCCTTGGTTGACCTCGGTCAACTCTCTGACCGAGGTCTGGACCTTGTCAGACCTGCATTTTTGACCATTTTCGACCTTTTTTCGAGGGCACACCTTTCACCTTTTGGGGATGCAACCTTCACGACTTTTGATCCTTGTGCATCCACCATACACGCCTAGTGTTTGCCTTGGGCGTTGGATCATCACAACCCCCGATATCCCTCGTTCTTCACGCCCGGTCCACCATCCCTTCAAAATGACCCCTGTCACTTCCTCCTCCCTTTTGATCCCCATTTTGACCAAGCTAGAGCCTCTCGAGCCTTGTTCAGGACCGGAGGCATGACAAGTCTCCTCGAGCAGCTTGCGGAGCGCTCCAGTGACGTCGAGTGGTCGGCTCCACCCCATCTCCGGCGTATACCGTGAGGTACCTATCTCGCCCCTTTTCTGGGCTTGAGGTTTGTTGTGTTATCCATTTTTCTTGCTTTAGTATCTTCCCCTTAGCGTTAGGATCCCTTTCCACCTTCCCATTTCGATTCCACTCGACCAATCATCGTTCACATCCACTTTGCCGGAGGTTGCTCCGGCGAGCATCCTTTCCGCCTCTCCATCTTGTTTCCACCTCGCTGCGGGGTCGGGGCATTTTGCCCCTGACTTCTTTATTCGCAGGTCAGGAGCACATCACTGCACCTTGGCTCAGTTTTGGCCGTCCGCCGGAGCTACCTGAAGCTCGGACCTCCGCTGCCCTCGTATCTGCACTGCAAAGCGGCTCCGGCGATTTTGAGAGTCCCAGGACCTGGAGGTGACTTGCAGGAGCTGCACCAACCCTTTCTTCTACAGTTAACTTAGTTTTGTAATATTTGAACCTTGCCCTCCATAGTTTGTAAAATTACTTTTTGGTCCCTGCTTGGCGCGTGCGTGCCACGTGCGTTGTCGGGAATTTTGCGTCAAAGCCCAGCCAGTATTGAAATTAACGTTTAATCCATGAACTTTTTTACTGAGTTATAATTTTCTGGAATGTTTGTATTTTGAACCTTTAACTTTCCGCTATTTACAAATAAGTCCCTGCCACTAATGCATTTCCCTTTTGTCTTCTCTAATTATTGCATGCATCTATAAATCACTAAAAAATCCACAAAAAATACATAGTGTTCCTGTTTCATCCTAGTTTCACGCCATATTTTTATTTTTCATATTTATTGCATTTTAATATTTATTAAAATAAAAAACAAGCATTTTGTGCACTATTTGCATTATAAAATCCATAAAAAATACAAAAACACCTCAAAAAATTCCCCAAAAAATTATTTTGCATATTTTACTGTGTTTTAATTACAGACCAAAAATCACTAAAAAAATATAAAAAGAAAACTCCTAAAATTATAAAACTCTAAAAACCTTCATAAAAACCTTAAAAATTCTACAAAATTCCTAAAAATACAAGCTCTATTTCCCAATTCTTTCTATTTTATTGTATTTCATTTAAAATTAATTTGGGAAAATTTTGTCATTGTTTACTATTTTTCTTTCCCATTTTAATTTCGGCCAGCCACTTAGTTTACTGTTTTCTAGTATTTTTACCTTTGAAAATACCAAAAAAATTAGGAAAAATCTAGATAAATCACAAAAACATTAGAAAAATATAAAAGCCCCAAAACATTTTATTTCCTGATTTTTGAGTATTTTACTTATTTTTATAAATACCTTATCCTCCTCTTTTCTTATATTGTGTATATTCTATTTGTAGAAAAAGAAAATAAAAAAAATATAAAATATAAAAAGAAAATATAAAATCAGAAAATTAAAAATCAAAATATAAAAATATAAAATTAAAAATTAAATAAAAAAATATAAAATTAAAAACCCACAAAACATAGCATAGATAGACACTTGATCACGCTCACATTTTGAGCATTCACTTGCACCGTTCTACCTGTCTGCTCCCTGTGTTCGACCTCTACACATACTTGCACCTATACACATCTTGTTGTAGAGGTATAATAAATTTTAACTCCGCACCACTTTTCATTGCTTGATTTCTGTTGTGGGTTAACTGTTGTTTTAATCCGGATTTCGCGCGGTCGATTCAACGACTGAGTTCCCTCCTTGTGTGGAACTTAATATCACCAATTTTCTCAGTTAAACAAATGGCGCCATTGTCGAGGAGTTCGGTTTTTCGTTGTGCCTGTTATTATTTGTCTGTTTTCACGGCTTTTTGTGCTTATTTTATTTTCTTTATTTTTGATATATCTATTGTGCTGTCTAACCTTCTCTTTTATTGACTTTGTGCGAGGAACCGCGGATCGAGGGAGGCGCTCCACCCTAGGCGCCTGTGCACCAACGTGAAGTCGGCATCTAGCCAGCCTAGCACCGAGGATACGAGGAGAGAATTTTGAAGACCGAGCTCGACCTTAGTTATTGCATTTATTTCTTGTATTTACTTGTGTAATTTTTGTGAGAGAGAGACCACTTTATTATTGTAATAATACAGGTACCCCCAAACATTGGACTTTTGAGCCTAATTTCCAGGTGTTTGTACACTCGGGGGCTCACCACATTTTGTTGGTTTTTCATCGCATTCTTTTTCATTTGTTTTCCGATTTTGTTTTATTTCTTTCATGTGATGGAGTCCTTAGTTGTAGTATTTGCTTGGCGATAGCATTAGGTCCAAACACCTAACAACCTTTGCATGTACCTATAGTGCGCTTTGGACTTAGTTTCAAACTTCAAATAGTCGCCTCATCATCTTCGAGCCTTCGTGCCGCGAGCCCACCCTGCCAAGCGCTGCTCTTGAACTCGGCGTGTCGAGAGGAGGAGGGGTGAGCCCAGATCATACTCCTGGATTGAAGATCGGTGACCGACTTGTGGTTCTTCACGCTAATAGCAGCTTCTTACACTTAGGGCGATTTCATCGGCTTTGCATTTGCATATAGATAGGTTTCAATTCTGCTGAGCATCCTTGCATGTAGAGTGCTGGAGGCAAGGTGAGCATTTCTCTTTAGCATTCATCATCGATTGCTGCTTGCATTGCTTTTCCGACTCTCCCTCTGATTTTGATAACCTAGGTGCTAAGTAAAATTGACTCCTCGTCAGGCTCGTGCATTTCTCACTAAAAATCCAAAAAAAGTGATAATTAATAAAATTGGGACTGCTAATATTACATGACCCTAAAAAAGATCAAAAAGAAAAATATTCTCTTGGGGCGAGTAATCCCCTCATTGTCTTCGTTTTACATTGCTCGCGCACACGCTAAGGACTAGTGCCCAAATCCCATTTCATCCCCCTAAGTGTGTGTGCAATCTTTGACTTCTCACCTAACTCTAAAACAGACAAGATAAAAAGACCGACTTTTCGGTCTCTACCGAGTTGAGTAGGTGAATTGAGGGTTTGTATTATTTCATTTCTTGCTTGTGATTGTTTTGTGTGTGTTCTAGATCGCCTCTACGCATTTGCGCCTTTTTCTCGCTTCTTTTGACTTGACCACTGTGCTCTCCCGATCGTTTCCTTTCGTTTCGAGATGGACCCCTGGAACGCATTTTGTCCGGATTTTGCGGATCCCTCGTTCACTCCAGCCGGTCCACCTCACTTTTTCCAGGAGGACTTTGCTCCTGATTTTTGTACATATCCGACCAACCCATTATTTCAGGATTCGGACTTTGATCTTCACCAATCATTTCCACCACTATCACCCTCACATTTCGACAACCCGCTCTTCCTTGAGTATCCTGGTCTGGAATGTGATTTTTGTCCACACCCACGACCCACATTCGACACACCCGATCCTGAGATTTTGGAGTCACCTTTCATGATATCCACAATTGAGACCTTGAATTAAATGATGGAGCATATGAATTTGAGGATCATTGATCTTGCTAGTTTAAATAAGAACCAGAATGTCGCTCCATTCCTTGAGGATTTGGAATCATTTGAGGATTACCATGAGAGCTTGCAATCACCCAAAATACAAAAAAAATGAGAAAAATTTAAAAACACAAAAAGAGTTCGGGAGACACATGATCGAGTCAGACTGTGAGGAGAGGTACCACTTACTAGAACCTTTGACCACACAGCCTTTCACACCCAGTCCCACCTTGGACCCCGAGGATGCCGCTGTACAGACTGCTCTTGGCATGCCTCGTGTATATGCTGATTCCGACCATCTCCCTTGTATGGAGGATGTCCAAAAATTAAAAAAAATTATTGACCGAACCCGAAGTGGTGGCCACCATTCATGAGATTATCCGTGCCCCACTTCAGCAGGACATAAACCAATTCTCTGCTCCTCATAAGAAGAGAAAGCGGAGGAGCAGATCTGAGCGTCATATCTTGACCATGGCCACTGCCCACGCCGTCACTCACCATCCCATTCCTCGGAAGAGGAACACTGCCACACCATTCATTAGCTGCACCATCTCTGACTACACATGTGATCACACTCTCCTAGACGGCGGTGCTTCGTTTAGTATCATACCCTTCTCGCTGATACAGTCTCTTCACTTAGGGCCTCTTAAGAAGACCAGGATTATCGTTCAATTTGCTGATGGATCAATAAAGAGGTCGAAGGGTATCCTTGAAAACGCCGTCATTTCGATTCAGGGCATGAGCTATCATGTTGACTTTGTCGTATTGCCCATGGAGACCTCCACAGGGGAGCATTCTCCAATCATCCTGGGACGGCCATTCCTTGCCTCTGTGAGGGTCGTTATTGATTATGGATCAGGAGAGATTCGCTTCCGTCCTGCTAACGTGAGCGAAGTGTCGATCACCGCACCCACTGCCGACCAGAGACCTGCACCTGATGCGACTTCACCTATCTTGGCTGACCTCGAGGACCATGACCTTGACGAGACTATCAGAGAATTTTGTTGTTCATTGGATTCCACTGAGACCCGAGAATTCCTCCCCGTGGAGGAAGACTCGGAAAGCATGGACCTCGGAGTTTCTTCTTCTAAGACTTGGCGTTGTGTTGATGAAATCCACAGGATTTACACGATCGATACCATTGAGTGGAGGGCAGCTTTAGAGATTATACAGGACGGACATGATTCGACTACTTCCACCAATGAGTCCGCTCCTGTTCATTTAGATTTAAATGAGCCGAAGGCCGAATTTGATCTAATTACTTTTATTCGAGAATTTAGGCCTTTTGATGAGAAAGACGATCCGGTTGAGATTATTGAGGACGAACAGAATTGGACTACTTCCACCGATGAGTTCGTTCCTTCTGGTTTTGACCTGGACGACACCTCGCAGGACGACTCCGATTACACTACTTCCGATGATGATGAGTTCGTCCCATTTCAATTTGATATCAGCGAGACTCCCAAGGCCGGACCTAGTCGTACTTCTTCCACTCACCCGTCTGTGCCTTCACACCCTAGGGCCTCTGAGGATCTCCTCCACTCACCCGTCTGTGCCTTCACACCCTAGGGCCTCTGAGGATCTCCACTCTGTCGACCCTGATCCGCTTCCATCGACTGTGGACCGTGATGTCGACCTGCACCATACCAGATCCATTCCTCAGCGGTCCCGCAAGAAGGTTCGCTTTCTACCTTCTTGATCATGTGTACATTCATCTCTGTTGTATATTCTCTTGTATGTACCTCGGTTCTCTCTACCGTATTGCTCGTCCACCCATTCTCGTGTTTGCCTTGCTTACGACGTACTTTGTCCTAAGTATAGGGGGGTGGACGAGCCGAGTGTTCATTCTTCGTTCCGTTTTATTACTCCTGTTGTCGCCTATACTTAGGGCTTCTTTTACCCTAAGTATAGGGGGAGTGATGTGTATATTCTCACGATCTTTGCTTCCATCTTCTGATTTCTTTTCTTCTTTTCTTCTTTTCCTTTTCTATCTTCTTTTTCTACCGAAAAGGTGCTGCCCCTTGTTGTCCGTCTTCTATACTTAGGATGTACTTTGTCCTAAGTATAGGGGGTGTGCACCCTGAGTTTTTCTTTCATTCTTTTCGATCCTCTCCATTGTCTCCTCTTCTTGTCTATACTTAGGGATATCTTACCCTAAGTATAGGGGGAGACAATCTGAGTACGATCTATTCATTCCCACCCTTGACCCTCTCTGCTTTGTGTACAGTTTGCTATACTTAGGATTATTTGATCCTAAGTATAGGGGGGACGGTCAACTTCTCATTCGTTCATTCATCTCTTTATTCCTTTATTCTTTAGAATTTCCTATACTCAGTACGAGTTATGTCTTCTCTTTTCTCTCTGATCTATGAGGACATAGCTCAAGCTAAGTATAGGGGGGTCTTATATACTACGTATATACTTTAGCCATAACTCGTACTTTCATATTTTCTTAATAATTATGGCTAAAAATTCTTTAAAATTCATTAAATACCTTGATAAAAAGATGTGATTATTCCTCAAATTCTTTTTGTAATTACTGATTAACAAATCAGGTGAAAATGTTTTTTGCAAAATGTTTGAAAAATAGTTTGAAATTCTTTGTGAAAATCTTTTGAAAACTATTTTGAAGACGTTTTGTTACATGTTTTCAACCTTTGTAAAAATATTTTGATTTGCAAAGTTTATTTTCTTTGTGTGAAATAAAATATTTAAAAATTTGTTTGCAAACGGTTTGAAAAATGCTTGTAAAAATATGTAAAAAAATCTTTATATACTGTTTGAAAAACCTTTGTAAAATGATTTTCAAATCTGTGTACATGTTTGTAAAAATTATTTTGGACTATAGTTTTTAAAATTGTTTGAAAAACATGTGTCAAATAAGTTTGAGGAATACATGAGTTCCAAAGTCATATAAGTGAGCCTGCAGCTGGATGACTTGACTACACTGGTCTTGCATCCTAGGATAGGTAGCTACACTGGCTACCGTCCATTCTTCTCTTCACCCCCTCCTCTTGAGCTGGTTGCCACTTGAACTTAGAAGGGAATACCCCGCTCCTCGAGGAAGGAGTTATTGGATTGGGGAATCATTGGGTTGTCATGCTGGAGAAGTCAGTCTCTTTGTCATTTCAGTTGGGGAGAGCCACCATCACTTACACTGTATGAGTCAGATTCATAGTCGAAAGGGTTTACGTATGAGTTGAGATATTTCTGACCTGGCTATTGAGGAGACTTGAATAGAGTTTTGGGATTCTCAGGGACTGTTGGATTTCAAATCTAGTTCTCATTAAGGTTCCGCACGCACTAAAATTCCAAAGGTCTGACTTAAGCTCCAAACTTTGATTTTGTAAAGACAAGTTTGATCATTAAATTTAATCCACATTTCTTCTTTTTCTTTTCTTTGTTTTTCTTCTCTGCACTTATTGCATAAGTGTTTGCTAGGGACTAGCAAAGGCAAGTATAGGGGGATGATGAATCTACGTTTCATCATCTTTATTCTATCATTTTGGCCTTAAAATTCCTAGTAAATGCGTGTAAATAGGCTTAATTTAGGCATTTTAGCATTCATGCATCATTGTGTAAATATTGTATAAAATGCGGTTTTTAAAGCCAAAATTATAGAATAAAGAGAAGAAAAGAAAAAGAATAAAATATTTTAAATATTTTTGACCCAAAACTTCGAATACCTAGGCATCTTGATGACTAGGTCGACAAGGAATAAAGTAGGGGGAGATAAGGGCCAAAATACAATGAACATTCCTTCATTCTTTATTCATTTTTGGGACCTATTTTTGGTTTCAATTTTTATACATCAAATAAAGAAACTTTGAACATGAAATTATATATAATTTCATATAGAAAAATACAAAATTGATTTCACTCAAAAATAATGTACAGATAAAAAGTTATGGTCTGAATAAAATTCTAGAATCCCAACTTCCCAGACCTGTATCTGCCAAATAAAAACTCCAAATGCATCAAACTCACCTTTAATTGTATATAATTTAAAATAAGCTATCTAATGGCGGTGGTTTGACATTTGGCGGACCTACAGTTTGAAAGTTGAGTTTTGGACCCCTATTGTATACTTGTACATATTAAAATATTCATTTTATTATTTATTCATTATTTTCATAATTTTATATTTTTATAATTTTGTAAATATTATTTATAATAAACTTGTACATTAAAATTAGAATAAAAATACAAAAGAAATACAAAATAAAAATACTTGTATATATAATACACTGGTATAATACATATAAATATACCTACGTAAAACATACTCCTATTTTATTAAGTGTATAAAACACTTCAGAAAAATAAAATAAAAATACTTTTAAATGTATAAAAATACTTTAGAAATTTATAAATAAATAAACAAAAATAAATAAATTAAATATACAAAATAAAAATAAAACAATAAAATATACAAGTAAATAACTATATAGGCCTAAATAGTAACTTGTAATTATAGACCTCAGAAAAATAAATAAAAATTACCATAAAATAATTCATAAAATGATAAACATTTCTTATTTTATAATTAAAACTTAATTAATTCATTTTCTATTTTTTAATGATTTTACAAGGATTTTTTCCAAGGAATTTTCTGGTTGGTCCACGTGGACCAACCAGATGTCTTCCTTGGTTGACCTCGGTCAACTCTCTGACCGAGGTCTGGACCTTGTCAGACCTGCATTTTTGACCATTTTCGACCTTTTTTCTAGGGCGCACCTTTCACGTTTTGGGGATGCAACCTTCACGACTTTTGATCCTTGTGCATCCACCATACACGCCCAGTGTTGCCTTGGGCGTTGGATCATCACAACCCCCGATATCCCTCGTTCTTCACCCCCGAACCACCATCCCTTCAAAACAACCTCTGTCACTTCCTCCTCCCTTTTGAACCCCATTTTGACCAAGCTAGAGCCTCTCGAGCCTTGTTCAGGACCGGAGGCGTGATAGGTCTCCTCCAGCAGCTTGCGGAGCGCTCCGGTGACGTCGAGTGGTCGGCTCCACCCCATCTCCGACGTATGCCGTGAGGTACCTATCTCGCCCCTTTTTTGGGCTTGAGGTTTGTTGTGTTATTCATTTTTCTTGCTTTAGTATCTTCCCCTTAGCGTTAGGATCCCTTTCCACCTTCCCATTTCGATTCCCACTCGACCGATTATCGTTCACATCCACCTCGTCGGAGCTTGCTCCGGCGAGCATCCTTTCCGCCTCTCCATCTCATTTCAACCTCGCTGCGGGGTCAGGGCATTTTGAACCCGACTTATTCATTCTTTTCTGCAGGTTAGGAGCACATCACTGCACATGGGCTCAGTTTTGGCCGTGCGCCGGAGCTACCTGAAGCTCGGACCTCCGTCACCCTCATATCTGCACTGCAAAGCGGCTCCGACGATTTGAGAGTCCCAGGACCTAGAGGTGACTTGCAGGGGCTACACCAGCCCTTTTTGGAGCCGCATCCGTCGCAGGGGAGTCGCTGCAAGTCTGCGGAAGTTCGTTCACCGCGACGTTCACCCCTATTCTTCATCATCTCCCCTCAGTCGTTCGATTTGGGGCGTTCTTCCTGGTGCACAGCTACCATTGGATCGGCCGCCTCCTCAGCCGTCAGATCTTTCGAGGCCGATCTAATCGCAGCTGTTGAGACGAAGGGGTATCGGCTCCTACGGGGCTGCCACGTGGCTTTAGTGAAATCTTTGCAGCCGTTGGATCGCACCTCTGGCGTGGGTATTTTGCGCAACTCACCCGTGTATTTTTGTTATTTAATTATTAGCTCTTAATATTTCTTCTGCAGTTAACTTAGTTTTATAATATTTGAACCTTGCCCTCCATAGTTTGTAAAATTACTTTTTGGTCCCTGCCTGGCGTGTACGTGCCACGTGCGTTGGCGGGAATTTTTCGTCGAAGCCCCCGCCTGTATTGGAATTAACGTTTAATCCATGAACTTTTTTACTGAATTATAATTTTCTGGAATGTTTGCATTTTAATCCTTCAACTTTCTGCTATTTACAAATAAGTCCCTGCCAGTAATGCATTTCCTTTTTATCTTCTCTAATTATTGCATGCATCTATAAATCACTAAAAAATCCACAAAAAATACATAGTGTTCCTATTTCATCCTAGTTTCACGCCATATATTTATTTTGCATATTTATTGCATTTTAATATTTATTAAAAATAAAAAACAAGCATTTTGTGCACTGTTTGCATTATAAAATCCATAAAAAATACAAAAACTTCCCAGAAAATTCCCAAAAAAATATTTTGCATATTTTAGTGTGTTTTAATTTCAGACCAAAAAATCACTAAAAAAATATAAAAGAAAACTCCTAAAATTATAAAACTCTAAAAACCTTCATAAAAACCTTAAAAATTCTACAAAATTCCTAAAAATACAAACTCTATTTCCCAATTCTCTCTATTTTATTTTCTTTCATTTAAAATTAATTTGGGAAAATTTTGTCACTATTTACTATTTTTCATTCCCATTTTAATTTCAGCCAGCCACTTAGTTTACTGTTTTCTAGTAATTTTACCTTTGAAAATATCAAAAAATTAGGAAAAATATAAAAAAATCACAAAAACATTAGAAAAATATAGAAAGCCCAAAAACATTTTATTTCCTGATTTTTGAATATTTTTACTTATTGTTATAAATACCTTATCCTCCTCTTTTCTTATATTATGCATATTCTATTTGTAGAAAAAGAAAATAAAAAAATATATAAAATATAAAAAGAAAATATAAAATCAGAAAATTAAAAATCAAAATACAAAAATATACAATTAAAAATTAAATAAAAAATATAAATTAAAAACCCACAAAAACATAGCATAGATAGACACTTGATCACGCTCACATTTTGAGCATTCACTTGCCCCGTTCTACCTGTCTGCTCCCTGCGTTCGACCTCTACACATACTTGCACCTATACACATCTTGTTGTAGAGTTATAATAAATTTTAACTCCGCATCACTTTTCATTGCTTGATTTCTGTTGTGGGTTAATTATTGTTTTAATCCGGATTTCGCGCGGTCGCCACATCGACTTTGTCTCCGCCTTGTGCGAGGCATATTAGACCGCCGATTTTTCGGTTAAACAGTGGCACAGACCCAAATATAATATGAAAGAAGATCGGAGTTCCATTATAAATTTTATAAAAGTATTAAACGTTCTAAATAATTTACAAGATTAAAAGGAAATAAACAATAAGGTAGGGGGAAATATGCAAAATACCCCTTAAAGCGCCTGATCCAGTGGTTGTGTGCGCTTCACTTATCCACGTGGTAGCTTCTAAACGACCAATATGGCTTTGTCGGCTGCGGTTGGGATTAGATCTCAAAGATGAGATCAACGGCTCATGGCTCTCTCGTCCGAGGGCTCCTGTTACATCTGGATGCTGCTCCTAATCCAATGAATGGCGAGGTGGCTGGAGGAACTGATGAAGAACCCGCCCAAGATGAGCTTTGATCCATTGCTGCGCACTGCTCTGGCCACCTGGAAGCTTGCCGACGGTCTCTAATCCTTCCTACAAGCCTCCCATAGCTGTAGATGCCCTCAGAATAACCCAGGCCCCATCGGAGGGGGCTTGGAGGTCTTCGTTGCCTGGAGGTCTTCCTCGAGTATCCTTAGCCCTCATATGGCTCTTTGAGTCATGCAAAAGTGAGCAAAAGCACAACACAAGGAAGGCGAAGGAGTTCAGCTTTTATTTGAGTGGAGTCGAGGTGAAATGGGATGAAATGATGTACTTCAACAAGGTTGGGGTGGAGGGAGCACGGTTTCCTCGATCCAGAAGGAGTTGAAGGTGGATGGGTGGTCAGGGATGCAGAGAAGATGACAAGGAAGGTGGTGAGGTGAAAAAGGGTGGTCAGAATAGGGTGGCACAGTGAGACATATGTTACCGGAACTCTAGAGCTTTGACAAGGTTAAGATCCTACTCTAGTCTAAGACAGTAAATAAAACATGAAATAAAAGGCATAAAACAGAGCCTAATAACTAAATCTACCTAAAGATTAAAGAAAAATTGACCTCAAGCTACAGGATCTGCGAGATGAGTACCTCACATCGACAAGCATCGGAGATGATGACCTCCTACAATGCCTCCTCGATCCTCCTAAGTGCTGGCCGAGCTTCCTATCACGAGGCTCGAGTTTGAGCACAACGGGGGAGAAAATACGGAGTAAAAGTGATTCCAAATTCGAGGAAGGAGGAGTTGAAGCTTTTGTATAGACGAGGAACATGATGCAAAGATCGAGATGGCCAGCTTGATAGATACACCCTCAGATCAATGTAATAATCTAGCGTGATATAACATTGATCGAGGGAGGAAAGTCAAAGAGGAATCATTCCAAATCGATGCTTGTATCGATTGGAGAAAAAGGGCAAAGTGAGGTCAAATCTTCTGATGCACATCAAGCCTAGGATGGGGGTCTAGTTGACTTGAGGTGAACGGATCCTTGGACCTCATTGGTCCACGTCGCACAAGAAGACAAAAACTAGGGAAAATGATAAATAATTAAATATAAAATAATAAATGAATTAATTAAATAAAAGTTATAAAATAGAAAATATTTATTATTTTATGTAATATTTTAATATGATTTTTTATTTATTTTTACAGATTTATTTATTATAAATTACTTTTTACAAGTAAAAATATAAGTATATTGACCTGTATTTTGAATATTTATTTTTATTTTGTATTTTATTATTTTATATACATAATTTATATATTTATAACTTATTTATTATACTCAAACATATTTCTATTATATTTTCTGAGTTTATTTGTATACTTAAATAAATAGGTATATGCAATATGTAGGTATAAGTATATTATATTCATCTATGTATTTTTGTATACTATTTTATTTTATATTTTATTTATGATTTTATTTTATTCTAAATATATGCATGAGTTATAAATAATATTTACAAAACTCTAAAAATATAAAATAATGAAAAATGTAAATTATAAAAAATAAATACAATGCATATTTTATTTAGGTTTACAGTACAATAATGGTTCAAAAACCTAACTTTTGCCTCTTAACTCCAAATTAATGAAACCACCTTCATTAAATAGCTAATTAAAAGTCATATATAATTAAAGGTGATTTTTTGCATTTTGAGTTCATATGTAGAAGATATGGGTCTGTGAAGTTTGGGTTTTGACTTTTTATCTTGAGTGTAGATCGTACAATTTGTATTATTTTTGTGTTAAACCAATTTTGTATTTTTCTGTGTATGTTTATCTACAACTTTCATGTACAAAGTTTCTTTATTTAAGGTATAAAAAATAAAGATAAAATGAGTCCCAAGAATGAATTATTGAAGGGTAAAAATTGGGGTTTTCATTGAGTTTTTGACCCTTATCCCCCCACTTTATTCCTTGTCAACCCAGACATCATGATGCCTAAGTCTCAAGGTTTAGGGTCATAAAATACCTTTAGAATTTTATTTCTTTTTCTTTTATTTTCTTTATTATTTTATTTTGGCTTTAAACACAATATTTTATACAATATTTATACAATAAATATTGAATGTTAATTTATGCAAAATAATGCTATTTACATGCATTTAGCTAGGGTTTAAAGGCTAAAATGAAAGAATAAAGGTGATGAAATGGAGATAAGTCACCTCCTATACTTGCCTTTGCTAGTCCCTAGCAAAAACTTATTCCTATAAGTACAGAAAATAAACATAAAGAAAAGAAAAAGAAAGAACTCGGATTGATTTTAACTTTCAAATTTGTCCTCATAAAATCAAAGTTTGGAGCTCTGTCGGACCTATGGACATTTAGGTTTGGTCGGAATCTTATTGGGAATCGGAATAATAACCTCTGAGATCTACAAAATTCTGCTAAAGGCTCCTCAATAGCTAGGTCGGATAAAGTCAACTCTTACGCAAACCCTTGTGACTATGAATCTATCTTGTACAATGTGTGTGATATGTAGCTCTCCTCGGCTGAAGCGGTAGAAGTCAGTCTTCTCCAACATGGTGACCCTAATTCCGCAATCTATCAACTCTTTCCTCAAGAAGCAGGGTATTTTCAAGTACAACAGACTCAAGAAGAGATGGTGGAGAAAAGAATGGACGGTAGCTAGTGTAATTACCTATCCTAGGATGCCTGACCAGTGTAGCCAAGTCACCCAATTGCAGGCTCTCATGGGTTTGACTTTAAATCTCAATAAGCATTTTGCTCTTAATTTTCCTGGTTGGTGCATGTGGACCAACCAGGCACATTCGATTGTTGATTTGGGTCAACTGTACGTCTGACCCATACCACCCCTATCAAACTCACGGGGTGCCCTCCTTCGTTGATTTATCACTCAAACTCCATACACCCATTCCTCTCGAGCTAACCGCCCTTCCATAGCCCGATCCTTCGACACCCTCATCCATGCTCGCATCTTCACCTACCCTCGCTCCATTTTATGCCATCCTGCATTAATGATGACATCTTCCTCGCCTATAAATAACACACACCTATCATTTTTTAAATGTTTGATTGTTCTTCCTCTGTTCTTAACCCTTAATTCCTCCTTAAACGCTAATGCTCTGTGACAGGGACTCGTTGGCTGGTGATGATCGCGAAATCCACCTCTTTAATAGTCGATAATTGTAGTATAGGAGGCGGATTTGGGTCGTCAAAATACCACAATCTTTGAATGTTGTGGAATATTTTACTTGGCAAGTTTACCAAGGTCGAACACAGGGAACGGTGATTTTTAGTTGCGCGGTCTTGAATCAAATTAAATAATCAATCAATGTTCGATTAATTTTTGCGTTGATAAAATGTATAATGCAATGAGATGCAGAAGCAAAGAAATATACAGAGAAAATGAAGCATTGGATCTGCGATTTAGTGAAGTTTCATCCTCAAATAAATTTATCAATTGATCCTCAAATACTATCACAGATCGAATAATATCAAATCCAGTGGGATGTATCAAATTAATACCTGATGCAAGTATAGGCTATCAGATTAATCCTGCAATGATTTTATCTCCAAAATTCTTCAAATTATATTCTTAAGAAATGTTTGCAGTTCACAAGTTAATAAGCCTAATAAATCTCCTTGATTAACCCCTACAAAATTTAAGTCCTCAGATCTGAAATTAATTTCATCATTGCATAAATCAAGACCCTGCAAAATAAGTCATCAAATTTTTCAAGAAAAATGGCACAGGTATGTCAAAATTGAGCCTGCAAGTCAAATGAGATCTTCGAATAATAATTATCAATAAACAAACTCAGATCTTATCACAAGCTATGTTAAATGATAGAGCACAGAATTAGCTTCAAAATGACATATTATACGCTAAAATCGGAGTCCGTATGAAAAAGTTATGACAAAATGAAGTTTCAGGGACTAAAATGTAAATAAAATAAAGTTTTCTTTGCAAAGAGGTCCCTAGGAGGACTTATCTGTAATCAACAAAAACTTGAGGGCTTTTCTGAAATTTTCCCCTGGTGAGGGTATTTCTGCAAATTCAGAAAAAGCCAGGGGCCTTCTTGCAATTATTCTAGTACGCACGTGCCCAGCACGTGCGCCCGGAGGTCTGGAGGCCGGGCTGAGGCTCGGGAGCCCCGAGCCTGAGGTTCGGATGCCGTCGCTGAGGCTCGGGTGTCCCGAGCTTGTGGTTCGGCCGGGGCTGAGGCTCGGGCGCCAAAGCTTAGGCTTGGGCGCCAAACCGGTGACTCGGGGGCGCCGAACCGGTGGCTAGGGGGGCACTGATGGGACGTCCTATGAGCTGTTGGATCAAGGGTTGGCCCTTGATCCATCGGTGACTGTAGGTTGGCGGTGATGATGTGCGGGCGGAGGCGAGGCCGTACGGCGTAGGCGGTGGGCACGAGGCGGAGCACTAGCAGGTGGCCCACGAGCGCGGTGAGGTCGGGGAGTGGTGGCCGGAGAGCGAGGATGCCGCCCCTCGGCCGACACACGGCGCGAGGGTGGAGGCTCGAAGCGAGGAGGAGTAGTCGCGGGCAGAGGCGCGAAGCGCGCCGCGCGGAACGAACGACCGAAGGCGGCGAAGGCGGCGGCCGGCTGCGAGCTGACGCGGCCAAGGGGCTTGACGGCTACCGGAGCACCTGCAAAGAGGGTAGGCAAAATGATAGGGGAGGGATGGGGGGGGTTTGATCTCGGCCTTTGCAAGGCCGGCGGAGGGTGCGAGGTGGCCGGCGTGCGTTCGCGCGGCTAAGCTGCTGTGCAGCCGAGGGCGGAGGCGCGGAGGCGTAGAGGAGCTGTACCTGGGAAATTCCGATGCTCACGGGAGCAGCAGTCGAGGCTTCGGCTGCTGGATCACGCCGGTGGAGTTGCTGTCACCAACTTCAGGAGTAATGGCGGATGGTCCGAGCGTCGGGCAGGGGCAGTGCTTTATAGGGGGTGGCGTGGGTAACGACAGGAGGCCGGAGCGAGCGGAGGGGGCAGGCACGGCGGCGGTTACGAGGGGGAGGAGAAACGACAGGAGGGTGCGGCGCGTAACGGCCAGGAGGAAGGGGAAGAAGACGGGGTCACGTGCTGGGCACGTGACCCGGGGGGAAGGGCCTGGAGAGAGACTTGGATGGGGGTGCCACGTGGCACGCCCAGGGGCGGCCACGTGGCGCCCCAAAAAAATTTCAAAAATTAAATACAAAAAAATAGAGAAGAAGTAGCAGAAGACCTTGAATCGAAAAATTTTCTTCACAAACGTTGTTCATCTTGTCGAGATCTACAACTTTCATGAAGGACCCGGGAGCAAAAGAGGTCACCTGTGCGAAGTGGTATTTTTGGTGGCTTTCCATGTGTATAGAAAACCGACTTTTTGGGTTTTTGTATTTTTTGGTGGTTTTAAAGGGGATAAAAATTATAGAAAAAACTACGATAAAATACAAGAAAATTAATTACACATTAATCTATTTTTTTGGATTTTTAATAAATAAGAAAATAGGAAAATAAAATAAAAGTAAGAAACGCTCAACTTTTGCACAGACCGACAACGGATACTTGGACTTGGTCAGTTTCTTTGATCTCAGTTTTAATCTAGATTTGAATTTTTGCATTTCTTATTTAAATTTTCATCAAAGGACACAAATAAAAAAGAAATAAAATTAAAAGGATTATCTATGTACATAAAAACTCAGGTCAAAAATGGCAAAAAGTCAAAATGCGCAAAAGAGGCCCAAAACCCAACTTTCACATATGAGCTCCGAATTTTACGAAATTGGTATTGTTTTGAAGGTATTTGAAAATGGAGTACTTTAAAAGTGAGTAGACCAAAATCGGACACTGTATGTGGGAGATATGCTCATTTTAGTCCGTCAGATGTGAAATTTGACTTTGGGATTATTTGACACTTATTGGGGTTAGTAATTTTTTTGTATTTTTTAATTAATAAAGTTAGTAATATCTACACAATGGAGGTGGTTTGGGGTCAATCAGAGTTAGGATGAATTAATTAAAAATAAGAGAAGTTAGCAGCTTTTTGGGCTAATTTACACATGGGATTTTTAATGCAATTTATGCATGATGAAATGCAGGTATTATTTACACATGCATGATGGCTAATAATGTTCTATTAATGATTAATAACAAGTAGATGATGGGGGATAGAGCCTAAATGACCAATTTTAGCATGATGAATACGAGATTCATCATACCCCTATACTTAGACCATGCTCGTCCCCGAGCATGAATGAATGACTTAGTTGAATACATCCCTGACTGTGCAAGTGAATTTACAAGGCTCAATTCATAGAAGCCCCTTAATTTGAGTGATCCTAAAATTCCGTGCTCAACCAAGCTTTAATCAAAAGGAACCCAACTTCTCTAATTTTCAGAGTCTCTTTTTGTACATATAGTATAAGGATATGATTCTTAGTGTACTGCATTCATGAGAGTCAAGTCGAGACATCACCCAAAGTTCCAATCCAAGAGACTCTCCTCTAGACCTGATCCTCAACCCTAGGGAATAAATCTATTCTTGCTTCAGTCAACCGTCTCATTAGTTTGTCAGACTTGAAAGTGTAGATGGACGACCAGTTGATGGAGGGCATAGGATTGTGTCTGATTTTCTCTCCCTTTCATTGGAACAAGGTGCCTCTCGAGTGCCTTATTACTCAACACAAGTATATTTTATTTTGTTGATCAATGTGTCCGTCAAGAGAATTTGGAGTCGTCTGCACTTGTTTTTCTGGGAGTACACCGGGGTGTGTCTCTTTTGAGTATCTAAGATACCTTCGACACCCAGACTTGTATCGCTTACGATGGAGAGCCCTTTTATGGTGTCAGCCTGACTCCTTGGTCCTAATTAGCGCTTGGTCCAAGTGGACACTTTGAAAATGTTTGGGAGCGCTCGCCATTAGTGGAAGCTCATTTAGAATTTGACTTTGGGTGATAGAGCTTTTCTTTGACATTTCTTTTTCTTTTCTTTTATTGGCTAGCTCCATTGCTTGTACCAAAAGTTGGCGCACACTGATCAACAATTTTCCTTAAGTTTCATCACACCCTGGCACTTAGGTCATTTATCAAAAAGATAGCATTTGAATCTTGTTCACATACTGACTAGTGTTTTGCTGACACTCAGGTTTTCTGAAGCCTTCATTAACTTTATCCCATCCTTGAATATCATCAGAACGGGTCTAAACTCAAATCTCTAGTCCTAGTTCCTCAAGTGATATCTCAACTCATCTCATCAATCATGCAGTTGTGGGAGTGGTTGTGCTGATCATATTCTTTTTGAAGGTAGAGATGAAGAGTGCAATATAGCGCTCAAATCTTTCAAACTAGGGAAGTGTGGATTATTAAGTTCTAAAAACCCTAATGACTAAGGCAGGCTAACTCAGAATCTCAAGATCTCAGAAATCAAGTGTCCTAAAAAATCCTCAAGCCTTGAGTGACGGTGAATGTGTCAGGAATATATCGACCAAGGAATGCATGAAATGCTTGATGAAATGTAAGACCATGAGTGATGATTGATTTTTTTTAATTCCAAAAGTTTTTTTGGTGTTGTTTTTTTATTGTTTTTTTGGAAAACAAGTATTATACACACTACTCGTACCCATCCCCGATGTTAGATAAAAGCGATTAAAGTACGAGCTATGGATAAAGTAGATAAAATATATACAAATACACCCCCTATACTTAGCTTGTGCTATGTCCTCATGGCACAAAGTGAAATGTAGACATAGCTCGTACGAAGTATAGATGAGCCGAAAATAAAAGAAGAGAAGCGATGTATAAACAAAGTTAGCGGTCCCCCTATACTTAGGCTCAGGTTAGCCTAAGTATAATCGGATAATTACAGATGGGGAACCGGGAAGAATTTCGGATGTACAAGAGAGTGTAGGTTCCAGAGAGGTGTGCTATTTGTGCAGATCAAATTTTTCGTCAAAATATATGCCCTGAGTGAAGGAGATCTGTTCAACTTGTACTAATTGCTCATTGGATTCGACAAAATGTTTAAGCAGCTGACCGTTGACCATAGATGTTTGCACGCTATCTGCGGTCTCTGAGATCTCAACACTCCCATTATTGTGTACCTCTCTTACAATGAAGGGTCCCGTCCATTTTGATTTCAATTTCCCTTGGAAAATTTTCAACTTTGCATTAAATAGCCAAACTTTCTGCCTTGGGACAAAGATCTTTGTTCGAATGTTCTTGTCATGCCATCTCTTTACTTTGTCTTTGTAGATGGTGCTGTTTTCATAAGCATGATTTCGGATTTCAGACATTTCATTCAAATTCATCTCTCGGTTCTTCTTTCCTTGGTGACAGTTCCAATTAATCTTTTTGATTGCCCATTCTGATTTATGCACGAGTTCTGCGGACAAATGGCATGGTTTTCCATATACCATTCTAAACGGGGAGGTGCCCAATGGGGTCTTATAAGCCGTCCGGTAAGCCCATAGAACTTGGTCCAGGAGTTGGGACCAGTTCTTCCTGTCAGGGCGAATGAGCTTCTGTAAAATTCCTTTAACCTCCCTGTTTGACACCTCAGCCATGCCATTGGAGTGTGGGTGGTAAGGAGTAGAGACACGGTGCTCGATGCCATATTCCTTAGTCAACTTCTTCACCTCCCGGTTGACAAAGTGGCTTCCCCCATCAGATATTAAAACTTTTGAGATTCCAAACCTCGAAATAATATGATCTTTCAAAAACTTACAAACATTTTTGCTATCTGCAGCTCGAGTAGGGATAGCCTCCACCCATCTAGATAAATAATCTACCGCGAGAAGAATATATTCAAATCCTTGACTATTAGGGAATGGGCCCATAAAGTCAATGCCCCATGCATCGAATACGTCACAGAATAGGCATGGCATCTTTGGAACCAATGGTTCCTCCCATTCTCTGACAGACGGGGCACGACCTCACAAAATTGTAAGCATCCTTAAACAAGGTCGACCAGTAAAATCCACATTGCAAGATCTTCTCAGCGGTCCTCTTCCCAGAGTGATGTCCTCCTGCCTCCAAGGTGTGGCATAGATTGAGGATACTTTGATATTCCTCTTGAGGAATACATCTTCTCCATATGCAATCCGGTCCTTCAAAGAAAAGGAAAGGATCTTCCCAATGATAGTGTCTCGCTTCAGATTTGAGTCGATCGATTTTGTTTCTGGGCCAACCTTGAGGAACTTCATTGGTGACGAGATAATTCACCGTGTCTGCATACCAAGGGAGTGAGTCAATAGCAGAAATTGACTCGTCTGGGAAGGTTTCACGGATGGATTCAGCTTCCAGAATTTTGTTATGTTCAATCCATGATAAATGATCAGCCACGACATTCTTAACGCCAGGTTTGTCCTTAATCTCGAAATCAAATTCTTGAAGCAGTAGAATCCATCTCAGAAGTCGTGCTTTTGCGTCCTTTTTGGCCATTAAATAGCGAATGGCAGAGTGGTCTGTGTAAACTGTCATCTTAGATCCTAGAAGTATTAATCGAAATTTTTCCAAGGCAAAAACCACAGCAAGCATTTCTTTTTCGGTCACAGTGTAATTTTTCTGAGCAGGGTCTAAAACTTTGCTTGCGTAGTGAATAACATACGGGATTCCATCTTTTCGTTGTCCTAATACAACCCCTACAGCGAAATCGGATGCGTCTGTTATGATCTCGAAGGGAAAAGACCAGTCGGGAGCTTGTAGAACTGGAGTCTCAATGATCCTTCTCTTGAGTAATTCGAATGCTTCTAGACATTTATGATCCACCACGAATTCGGTGTTTTTCCCAAGAAGGTCAGTTAGCGGTCGGGCAATTTTTGAAAAATCTTTGAAAAATCTCCTGTAAAATCCGACATGCCCTAGAAAAGACCGTACTTGTTTCACATTTGTAGGTGGCTCAAGCTTTTTGATCACATCAACTTTGGTAGGGTCAACTTCTATTCCCTTCCTGGAGATGACATGCCCCAATACAATGCCCTCTTTCACCATGAAATGGCTTTTCTCCCAAGAGAGCACCAGATTCACTTCCCTGCACTTATGGAGGACTTGATACAGGTGCGCTATACAATCATCGAATGAATCACCATGAACCGAGAAGTCATCCATGAAGACCTCCAAGAAATCCCCGACCATGTCGGCAAAAATCGCAATCATGCATCGCTGAAAGGTCCCGGGGGCATTGCAAAGCCCAAAAGGCATTCGCTTGAATGCGTATGTGCCGAAGGGACATGTAAAAGTAGTCTTTTCCTGGTCCTCGAGGGTGATGGCTACCTGATTGTAGCCCGAGTACCCGTCTAAGAAACAGAAGTATTCTCTCCTTGCCAATCTCTCCAGGATTTGATCAATAAAAGGCAGCGGAAAGTGATCCTTCTTCGTTGCGGCATTCAGGCGCCTGTAATCCACACAGACATACCACGACGTAGGTACCCGTGTCGTAATCTCTTCTCCCTCCTCATTGGTGATAATATGGAGTCCTGACTTTTTCGGGACTACATGCAAAGGTGACACCCATTTGGAGTCGGAGATGGGATATATAAACCCAGCTTTACACCATTTTTCGATCTCAGTCTTAACCACTTCCCGTAAGTTTGGATTCAATCTACGTTGGCATTCACGGGAGGGTTTAGCATTATCTTCCAAGTAAATATGGTGTGAGCACAAGGCTGGGTTAATCCCTGGGAGATCAGACAATCTCCAGCCTATAGCCTTACGGTTTTTCTCCAAAACATTGAGCAGAAGGATCTCCTGCTCTTCGGTCAGATGTGAGCTGATAATGACCGGAAATTGTCCCTTTTCTCCAACAAGGAAGGCATACTTAAGTGTAGGGGGCAATGGTTTGAGTTCAGGTAAGTCATTGATGTTTCTCGAATCTGGTTCTGTCAGTGATGTTTGTTGTTGTGATGTGGACGCTTGTAGTGTATCAATGTTGGCCACCATCGTGGTAGTATCAGGGATCGGATCGCTAACGATGGAATGAGATGTGGCAATCGCCGCGTTCGATCCATGTACCTTACTCAAGGATTGTCAATAAGGAGAATGGACTGATAGGTCCAGAGGGGCCTCTGAGTCTCCTATAGTATAGGTAGATGCATGAATGAGCTGGCATACTAAATCATCAACAATTTCCTCTCCAGATGAGGTTGATTCTATCCTAGCAGTTGGGTTTTGTCTCCAGGGCCCAACTGTTGCTTCTGTAATTTCAGTCTCAGTTTCTGATTTTCAAACTCGGTGCTTGACTCAGTGTCAGGTCTTTGGAACCTAGTTTGCTGCATTTTAAGTTCAACTTTCCCAAACTGGATTTTCCCGGATGTGTAATCAAATATAGCTCCTGCGGTCCTAAGGAAGGGTCGCCCTAGTATCATCTGGGAATCTTTCGAATTTCTAGGGACATCCATGTCAAGAATTGTAAAATCCACTGGGTAGTTTTGTCCCTCTATGTTGATGACAACGTTTCGAATCTCGCCCCTAGGTCGCTTAGTTGATGTGTCTGCGAATTGCAGTACGGCTGCAGATTGCTTAAGAGGACCTAGATTTAGATGCTCATATAGGGTAGTGGGCATGAGATTGATGGATGATCCATTGTCTAACAATGTTCTTGCAAACTTGATTTCCTTGATGTAACTAGTGACAAAGTGAGCACCCATATCTCTTTTCTTTCTTGGCAGCTCATTTTTTATAAGATGAGATGTGGCTACTGAGAGTATGTGTTTCTTTGTTCGGTTAGGAGTTTGTTTTCTGGCCCTAGTTGGTGTGCATCTCACCTTCAGGTATTTTCACAAAGCCGAGTCTCTTTCTATCTTCTCGTCTAGGGACAGAGTGACCTTAATATTTTCCTTACAGATGCGCGCCATCTCTTCATCATTTTTTTGGTTTTTTATGTTTTTCTTCTTTCCTGCCGTAAGAGCACGGGGGAAAGGAATGGACTTGGTATGATCAAGAACATCACTTTTATTGAATGAGAAATTTTTTATAGAACTCAGATTCGAACTAAAAACAGGGAAATTTGTGGGTAGATGTGGCTGGTGTCTTACTAGCATTTCTCTATCTGATTCAGACTCAGACTCTTCATTACATCCGGGTGGTGTGGGTGGGAGTTGTTCTTTCTCCTTCTATCTTCCTTTGTCAATTCTCCAGGGTTGTGTGAATTAGTGGATACTGGGGCTATGTCTTCGTGTTCCTTTGCTTGATCAGGCATGGTTACGGTCCTTCCGCTCCTAAGAGAGATATGATAAGAGTTATTATTCGAGGAGTGCTCAAGTTCAGGTACGAAATAGTCAGAGATTAATACCTGATTGTGTCCAAGGCTATTTGGGTTATCCTGGACTTGGGCTGGAAACACGGTCTGGGGTGCAGTCACCTCATTTCTCCAACGAGAGAGTCGATTTATGTCGACTCTCATATCATGAAGCTCATCCAGCACTCGCTGGAGTTCTGGAGAGATAGCAGAAGAAGAGGTCCCTTGGCCCTGTCTGGCCTGAGGTCGCTGATACTGGCCTTGTTGGCTTTGGCATTGGTTCTGTTGTGGCTGAGGTTGCGGGTTCTGATAACCCGTGCGATATTGCTGCCTCTGTTGCAGTTGAGGCTGGTAGGTGGGCTGGGCTTGCGGTGGATGAGGGTTTGGAGTAGAGTTTTGGCCTGAGCGATTGACTGGTTCCAAATTATACCAGACTCCGTTTATCTCCATGACCTGTGGAGGTTCCTCAAAATCAGTCTGAGCGGAGGTTTCATCAATTTGAGAGGCCAAGACTTGGCCTCCACCCCAATGGCTATGTTGCCCTACCCCTTGACCTTGAATGTAGTGAATTTGGTGTATGGGTGTGGGGGGTGCAGTCTTTGATACCCTGTCAGCCAATTCCTCCATTTGTTTAGGCAATTTAGCTAATTTCTCCATATCAGATGATTTATGGATCTCATCCACCTTTTTATAAATCTGCTCAACCATAGTTAGCTTATCAGCTATTATTCCCATATCAGCATTGTGGTTGGTTGTCAGATTATTCACCATCTTTTTGGAGCCGGCTATGTAAGCTCGGCTAGTGGTTTGTGCACGGCTAGATTCAGCAAGTCTTTCGAATACCTTGCAGACGATGTCCTCATGGCGCCCCATGTAGCTTCCTCCGCAGGATGCACTAACCAACCCTTGAGTCTCAGGGTTCAGCCCGCTCACAAGACTTTGGACCGGCATCATTTTACTTATCCCGTGTCCTGGGCAATTCTGTACTAAGTCTGTGAACCTTTCCCAAGTTTCATGAAATGGTTCATTCGGGTGTTGGGTGAAACTCGTGAGCTTGATCCTCATTTGATTATTTCTACTAACTGGGTAGAATTTCTTTAAAAACAAAGTCTTGAATGTGGCCCATGTAGTGATTATTTCCCCTAGATTTTTCAGCCAGTAAGCCGGCTTATCAGTCAAGGCGAAGGGGACAGCTCTCAATCTTATGTAGTCCTGGCTAACCCTAGGGTGGCAGAGGTTAGCACAGACTAACTCGAAGTCGCGGAGGAAAATATATGGTTCTTCATGATTATTTCCTCTGAATTTTGGCAACAGTGCAAGGAAATGCGGTTTGTGTTCAAACGCATCCTCCAGGGGGACATGTCTCAACCAATTATAGTCTTCATCTAATTCCGGGAGATACGTGTCTTCCATAGCATCCTCTCCTTGTTGTATTATTGCCAACTGCGTCTTAAGTAGTTCATTGGTTTGTTCAGCAGCAGTTATCCTAGCCAAGAGTGCCCGAATGGGGTCATTGTCGTTCTCATCGTCAGCATGGTTCTTCTTTGGAGGCATTGTGATTCACCTTCAGAAAGGAAGAGTTCAGTGTTAAGTATCGGAATTGAATGAGATTTTTGCTAAGGATAAGAGATTCCTTAGCGAAGGAATGAAAAGAACAAGATGCTAAGATAAGGAGGATGGAGAGAGTCCTTATGAGGAAGCAGACACAAAGCAAACACAAGCCAATTTTAAGGTTCACCACTCAACACAGATAAAGGCACGTCAGGGTTCAGCCGCTTATCTTTTCAATTTTAATTTAATGACAAGACAATCTTGCAAATTAAGCGAAGCTGTTAGGTACCGAAATAATTCATAAAGACTGTCCCGAGTTCATACAACTAGTTGCACCCACCTTCAGCCAATATAGGTGTAAGTACGGACCGTTTAAACGGCTACCCGTGTTACTTGAGGACGGTGCCTTCCGCGGTGTCCTCTAAACCACCTACTCCGCTAAGGGAAGTCGGACCGTAAACGGCTACCCAAGACCCTCACTGAAAAGTAGCTAATTGTTTTTAAAATCTGTAGTCTGAATGAAGTATTTCGGTTTTTGGCTCTACCCTAAGGTGTGCGATCTTGTCCTTACACAAACAATGAGTGGGTTTCTCTCCACCAAACAAAAGTAAATTTTAGGTCAGTTTATTTACAGTGGCCTTGACTAGCAGTCCCAATTTTAGATAAAGGTTATCATTGTACTTTATGTGAGCACAGAAATTCACGCCTAACGAGCAGTCCCAATTCCGTTAATTCTTAAGTTGTAAAACTCGAGGAGGATGAATCGAAAAAGCCAATGCAAGCGTAAATCAATGATGCATGCTTAAGAGAAGGACTTACAGTTAATCCTCGCGTTCTCCATGCGGGATGCAAGACAAGGAATTTAAAATTTACACTAAATGATATGCACAGATGAAAATGCCCTAAACAGATAGTTCTATTAGCGGGAAGAATTGATTTCAGAATTTGGCTAATGTTGAACGATCTATAGTGCGTATATTAGTGAGAGTGTGGCCTAAGAATTACAAGCACAATCAATGATATAAAAATAAGCATATATGTGCCTAAGTCCTACGCCACTCAAGTCGGGTCCCAACCACATAGAAGGGGTTGAAACAGACCCGACACACCACAGAAAAAGTTCAATCTGAATTATTACAAGGGTTCAAAGAGAGGGACCCTGAGAATATTGCAGAGAATTAAATCTACACTAACTCTCTCTCACAAAATTAAAATTCAGTCTTCATCGCAGATCCTTGATTTAATATCAAAATCCAGCTCCCAGAAGTCTGCGAAGAGAGAATTTGCGGTTAGTAGTAGAAGTAAGAGAGAAATGCAAAATAAAATACCGAAGAGAAAAAAAATTACTCAAAAATTAATCTTACCAAAATTAATCACAAAAATGATTTAAAACCCTAAAAATTGCCGTTCCTCGGCAACGGCGCCATTTGATGATCACGAAATCCACCTCTTTAATAGTCGATAATTATAGTATAGGAGGCGGATTTGGGTCGTCAAAATACCACAATCTTTGAATGTTGTGGAATATTTTACTTGGCAAGTTTACCAAGGTCGAACACAGGGAATAGTGATTTTTAGTTGCACGGTCTTGAATCAAATTAAATAATCAATCAATGTTCGATTAATTTTTGCGTTGATAAAATGTACAATGCAATGAGATGCAGATGCAAAGAAATATACAGAGAAAATGAAGCACTGGATCTGCGATTTAGTGAAGTTTCATCCTCAAATAAATTTATCAATTGATCCTCAAATACTATCACAGATCGAATAATATCAAATCCAGTGGGATGTATCAAATTAATCCCTGATGCAAGTATAGGCTATCAGATTAATCCTGCAATGATTTTATCTCCAAAATTCTTCAAATTATATTCTTAAGAAATGTTTGCAGTTCACAAGTTAATAAGCCTAATAAATCTCCTTGATTTAACCCCTGCAAAATTTAAGTCCTCAGATTTGAAATTAATTTCATCATTGCATAAATCAAGACACTGCAAAATAAGTCGTCAAATTTTTCAAGAAAAATGGCACAGGTATGTCAAAATTAAGCCTGCAAGTCAAATGAGATCTTCGAATAATAATTATCAATAAACAAACTCAGATCTGATCACAAGCTATGTTAAATGATAGAGCACAGAATTAGCTTCAAAATGACATATAATACGCTAAAATCGGAGTCCGTATGAAAACGTTATGACAAAATGAAGTTTCATGGACTAAAATGTAAATAAAATAAAGTTTTCTTTGCAAAGAGGTGCCTGGGAGGACTTATCTGTAATTAACAAAAACTTGAGGGCTTTTCTGAAAATTTCCCATAGCGAGGGTATTTCTGTAAATTCGGAAAAAGCCATGGGCCTTCTTGTAATTTTTCCAGTGCGCACGTGCCCAGCACGTGCGCCCGGAGGTCTGGAGGCAGGGCTGAGGCTCGGGAGCCCCGAGCCTGAGGTTCGGATGCCGTCGCTGAGGCTCAGGTGTCCCGAGCCTGTGGTTCGGCCGGGGCTGAGGCTCGGTCGCCGAAGCTTAGGCTTGGGCGCCGAACCGGTGAATCGGGGGCGTCGAACCGGTGGCTAGAGGGGCACTGATAGGACAACCTGTGAGCCGTTGGATCAAGGGTTGGCCCTTGATCCAACGGTGACTGTAGGTTGGCGGTGATGATGTGCGGGCGGAGGCGAGGCCGTACGGCGTAGGCGGTGGGCACGAGGCGGAGCACTAGCAGGCGGCCCACGAGCGCAGTGAGGTCGGGGAGTGGTGGCCGGAGAGCGAGGATGCCGCCCCTCGACCGACACACGGCATGAGGGCGGAGGCACGAAGCGAGGAGGAGCAGTCGTGGGCAGAGGCGCGAAGTGCGCCGCGCGGAGCGAATGGCCGAAGGCGGCGAAGACGGCTGCCGGCTGCGAGCTGATGCGGCCAAGGGGCTTGGCGGCTACCGGAGCACCTGCAAGGAGGGTAGGCAAAACAATAGGGGAGGATGGGGGGGAGGGGGTTTGGTCTTGGCCTTTGCAAGGTCGACGGAGGGTGCGAGGTGGCCGGCGCGCCTTCGCGCGGCTGAGCTGCTGTGCAGCCGAGGGCGGAGGCGCGGAGGCGCGAATGAGCTGTACCTGGGAAATTCCGATGCTCACGGGAGCAGCAGTCGAGGCTTCGACTGTTGGATCACGCCGTCGGAGTTGCTGTCACCAACTTCAGGAGCAATGGCGGATGGTCAGAGCGTCGGGCAGGGGCAGGGCTTTATAGGGGGTGGCGTGGGTAACGGCAGGAGGCCGGAGCGAGCGGAGGGGGCAGGCGCGACGGCGGTTACGAGGGGGAGGAGAAACGACAGGAGAGCGCGGCGCGTAACGGCCAGGAGGAAGGGGAAGAAGCCAGGGTCACGTGCAGGGTACGTGACCTGGGGGGAAGGGCCTGGAGAGAGACTTGGATGGGGGTGCCACGTGGCACGCCCAGGGGCGGCCACGTGGCGCCCCAAAAAAATTTCAAAAATTAAATACAAAAAAAGAAAAGAAGTAGCAGGAGACCTCGAATCGAAAAATTTTCTTCATAAAAGTTGTTTGTCTTGTCGAGATCTACAACTTTCATGAAGGACCCGGGAGCAAAAGAGGTCACCTGTGCGAAGTGGTATTTTTGGTGGCTTTCCATGTGTATAGAAAACCAACTTTTTGGGTTTTTGTATTTTTTAGTGGTTTTAAAGGGGATAAAAATTATAGAAAAAATACGATAAAATATAAGAAAATTAATTACACATTAATCTATTTTTTTGGATTTTTAATCAATAAGAAAATAGGAAAATAAAATAAAAGTACGAAACACTCAACTTTTGCACAGACTGACAACGGATACTTGGACTTGGTCAGTTTCTTTGATCTCAGTTTTAATCTAGATTTGAATTTTTGCTTTTCTTATTAAAACTTTCATCAAAGTACACAAATGAAAAAGAAATAAAATTAAAAAGATTAATTATGTACATAAAAACTCAGGTCAAAAATGGCAAAAAGTCAAAATGCACAAAAGAGGCCCAAAATCCAACTTTCACATATGAGCTCCGAATTTTACGAAATTAGTCTTGTTTTGAAGGTATTTGAAAATGGAGTACTTTAAAAGTGAGTAGACCAAAATCGGACACTGTATGTGGGAGATATGCTCATTTTAGTCCGTCAGATGTGAAATTTGACTTTGGGATTATTTGACACTTATTGGGGTTAGTAATTTTTTTGTATTTTTTATTTAATAAAGTTAGTAATATCTACACAATGGAGGTAGTTTGGGGTCAATAGGAGTTAGGATGAATTAATTAAAAATAAGAGAAGTTAGCAGCTTTTTGGGCTAATTTACACATGGGATTTTTAATGCAATTTATGCATGATGAAATGCATGTATTATTTACACATGCATGATGGCTAATAATGTTCTATTAATGATTAATTACAAGTAGATGATGGGGGACAGAGCCTAAATGATCAATTTTAGCATGATGAATACGAGATTCATCAGCTGGAGATTGAAGCGAGGAGGAGATCAGGAAGAGCTGATACGACCACATCCAGACACCGCCATTGAGGTTCAACATCCTTGTCCCCAAGCCAAGTTGATGCCTCACTCTTCATTTTCAGGGTAAGTCAGTAGTGTATATTTCAATTCTTAGTTTAGATTTAAGTTTACATTATTCGAATTAGGTCAAAACCAATGTGTTTGTAAATCTGGAGCTCGTGCTCCAGGTTGAATCGACTCCTCGAAGCTCTTCCTCCTCCGTGTATCGGAGTTTCACCGCCACACACATCTACACAACTTCTGGATGTAAATCTTGGCCAAGGTTCATCCCCTCGTGCAGAAAATGTTTTGGTGCAGGTTAATGGTCCATCGTACCTCCTGGAGATGAGAATCGATCACTTGTTGAAGCTCTAGGTTGATTGAGAACGAGAAAACCCAGGTCCCCATCGTTGGGACCTGGATCTATTTGACAGATATTTCCTGACGCATGAGGACACCAAGAAGCTTTTACCCCCATCAGCGAGGCGAACGACCGTCGAAGCTCAAAGATATTGCGGATCGAAGTGACAATGATGCCGGGTTCATCTACGTTCTTTTAGAGGTGCCCAACACCATAGGATTAAGAACAAGGGCCCAAGTATAATCCTAGCCCTTGAATCAAGTCGAAACGCTACCCAACCAATGTTGCATGATCTACCATGTGCCTCGCGAAAGATTGCCCGATCTTCAGGTATTTAAGAAGGTAATTTATGAAACCACCCTTCGAATTTATTGGATATTTAAAGGGTCATGTAAATAAGTTGTAACATTTAAAAGTAGTGGATAAATTACGTGTATACCCTTAAATACTTTTAAAATTACATTTTAGTTCCCCGCCACCTCACCCTACGTGATGGACCTGTACGTGGGAAGCTTCCGTGTAAACCCTTCAAGGTTTGGATGTTTTAGTTTAATATTAAAACTTTTAACATTAGTAATAAATTTGGTGGAAATTTGCATGTAACCTTGTGTCTTATATTGTAATTGCAAATATGTCCCAGTCAGTTTAAATATTTTTGTACGTGTTTGTCTATTTTCTTTATAAATATTATATGTGCTTCAAAAATCATGAAAAATAGGTGAATGTGTTTGCTTGCGTGATCTTTCACATCATAATTTTTATTTTACATTTAGGCATATTTTCTATTTATTATAAATATGAAAACAACATGGATATTCCCTATTTACTTTAAAATACAAAAATTATAAAATTGCATTTCAAAATTCCAAAAAAATAATGTTAGTTTATTATTGTAATTTGTGCCTCTAGATATGAAATCCCAAAAAATAAAAAGAAAATGATAAAAAAAATAAAAAGACCAAAATCCTTATAAAAATATAAAATCTTCGCAAATTCCAAAAAGTCACTATTTTTTACTTTTTTCAGATTTTAAAAATAAAAAATAGAAAAATTTCCCAAAAATCACCAAAATAGTAGAAAAGATAAAAAACACAAAAATATTTTATTATGTATTTTTTATTATTTTTTATATTACCCTATATAGTATTATATATCTAAACATAGTTATATACAAGTTACATTATTATTAATTATTATAAAGTTAAAATTAAAAAATATTAAAATATATATAAAAAATATTTCTAAACCTTAAAAATATTATAAATTTAAGTATTAAAAAATATTAAAAAATATATTAAAAAGTTATTAAAAATTTTAAAACCCCACAAAAACCTAAGTAAATAATGTGCATATCTATATACATCTATTAACATATTATTTATTTATACATGTATTGTTCCCTAAGTTCGTCCCCTACCTGCTTGTCCATTATACACATGCATCGTAGGGTATAATAAATTTTGATTTACACCCTTGTTTGCATTGCTTCATTATTTTGTGTGGGTTAATTGTTGAAATAAGTCGAGACTCTTAGTGGAGGTCACTCTAGGGACTGTGGTTCGCCTTGTGGCACCACATGACTCTCTTCTCTAGGTCTTAGCTCTTTTCATTCCCCTATACTTAACTTGAGCTATGTCCTCATAGGTCAGAGAGAAAAAAAAGAATACATAACTCGTACTAAGTATAGAAAAGCATATACTACAACTATTAAAGAATTAAAGAATGAGAAGTAGATCACCCCCTATACTTAGGATGAAATAATCCTAACTATAACAGACTGTATACAAGGCAGGGAGGGTTAAAGGTGGAAATGTATGAAATCATCGACTCGAACTGTCTCCCCCCAATACCTAGGGTAAAATATCCCTAATTAAAGACATCATATAAAGAGTTGAGGAGACATGCGAGTGATCAAGGAAAGAACAACTCGGAGTGATCATCCCCATATACTTAGGATAAAGTACGTCCTAAGTATAATAGTGATGAAAGGCATTAACATCTTCTCAGAAGAATTAGAAGAAATAAAAGGAAAAGAGGAAAAAAACAAAAAAAAACATAATCATATTTTTGTTATTTTCTGCTCAAGTGTCCGATCTTTCCGAATCTGTGAGCTCATCTTGGAATATGACTTCAATGGAATCAACAACGGACAAGAATATGTCATTCTCTAGATACGACTTCATCAATTATTCATTGACTACAAATGGTTGTGCATCATGTGACAATTAAGATAGTAAGCTCTCATTGTCACACATAGTTTTTACTATGAATGGCATAGCCCATTTGCTTTTCAATTTGCCCGAAAAGATTTTCAACTTTGCAATGAACAACCACACCTTCTGTCCAGGCTCAAAAGTATTCCTTCTGATGTGCTTATCATGTCATTTCATGACCTTGTCCTTGTACATCATGATGTTGTCATATACGTAGTCTTTTAATTCCAACTAATGGTTCAGATCAACATTTTGGTTCTTGTCAGCTTTCTCAGAATCCAAGTTGCACATATACAATATCCATAATTATTTATGAATTAACTCCACGGGTAAGTGACATGGCTTGCCATAAACAAGGTGGTAGGGAGACATGCCAAGAGGAAACTTGTATGGTGTTCTGTAGGCCCAAAAAACCAAATCAAGCAAATGTGACTAATTCTTTCTATTTAGTCGTACAAGCTTTTGTAGGATAGTCTTGATCTCCCTATTTGAAAATTCAGCCAAGCCATTGGATTGAGGGTGGTATGGTGCTACAACATGATGCTCAATGTCGTATTCTTTGGTCAACTTATTGACCTCTTTGTTAATAAAGTGACTCCCCCCATCCGATATGAGAATATTTGGAATCTCGAACTATGAGATGATATTGTCTTTCAAAAAGCAACAAACGGTGTGACTGTTAGCGGTTCGAGCGAGAATTTCCTCCGCCCATCTGCTAACTAAATCAACAACCAACAAGATGTATTCAAAGCCTCGATTGTTAGGGAATATACCCATAAAATCAATGACCCTAGAAATGAAGACGTTAGAAATCTAAATGTATTTCAAAGGCAATGTTCCTTGCATACTGATATTTTTGTCCATTCGCTGACAGTCAGTACATTTCTTGACGTAATTTATTGCATCCTTAAATAAGGTTGGCCACCAAAGGCCACATTGGAGTACTTTTGATGTCGTCCTCTTTCCATAATGGTGTCCACCTACTTTAAGCATGTGATAGTGGTCTAGGACACCTTTGATCTCCTCCTAAGGTATACACCTCCAAATGCAATCTAATCCCTCTCTGAAAAGTTGTGGATCCTCCCACTAGTAGAAATGAATATTAGCCAAGAATTTGTCAACTTTGATCTTCAGTCTGAGAGTAATCTTGGTTACAAGGTAGTTGACGATATCCACATACCATGGGAGTGAGGCGATAGACATTATTACCTCATCTGGAAAAGTCTTAATGAATGGAATGGAGTTCTGCTCTGGAGTTTCAACTCCAACTATTCTGGAAAAATGATATGCCACCATATTTTGATGCCACATTTATCAGATTTTCCAAGTTAAATTTCTGGAGTAAAAGAATCCATCGAATCATGCAAGGCTTGGCATCCTTCTTGCTCTGTAGATACTTGATGGCAGAGTGGTCTGTGTAGATTATCACCTCAGATATGAGGAGGTGTGATCTGAACTTTTCGAGGTCAAACACTACAACTAGAAGCTTTTTCTCTGTCACGGTATAGTTCTTATTGACTTCATCTAATGTTATACAAGCATAATGAATTGCAAATGATAGCCCATCTCATCTTTGTCCAAGCATAACACTGATTGCAAAATCATAAGCATCCGCCATGATCTCAAAGGGTAGAGAGTAATCATGTAGCTGGAGGACATGAGCATGTGTGATAAATTCCTTCGACAGATTGAAGGATTTGAGGACCCTATCATCGACCACAAAATCAGCCTCCTTACCAAGAAGCACAGTCAATGGTCGGGCAATCCTGCTGAAGTCGTTAATGAATCTGTAATAGAAACCAACATGCCCCAAAAGCAATCGGACTTGCTTTAGATTTGTTGGTGGCTCAAGTTTCTAAATTTTGTCCACCTTGGTTGGGTCAACCTCTATGTCACGCTTCGAGATGACATGACCCAGTACAATTCTGTCAGTCACTATAAAGTGACTCTTCTCCCATAAAAGCACAAGGTTCACCTCACACCATCTTTTCATCACTCGATGTAAATGACCCAAACACTGATCAAAGCTATCATCATAGATCGAGAAGTTCTTTGTAAAAACTTCAAGAAAACCACCTACCATATCAGTAAATACTGTTAACATGTATCTTTGGAATATAGCAAGTGTGTTGCAAAAACTAGATGGCATTCTTCTTAAGGCGTATGTCCTAAATGGACAGGTGAAGGTAGTCTTCTCCTAATCTTCTGGAGTGATGGAGACTTGATTATACCCAGAGTAACCATCCAAGAAGCAAAAGTATTCCTTCATGTCCAATCTTTCGACTCTCTAGTCGATGAAGTGCAATGAAAAGTGGTCCTTCTTGGTTGCAAGATTTGAGCGTCTATAGTCTACACAGACATGACATGAAGTCGGCAGTTGAGTCAGAATCTCCTCTCCTTTATCATTGGTGACAATGGAGATCCCTGATTTCTTGGGCACTATGTGCAGGGGACTCACCCATTTGCTATCGGAGATGGGATAGATATATGTTGCATCACACCACTTAGTAATTTCTTTCATCACGACCTTCTGTAAATTGGGGTTCAATCTACGCTTAAATTCTTAAGAGGGTTTGTTGTCTTATTCTAAATAATTGTGATGCAAATAGAGTGAAGGATTTATCTTGTGGAGATCCGTGATGTTCCATCATACTGCCTTGTGGTTTCCTTCAAGAACCTCAAGCAGATGAGATTCTTGTTCTTCAGTCAGATGAGAATTGGTAATGACCGGATGCATGTCTGGCTGTCCAGCAAGGAATGCATACTTCATATTGGAGGGAAGAGGCTTGAGCTCAAGGGGAGAAGGAGTCGGCTTGGTGGTGTCCTCAGCAATTGTAACATGTATCAACTCTTTCATCTATTGGTTGTCCACCACTATGCGTTCAGTATGAGAAATCAAAACATCACACATATTTGCAATGAATTCGTCCAGCTCAGATGAGGATGGTTGTTGAAATATTGAAAAACGAAAAGACAGAAGTCGCTAAGTAATGGCCTGATAACTCAGGCTCACTGTCGTTGAGGCGACTACTCCAATCCTTATGTTGATCAATAATTAACCCACACAAATAATTGAGCAATTAAAAGTAGAAGTTAAAATTTATTATACCCTACTAAAATTGTACAATGGCAAGCAAGTAGGGGTCAAACACGGGAAGCAAAGGAACAAAACAGGCAAGATAAAAATCAAGCACCCAATATCCTGTTAAACACTTAGCCAAATTGAACCTTTTTTGTGAGTTTTTATTTTTTTATTTTTTTTATTTTTATATTTTGATTTTTGTTTTTCTGATTTTTAATTTTCTTTTTATATTTTATATTTTTTTGTATTTTTTCTTTTAAAAAATAAAATACAGTATATTTACAATAAAGAAAAGAGAGATAATGTATTTATAAAAATAAGTAAAAACAAGAAAAATTTAGGAAATAAAACATTTTTATGAATTTTATATTTTTTACTATTTTTGTGATTTTTCTAATTTTTCTAATTTTTTGGGTATTTTTAAAGTCCAAAATACTCAAAATGTTCAAAGATTCTTTATTTGAAGTATAAAAAGTGGAACTAAAAATGGGTCCCAAAATGAATAAAGAATGAATTAAATAAAAGGGATTTTTATTGGTTTTTGACCCTTATCTCCCCCTACTTTATTCCTTGTCGACCTAGTCATCGAGATGCCTAGGTCTCGGGGTTTCAGGTCATAAAATATTTGCAATATTTTATTCTTTTTCTTTTCTTTATTCTATAATTTTGGCATTAAAAATTGTATTTTATGCAGTATTGACACAATAATGCATGGATGATAAAATGCATGAATTAAGCCTATTTACACGCATTTATTAGGTTTTTTAAGGCCAAAATGATAGAATAAAGATGATGAAACGGGAGATTCATCATCCCCCTATACTTGCCTTTGCTAGTCCCTAGCAAACACTTATGCAATAAGCGTAGGATAGAAAAACAAAGAAAAGAAAAAGAATAAAGATGGATTAAGTTTAATTATCAAACTTGTCTTCATAAAATAAAAGTTTGGAGCTTAAGATGGACCTTTGAAATTTAGTGCGGGCAGAACCTTAATGGGAATCGGATTTGAAATCCATCAGTCTTCGATAATCCAAAACTCTGCTCAAGTCTCCTCAATAGCCAAGTCAGAATACTTCAACTCATACGCAAACCCTTATGACTATGAATCTGACTCGTACAATGTAAGTGATAGTGGCTCTCCTCAACTAGAATGACAAAAGATTGGGTTCTCTAGTATGACAACCCAATGACTCCCCAATCCAATAAATCCTTCCTCAAGGAGCAGGATATTCCCTTCTAAGTTCAAGTAACAACCATCTCAAGAGGAGGGGGTAAAGAGAAGAATGGACGGTAGCCAGTGTATCTACCTATCTTAGGATGCAAGACCAGTGTAGTCAAGTCATCCAGCTGCAGACTCACATGATTTGACTTTGATTCTCAAGCTTGCTTATTTTTATACAAAATATGTACATACTCCGGCAGTCATTTTATTTTTGTACAGGCATGTCCACTTTTTTGGATTTTTTTGAAATACTATTTACAACAGCATTTACCTAAGGAGTTTTTCCTCTTGAGTCAGTAGACTATCCCTCTTTTGAATCTTTATTGCAACCCACACTCTCCTGTCTTTAGAATTCATCATCACTGGACAGGTTGGGTGCACTTCCCTCCCTAGAGGAGGACAAATATTTCCACTTGTGTGCATCTCATACCGGCAAATCCAATCCCCTCACCACTCCAACTAAGTTGAGCCATGTGAAAGGTGCAGATGTCCAAGTTAGGTCATTATCAACAAGTGTCGTGCGTGTGCTCCAAAATACTCTACTTAGGCAGTCAAGGATCCATTGAACCAAGTATCGTGATCCTCAAAGAATTAAGTCAACTAGATCTGAAGTACCTCAATTTCCGTTGCTATAAGGTTCATGTTATTTGGTAGATTTTAAGGTCCAACCAAGCTCCAATCCCCGGATTTTACTTAGACTTGTTCAACTATCAAACTCAATCCGAAAAATGCCTATGCTATGCAGAATGCAGAAAATATTTTTGTGATGCAATTTTCAAAGATTTTAAACTTTTTAAGGATTTTTGAAAAGATGATGCATATGCATTTTTTGTATTTTTCAAAAAGATTTTTCAAATGTTTTTGGCATTTTAATTTTGCAAATGTTTTTGGATTTTTGAAAACAAAAGATTTTGTCTAAAAACTAGGTTATTTACACGGGAATGTATCTGATATTTACAAGTAGATTTTAAAAATTTTCAAGAGTAAATGGTCAATTTTATAGGTATATATAATAAAGAATTTTAGGTGTGATGTATATACTCAAACTTATTTGAAAAAGAATTAACAAACAATTTTTGAAAACTATAGTCCAAAATAATTTTTACAAACAAATTTTACAAACATTTCTACACATTTGAAAATCATTTTACTAAGGTTTTTCAAATAGTATAGATAGATTTTTCAAAATATTTTTGCAACCATTTTCAAACCATTTGCAAATAATTTTTCAAACATTTTATTTCACACAAAGAAAAATAAAATTTTCAAAACCAACCAATTTTTACAAAGGTTTAAAATATTGAACAAAATGTTTTCCAAATAGTTTTCAAAATATTTTTCAAACGGATTTTCAAACTATTTTTCAAACATTTTGCAAAAAACATTTTCTCTTGATTTATTAATCAGTAAATATAAAAAAGAATTTCAGGAATAAAACATCTTTTTATTAAGGGTTTTAATGAATTTTTAAAGGTGTAATTAGCCATATTTATTAATAAAAATACGAAAGTATGAGTTATGGCTAAAGTATATACGAAGTATATACGACCCCCTATACTTAGCTTGAGCTATGTCCTCATAGATCAGAGAGACAAGAGAAGTCATAACTCGTACTGAGTATAGGAAAAATCTAAAGAATAATGGAATGGAGAAATGAATGAACGAATGAGAAGTTGACTGTCCCCCTATACTTAGGATCAAATAATCATAAGTATAACAAACTGTACACAAAGCAGGGATGGTCAAGGGTGGGAATAAATAGATCGTACTCAGACTGTCTCCCGCTATACTTAGGGTAAGATATCCCTAAGTATAGACAAGAAGTGGAGACAATGGAGATGATCGAAAAGAATGACAGAACTCGGGGTGCACACCCCCCTATACTTAGGACAAAGTACATCCTAAGTATAGAAGATTGACAAAAAGGTGTGATACCTTCTCGGTAGAAAAAGAAGATAGAAAAGGAAAAGAGGAAAAGAAGAAAAGAAATTAAGATGAAAGAAGAACAACTCGGGATGTACATCTCCCCTATACTTAGGATAAAGTGCATCCTAAGTGTAGCAATGATGAAGGGGATGACATATTATCGGTGGAATAGGTGAGGAAAAAAGGAAAAGAAGAAAAGAAGAAAAATCATTAAAAAAATGTTCTTCTCTTCTTTGTCTTCTTCTGCCGCTTCAGAAATATCAAGTTCGTCCTTATAGATTACTTGAATAGAGTCAACTACAGACATAAACGTATCATGTTCAAGGTAAGGCTTCAGAAGCTGTCCATTGATTATAAATGGTCGTACGTCATCTGACAAACTAGATATCAATATGCTTCCATTGTCACGCACATGCTTTACCATAAACGGCCTAGTTCATTTTCTCTTCAATTTACCTGGAAAGATATTTAATTTTGCATCAAACAACCACACCTTCTGAGCCGGCTCGAAAGTATTGCGGTGGATATGCTTGTCATGCCATGTTTTGACCTTCTCCTTATACATCAGGCTGTTGTCGTATACATAGTCTCTGAATTCCAATAATCTGTTCAGATCCAATTTTCAGTTCTTCCCGGCTTTCTCGGAATCCAAATTACAAATGTTGATGGCCCACAAAGATTTATGAATCAACTCAACGGGCAGATGACATGGCTTGCCATACACAAGGCGGTAGGGAGACATTCCCAATGGTGACTTGTACACGGTTATGTAAGCCCACAGAACTGAATCCAGCAGCTAAGACCAGTTCTTGCTATACGGACGCACAAGCTTTTGTAGAATTGTATTGATCTCCTGGTTTGAACATTTAGCTAGGCCATTGGATTGCGGGTAGTAAGGTGAAGCAATACGATATTCAATGCAGAATTCCTGAGTTAGCTTCTTCACCTCTCTGTTTATGAAATGATTACCCCCGTCAGATATTAGAATCTTGGGGATCCTAAACCGTGATATTATGTGATCTCTCAAAAATCAACAGATAGTCCTACTGTCGATGGTTCGGGTGGGGATAGCCTCCACCCAACGACTCACATAGTCGACAATAAGCATAATTTATTCATAGCCCTGGCTGTTGGGAAATGGGCCCATAAAATCGATGCCCCATGCATCGAAGACATCTGATATCTCATTCATGTGGTTCCGCCCATCTTCTGATAGTCAGTGCAACAGTTGACATAATCGTCTGCATCTTTGAATAATGTAGGCCACCAAAGACCACTCTGAAAAACCTTTGTTGCCGTTCATCTGCTTGAATGACATCCTCTGGAGTCTCGATCATGGCACAAGGTGAGGACACATGGAACTTCCTCCTGAGGAATGCACCTCCTACAGATACAGTCTGCCCCTCACGCAATAGATACAGATCCTCCCACTGGTAGAAATGGATTTTAGACAAGAATTTGTCTATTTTCAACTTCGGCCAACCTTGTGGGTTTCTCTTGGTCAGTAGATAATTCACAATATCCTCATACCAAGGGAGCGAGGTGACTGACAGAATTGTCTCATCTGGAAAGGTCTCTGTAATTGGCTGCAAGCTCAGCTCAGGAGATTCTGGTTCAGGAAGTCTAGATAAATGGTCGACCACCACATTCTTGACCCTAGGTTTATCTCTGATTTCAAGGTCAAATTCCTTGAGGAGAAGGATCCACCAGATAAGACATGGTTTGGCTTCCTTCTTCTGCTGTAGATATCAGATGGCCGAATGATCTGTGTAGATAATTACCTTGGATCTGAGGAGATATGATCTGAACTTTTCCAAGGCTAAGACTACCGCTAGTTCAATGACCGTGTAGTTTCACTGGGCTTCATCGAGCATTCGACTAGCGTAGTGAATTGCAAATGGTACATTATCTTTCCTCTGTCCGAGTATAGCACCAATGGCATAATCTGACGTATCGGTCATTATCTCAAAAGGTTGAGTCTGGATCGGTGGCTGCAGGACATGGGCCTGAGTGATAAGTTCTTTCAGCTGATTGAAGGCAAGAAGCACACTGTCATCCACAATGAATTCATTCTCCGTAACGAGCAACTCAGTCAGAGATCTGGCGATTTACTGAAATCTTTGATGAATCGTCGGTAAAAACCGGCATGGCCCAAAAATAACATGACTTGCTTGATTGTTGTAGGTGGCTCAAGTTTAGAAATCACCTCTACCTTTGCTGGGCCAACCTCCATGCCACGTTTAGAAACAACGTGAGCCAACACAATTCCTTCAATCGCCATGAAGTTGCTCTTTTCCCACGAGAGCACCAGATTTACTTCGCAGCACCTCCATAAGACTCGATCTAAATAATCCAGACATTGATCGAAGGAGTCCCCATATATCGAAAAATCATCCATAAAGACCTCAAGAAAGTTGCCCACCATATCAGCAAAGACTGCGAGCATACACCTTTGAAATGTGGTTAGGGCATTGCAGAGCCCGAACGGCATCCATCTGAAGGCATACATACCAAAAGGACAGGTGAACGTGGTATTCTCTTGGTCTTCATGAGCGATAGCAACTTGATTATACCCAGAATATCCGTCCAAGAAGTAGAAGTATTCCTTCACGGTCAATCTCTCTAATATCTGGTCGATGAAGGGTAAAGGAAAGTGGTCCTTCTTGGTGGCGAGACTGAGTCTTCTGTAATCTACCCACACTCGCCAAGAAGTGAGTACTCTGGTCGCGATCTCCTTTCCTTTGTCATTCTTTACAATGGTGATCCCTGATTTCTTTGGCACCACATGCAGAGGGCTCACCCATTTGCTGTCGGAGATGGGATAAATGAATCCCGTATCGCACCATTTCTGGATCTCTTTCATAATGACCTCCCGCAGATTAGGACTGAGTCTTCTATGAAGTTCTCAAGATGGTTTGCAATCTTCCTATAGGAAAATGCGATGCGAGCCCAAAGATGGATTGATCCCATGGAGATCTGAAGTTCTCCAGCCTATCACCTTCCGGTTGCGTTCAAGAACCTCCATCAGATGAGATTCCTGATCTGCGGTCAGATGAGCTTTGATAATGACCGGGTACCTGTTAGGTTCGCCTGCAAGGAAGGCATACTTCATATTGGAGGGCAGTTGCTTCAACTCAGGTTGGCTAGGAGCTATTTGAAAAGCAACTTCAACTATTACTTCTGGTGGTGACTCTTTTGTCTGTTTTGCATCCACCATGCTCTGTTCTACCTCAACATTCAATAATTTACAGAATGTTTCAATGATCTCTTCTTCCTTACAGAACTCTTGAATAATCTGCTCTTAATCTTGAAGGCACATCATCGTCACCTAGGTCTCCTCAAGTATACCATTAACTATCTCATCATGATTGATAAGGGGAAATTCGACTACGGTCTCCAATCCTTCCATGGGAGAGAGGAATTCATGGATCTCGTTGTCATCCACAAAGAGATTGGTATCTTGAATTCCGGCTAAAAAGTCACAGTCTTCAGAATAATCAACCACCCTTGCACATGCCGCAGATATTCCTTCCGCCGGTCTAGAATCATACGAGGTTTCTATTTTGATCATTTCACTTCCAGCGCCAAAGTAATCTCTCCAGTCCCATAATTCACCACTGCGTTCGGCGTCTGCAAGAATGGTTGTCCAAGTATGATTGGGGTGAGGAGCAAAGGTGTAGAGACGTCCATGTCTAGTACAATAAAATCAACTGGGAAATGCTTCCCTTTTACCGCGACTATCATGTCCTCCAATACGCCCCTCGACCACTTGACTGATTTATCTGCAAACTGCAGAATCATCTTGGTGGACTTGAGAGGTCCTAGTCTGAATTCTGTGAGTAATGAGGCTGGCATCCAGTTAACAGAAGACCCGCTGTCCATCAGAGTGCGTTCGAACTCTTGATTGAACATCTGACAGCACACAAGAGGTGCTCCATTATCTGGATTCTTATCCGGGAGATTGTTGATAGCATTGATTGTGGCCATTGTAAGGATATGCTTCTCAAGCTTGCCACCTTTGTTTCTAGAGTTGTGCAGATGAGGCCTATGCTTATTTGTACATGCATCCCAATCCTTTCTTCACAGCTGGCATGTACTCAAGAGCTTACATTAATGGCATATTCAAAACCAAATTCTGAATAATCTCAATGATAGTAGGGCCAGACAAAGCATTTTCAAATTTTTCATTTTTTTGTGTTTTTTCATTGCTTCTGGGAAAGGAATATGTACATAATGTCCAATAATGTCATCGAAAATAGTGTCCATATTGTTGTTTACTGATGAGACGCAAAATCGGCCCTTTAAGAGAGTGTTTTTAGCACTCAGGATCATCATCATAGCCGGGCCGATTTTGGTCATCAAAGAGACCATCTCATTGATATATGTCAAATAAGTATGCGATGGTCATTATTTTTATTTTTACTTGGCAAGAAACCAAGGTCGAACTCAGGGACACGAGCCTCTCTCGTATTGATCGGATTTCTATTTGTTTAACTACGTGTAGAGTTGAAGCATCTATAGGTCAAAGCATGCAATTTTCCCAGGTAAGCACGTGCCAGGCACATGCTATCTAGGTTCGGAAGGAGGCTCGGGGTCGGCAGAGGCTCGATGGAGCTTCGGTTAGGCTCGGCTGAGGCTTGGACCCGTTGCAGGCTCAGAAGAGGTTCGGACATCCCAAGCCTGGAGGCTCGGCGGCTGAGGTTCGGTGAAGCTCTGGCGTTGCCACGTGGCCGAATGTCGGCCCTTGGATCGTGATAATCCAAGGGCTGCTGGTGACAAAATTCCCGGGCGACGTGGCTGCATGGTAGCCGTTGGATCTTGAGGATCCAACGATCAAAGAAGTCGATGGTGTGGCTTCATCATGGCCGTTGGATGGTCGCTGAGATGAGACCATCCAACGGCGGCTGTACTTCGTCCTGTATCTTCAGCGGGCGGCGATCTTGGAGCTCCGGCGAAGGAGCTCCTCCTCCACCGCTCTAATCTGGGCACAGTGAACCTCCCCCGAGCTCAAGGAGAGATCGTCGATGAAGCTCGAAACTTGGGGAAGGTCCAGGAGCTGCCGGCGTCGATCATCGGAGCTCGGAGTTTGCAGGCGGTTGTGACGAAGTATGTTCAGGCGAGGTTCCGGCCATTGAAATATAGGCGATGATCCCGACGCTCCTTGGAGTGACGTCGATGAAGCTGGAAGCTCAGGGAGGCTCCAGGAGGTTCTGGTGTCGGTCGACGTAGCTCTGAAGCTGAGAGTGGTCGTGACGAAATAGGCTCCGACGAGGCTCCGACCGTTGCAAGAATTAGCAACCTGCAATGTTAAGCACATAGCCGAAGCGTGCTACTTGTGGTGCGTGCGTAGTGGAGATGAAATGGAAGCTTGGTGAACGGAGCAGGTGGGAGCTCATAGCTCCTCCACCGTGGGTGGCGGAGGAGGTGGGTCGGAGGCGTGATAGGGTTTGGAGGAGGGAGAAGGTGAGCGGAGGGTTAGGCGAGAAAGGGGGAGGTGCAACAGAGCTAACGAGATGGTCCATGGAAGGTGTAGATGATTGATGAGGCCGAATTAAATCAAAGAATTTGACTAAAAGACGAAGGGAGATCGGAAGAAGCTTACCTGGTCTGGAAGGCGGTCGGATGGCTTGGGTTGGGGCTCGAATCAAGCCCCGGGTCTTCGCTGGACACGGCCAGCCGCTCCGTGCAGCTCGGGCGGTCGCCAAGAGGCGTCGCAGCTCCGCTGTTAGTGGCGAAGGGTCTCATCGAGGGCTGGGTCATCTTCGCTCGATCCTCTCGCCTCCCCCTGTCACAGGGAAGCGGAGGAGGGCTGGGGGTTGACGACGATGTAAGGCCGTTGGATCTGGAGATCCAACGGTCTGAGCTGAGGCGTTAAGAAGCGGCGCGGATTAAATCCGCGGTGACGTGATCGGAGGGCTGTGGAGCAGCCACGTGTCATCTTGACGTTGAAGCGCGAACGAACGGGCCAGATGCGAAGGAGCTGCCGATCGAAGGGTTGAGAATCAAAGTGGTAGTTGCGGCTCAGATCAGATCTAAAGCGGCATGATCGGAGGCCCAAGATTTGGCCACGTGTCACGCTGCGGAGTGAGCGCTGGCGGACGGTCGTGATGAAGTCCAAGGTTTGATCTGATGGTCCAGGACGCAGCGGAAATGTGAGGTGGGGATCGCTCCTTCAAACATTGATCTAATGGCGGGGAAGATGACACGTGGCGTAAGCAGAAGAAGGCGGGGACGAGTGGTGCGGATTGAGAGCGGGAATGATCCGATGGCTGGGAAAATCAGAGTCCGTGGAAAAGACCTGGTCGTTGGATCTGGAAGATGATCCAACGGTCCAGGAAGGGGCGGATAAGACAAGAGAGGCGGGGCCACGTGGCTTACCCAGAACGGGCCACGTGGCCCAATCAGATTATTCCGAAATTGATTTTGATTTTTGAAGGTTGAAATGGACGAATTTGAGAAAACTCAAAACATGAAAGTTGTAGATCTCGATGAGATCTACAAGTTTCATGTTGACCAAAACTGAAGAAGAGATCAAATTAAGACCCGAAATAAAGCGGAACTCTCTGATCACACGGATCGAAGGGCTCTCAAAATCGTATGCGTGGTTGCTTCTTAACCATCAGATCTTTTGAGGATCCAATGGCTCCTGTGCTCTCCTGGTTGGACGACGTGGCTGCACATAGGCCATTGGATCTAGGCGATCCAACGGTTGCTGGAGAAGATGACGCGGCCTTGTCTGGACCGTCAGATGCAGACCATCCGACGGCAGCTGTTTCTTCTTCTTCCTCCAAAGCTGGCGGCGCTTCTGGAGCTCCGGCGAAGGAGCTCCTCCTCCGCCTCTCACTCTCGGTCATGGTGGACCTCCCCCGAGCCCAAGGAATGGTCGTCGATGAAGCGGGGGACTCAGGGAAGGGCCAGAAGCACCTGGTGGCGCTCATCGACGCTCGGCTGGTGACTGCGAGATCGATGAAATTGGCTCCGGCCGAGCTCCGATCATTGAGCGAATAGAGACCTGCAAGGTTAGTAGCATATAGCCGAAGCTTAAGGGTGCGTGAGTGAGTGAGTGGGAGCTCATAGGGGCGAAGGAAGAGGGGAGCTCGGAGCTCCTCCGCCGCGAGGGCGGAGGAGGTGGGTCGACAGTGGCTGAAGGTTTGGAAGAAAGGAAGAGGTGATCGGGTATAGCGCGTGGAAGGGGGAAGCGTGGCGGAGCTTTTGAGATGAACAATGGAAGGTGAAAGCTACGGGAATGGCTCAGAGAATTAATGGAATTTAAGAAAAAAATGCAGAGGAAGGAGAAGAAGCTTATCGGCGATTGGGGCGGAGCGGAGCTTGGGGGCGGACTCCAATGTGAAGCCCTGGTCTTCGCTGAACTCCAGCAGCAACTCGGAGCAGCTCGGGCGGTCGCGATGCGCCGCAGCTCCTCCGTGAAGGTCGGAGGGTCTCACCGGGGAAGACAGTCGTCTTCGCTCGATCTCTCCGCCTCCCCCTATCACAGGGAGGCGGAGGAGGGCTGGGCCACTCCCCTCGTAAAGGTGGACAGCCTGGAATGGAGGGGGAGGTGAGGTTTTTAAAGGGGAAGCCGACGGTGCATGAGGTGATGGTCGTGGGTTTCGAGGGCGAAATGGGTCGACTGGAAGGTGCTCGTGGGTAGTGTAGTGATGCGCGGAGGAGGTGGATGACAGGGGAAGACCGTGGGACGGTTGGCGAAGGAAGAAGTCCACGGGAGTGGCGGTGAAAATGTAAAGGGGGAGTGGTCGTCGAGCAGGATCGTGGGAGAGAGAGGAGGAGGCTGGAGGTTGACAACGATGTACGGCCGTTGGATCTGGAGATCCAACGGCTGACAGTTGGGCGCGAACGAGAGGATAGGATTTAATAGGGGGCGGAGCGATCGGAGGGCTGGTGAACGGCCACGTGTCGAGCTGGCGCGTGCGTGCTAGCGGACGGTTGGGATTAGATATTAGGGTTGATCGAGCGGCCGAGGAAAGAGGAGGAAACAACGGTTGAGATGGAGAGTCGGGGAAGCGATCGGGCGGTCTACGAACGGCCACGTGGCGCGCTCTGGTGAAGGCGCTAACATGCGGTGGAGATTAAGGGCGAGAGATGATCGGACGGCAGGGAATTGAGGAGTGCGTGGAAGTCAGCTGGTCGTTGGATCAGAAGGCGATCCAACGGTCCAGGAAGGGGGCGGATAAGACAAGAAGGAGCGGGCCACGTGGCTCACCCAGAACGGGCCACGTGGCCCAATCAGATTATTGCGAAAGTATTTTTGAATTTTGGAGGTTAATTTGGCCGAATTTGAGAAAACTCAAAACATGAAAGTTGTAGATCTTGATGAGATCTACAAGTTTCATGTTGACCACAACTGGAGATGAGACCAAACAAAGACCCGAAATATTGTTGAAGGTATTTTTAAGTCTAAAAATACCACGATATTTTGTTTTGTTATTTTTTTTTGTGATTTTTAATTTATTAAGGACTCTGTTAATTACAAGACTTTAACTGGGTTTTATTGACAAAACCTTAAGCAAGGGGGTTAATTATAGAAAATAAAGATGATGAAACTGAGGTTCATCATTTACATGTAGATGGCAAAAAGGTACAGAATCATCTACAATGTGTGGACCAAAAACTACAAGCTCGGCTTCTGATGTTGGCTTTGGCTTTGTTGCATGTGCAAAATTCTTCAAGGCTGATGCTAGTTCTGGGATATGTGCATTCGTCTCCAATGTCGGTTGATCTCTACCGAGTGTTGTCAACTCTTTGTGTTTTTGTATTTTCTTCATTTTTGTGAGTTTTCTGCAGATGGTGTTCCTCCAAAAATGTTGCGTGGCCCTCGTGCTGGATGGACTGACGACTCCCCATCAGTTACAATGTGCTTTGCCTTCGCAGCTGCTGATGGCTGCAACGTCCTACTGCTCCTGAGAGTAACATCGTTAGATATAAACAAATCATTTCTACCTGAATCAGGCAGATCACTACAAGCTACTTTCTCCTCGCGTCAGAAGTTATTCGGATTAGCTTCGACCTGGGCTGATATGACGGCTTTGGCAGCCGTCAGGTCTTCAATCTTCTGGGTCATCTCAGCCATATTTTTGATAAGTTTCTCAAGACAGGAGAGGGCTGGAATAACCGGTGCAACCTCAGATGAATCACCCCCTTGGGGCCTTTGGTTCTGATAATGTGGAGGGGGTTGCTGTTGGTAACCTTGCGAAAAATGGTGAGGGAGAAAATGAGAGGGATACTGTGAATACTGTTGGGAGGGATATGAATTGTGATACGCTGCAGCCGGTTGCTATGGAAGGTAGCTTTGATTACGGTAGCCGGTTGCGGCTGCTGGTATCCTTGCCTCCATGTGTTCCCATATTGCTGCGGCTGCTGATTTTGAGGCTGAAAGGGCTGGAAGTTCCTACCTCCCTGCTGCTGGTGGGGCGGCCGATTGGCCGAATTCTGACCCTAGGAGTGTCCCTGAGGACGGGTCAGCTGTTGTTCATGTTCCCACACACCGTTGATCTCTTGAATTTGTGGTGGGGGAGGAGGAAACTGCTCTGGATATGCTGGTTGCAGCTCTGGTTGATAGACAACCATCTGGGTCTGGGACTGTGGGGGCTGCTCCGGGACCTGCACATAGTATGCGTGCTGAACTGGTGGAAGCTGCGGAAGACTCAGTTGAGGAGGCTGGATACGTGGTGATTCCTTCTGCTCAGCGGAGTTATCAACTGTAGAAGATACAGAGTTACAAGTGTTGGCATTCAGGGCTCGAACTAGCTACTCCAATTGTTGAGATATCAAGTTGAGCTTCTCCAGACCTTGGGTTCTCTTCTCGATGACGTATAATTTTTCGAGGTCTTGAGACCTCTTCTCAATGATGTCAACTTTAGAAAAGTGGTTCCCGATAATGCTGAGGTTGGATCTCTCGTCCTTGTCTTCAGTATGGGTAGCCATGTTTACTGGCTTGCAGATGGTGGCGAGCATCTTCATGTAGGCACGTGATGAGGACTGAGCGGCCTCTCCTTCAGCCATTTCCTCAAAGACATTCCATACCACGTCCTCATCCTTGTTAAAGTGAGAGCCACCATAAGCGGCATCAATGAACTTTTGGCTCTCGAGTGTGAGCCCACCAAAGAAATGTTGTACGAGACTAGTCTTTGGAATCTCGTGGTGGGGGCACTTCTCCTAGAGATCTTTAAATCTTTCCCATGCTTCATGGATGGTTTTGTGGGGTTGTTGACAGAAACTGGAGATACGAGCACGCATAAGGTTCAAGCGACCGAGAGGGTAGAATTTGTGGAGAAATGCAGACTTAAGCTCCTCCCAGGTTGTGACTATCTTCCCCAAGTGGTCGAACCAATATAAGGCCTTATCTAGGAGGCTGAAAGGAAAGGCGATCATCTTGACTACCCCCAATGGAATACCAGGGTAGTGAGCAGTGGCACAGATGCGACCGAACTTCTTGAGATGGATATATGGTTCCTCAGTGGTGTTCCCATGGAACATTGGAAGCAGAGACAAAAACTGCAGCTTCAGCTCAAAGTGGGCGTGAATATGTGGAATTTGGATCTACTCGGTTATACGGCTCGCTCCAGGGTTGTATGTTTAAGGTCGGCTTCGGCTGAGGTGGTTCTGCATCCATTCTTTCAAACTCGGGTCTTCCCACTGAAAATTCATCTCCAACACCTCCCGGATTGAACTCTTGATCTGGCTCATCCTCCCGTCTGCCATCTCTCTCATCGACCCTTCTCATTAAGTCAATAAGCATATCTTGGAATGCGGTCTGGGCCAAAGCCTGATTGGTCAGTTGTTGTTCGATAGCCTGGATAGAAGCGAGCAACTGACTGTTGACCTCATTCTGTGTGGTGTATTATCCTCCCCCCTAGTTTGCTGGTTCGGTTGGCTGGGGTTGTAGACCCTTTCCTCTGCCAGTTAGAGCCATCTCAAAACATACGTGAACCTCGGGCTCGTGATCAGGTTGAGAATCTGCACGACGGAGTAAACCCTGATCAGTTTCTTTCTGAACTCCAACTGCTGAGATGAGTCTGGAATTAAGGTCAATCCCAGAATACTATTAACGGAGCATAGGATAGGATATTGACTGAAATCGATCTCCATCCACAGAGGGTTAATTCTGGGACAAGAGTAATCCCGATTTATTTTAAGGGGAAGAGCTAATTCGGGTTGCGAGTCCATCACAAACAATGGATTTATTGGGGAAAGGCGAGTGTTGAAAGAAGAGAGAATATGGGAGTCCAAGGAGAAATTTGTAAGATTCGAACTAACTTCTTGGAGACCATCCCACCTTATTGAAGATGTTGGTGACATGGAATCGATGTGGGCATCGACGGAATCCCGATTAAACCATCCGTGTAATGACATCTTGATAGGGTTAAAAGGGATAGAAAATGGATGAAGAGCATGAGGGTAGACAAGAAATAAAAGGAATATGAAACAGTAGAAGGCTCACACTGAGCAAGGGTCAAATGGAAGGAGAGCAAAATTGTGCAAATGCATGATGTTTTTTATCTTGACCTTAATAAGACTAATCAATCAGACGTCAAAGCAATAGATTCACCAACTCGAGCCACGAAGGTTTAGCAATTATCTTTGTTGTTTTTAAATTTGAATTCAGGCAATTTATCTTGTAACGAGTCCTTAGAGAACTACGTCTATAGGAGAGAGAGTACTGTCGGAAAAGTATCCCGTACTTGTCCTCCTCCTTTGTAACCTATAGTCTGCACTTTTTGAGGTCCTTGTAACCCTTCTTGGATCCCTACTCAGCCAAAAAAGGGAGGAAGCCGATGGGCGAAACCAATACTTCAAAACTCGCTTGCAACGGAATCACCCGTGAGCGTGCAAGAACCTACTCGGACGCAAGATGATGAGACAGACACCCCCGTGAAGGCATGGCCTATGCTCAATATTTCGGACAAGGTCAATGCTCTACAGAATAGAGAGCATCATTTCCGACCAAGCCCTACTCGTCTACGTACGATAGAAGCGCCAATACTTCGGAAATCTAGGCGATACACAAGGCAGCCACAGACTGGGTTTTGAGCTCTAATCCTTACGAAGTCGCTCACCTCACTGGGAAGGAGACCTTCCAATGCAACTTGAAAGCAACGGAAGGCTTTGCTCATCCCAAGGCAATGAGTCCAATTAATCAATTTTATTTAGGACAAGTATTTTTAGGAGTCCCTTTTTTTATTTTTTTGTGTTATCACTTATTTTGAGTAGATTCAATATAAGTGCCTAACGTTTTAATGTTTTCTTTGATCACTAATTGATCCAAGAATAGAGGGAGAAGATCAGAAAAGCAATGCAAGGTGACACTAAGATGGAAATCTCACCTTAGTATCTAAATGATGAATGCTCAGTTAGAAGACTTACAGTGCCTCCCAGCTCTCTCCATGCGGGATGCAAAACAGGAATTCGTAAACCTAAACTAAATGCCGATATGCACACGGAAATCGTCCTAAGTAGGAAATTGCTACACATGAAGAACCAAATGGTAAGTACTCAGAATGAAGTCTAAGTCCGGTCTCTGATGTCGATCGGTGCTCGTCACAACGGGTCTTGCACGTGCTGTATATGAACTTTCACGGCATGTGGCTTCGAGAGTATTATAGCAATTAATTAATATCTAAGTCCAAACGTAAAGACTATAGGTACATGTAATGGTTATTAGGTGTTTGGCCTTAGATTACACGATCAAGCATACCTAAAGACTAAAGGCTCATTCCACAAAAGAAAGAAAATCAAAATCGGGAAACAGAATAAAAAAGCAGATGAAATCCATCAAAAATCGTGGTGAGCCCCCAAGTGAACAGACACTTTGACATTGGGCCCGAATGTCCAAAGTCCTGTGTACCTGTATTATTACAAATTAATAGACAATAAATCTCTCTCACACAAAAAAAAAACCTAAACTATCCTCTCTCTCTCTCTCAAGAGCCTCCTGCTCTCTCCTACCGGCTAGGGTAGAATAGCCGGCTCCGCTTCCCAAGGTTGTGTAGATCCTCCTCGGTCCGTGGTCCCTCGCAAGAAGACAAGAAAAGATGTCAGACAACTCACAATTAATGATTAAATAACGAGATATAATAATAGAAATGGCTAAGCAAGTAAAAAGATACAGGTCTACTCTACAAGCCGATGCTCCCCGACAACGGCGCCATTTGAAAAATGGAAAGACGAAAGTCGCTAAGTAATGGTCTGATAACTCAGGCTCATTGTCGCTGAGGCGACTACTCCAATCCTTACATTGATCAACAATTAACCCACAAAAATAATTGAGAAATTAAAAGTAGGAATTGAATTTTATTATACCCTACTAAAATTGTACAGTGGCAAGCAAGTAGGGGTTGAACACGGGAAGCAAAGGAGCAAAGCAGGCAAGATAAAAATCAAGCACCCAATATCTTGTTAAATACTTAGCCAAATTGAAACTGTTTTGTGTGTTTTTAATTTTTTTTAATTTTTATATTTTTATATTTTGATTTTTAATTTTCTAATTTTAGTTTTCTTTTTATATTTTGTATTTTTTGTATTTTTTCTTTTAAAATATAAAATAAGGTATATTTACAATAAAGGAAAGAGAGATAATGTATTTATAAAAATAGGTAAAAATAAGAAAAATTCAAGAAATAAAATATTTTTATGATTTGTATAATTTTTACTGTTTTTGTGATTTTTTTCTAAATTTCTGATAATTGTTTTGGTATTTTTAAAGTCCAAAATACTCAAAACAGGGAATAAATTATAAATCTGAGATTAAAATGGAAAAATAAAATAAAAATCAGAGTAAAAAATTCACCAAATTATTTTTAATATAAAGATAATAATATACAAAAATTTAGGGATGGAAACTATATTTTTGTGATTTTTATGGATTTTAGATATTTTTATAGAGATTTTTAGTGATTTTTCTATCTTTTTAGTTTTATTTATATTATTAGTGATTTTTGGTCTGAAGGTTAAAGACATTAAAATGAACAAAATATATTTTTTGGGAATTTTTGAAAGAGTTTTTATAATTTTTATGTATTTTCTAATGCTAACAGGGATGAAAATGCATGTTTTGATTTTTTTTATAAATAATAAAATGTAGCAAAAATGTAAAATAAAAATATGGTGTAATAGATCAATGCAACGGGAACTTGTGCTATTTTTTAGAGAATATTTTGGAATTTATAGATGCATGCAATAAATACTAGAAATAAAAAAGAAATTACACTACTAACAGGGGTAGTTTTGTAATTATCCAGAAGTCCAAGGGCCAAAGTGTAAATTTCTAGAAAATATATAACTAGATGAATAACTTTCTGGACTAAGTACAAATATCAAAAGCCGGGAGGGCTTTTCAGCAAAAACCCAAGAACTCACGTGCCTGAGCATGCACGCCTGATAAGGACCTGTTGGCAATGCTCAAAAACCTCAGGGACTAGACTACAAAATAACCAAAAAGTTTACACTGTATATCCAAAATTTTCATCCAAATACAAAATAACTAAACCCGTGAGGGTCTGGTTGCAAAATCACCAAGGTTGGTCGGCCCACAAGGACAAGGACCTAAGCGTAATTAAAGTAAACATAAGGTTATTTTCGTAGATTTTACGTAAATAAAATAACTACAGATGAATGTTTTAGAACTATTTAGTAAATGCAAAAATGACGAGGGTAGGAGTGCAAAATACCCACGTCTATACGGGAGCGGACGGCTGGATCTTCTTTACTAGGACACGTGTCGCTCTCATGACGACCGACACCGCTTCGCAATCCACGACTAAGATTAGATGTTTCTCGATGATCCGACGGCTGGCGAAGGGCACGATCGAACGACGAGGAGCAGAACTGGTGCTGCTACTCGATCCGATGGCGGTGGACGGTGCTAGATGAACAGGGAAGAAGGTCCGTCACAGCGGACTTCCTTCGAGGATCTCATCCTCCTCCGATGCTCCGAGCAACTCCAAAAATGCTCCAATTGTTCCTGGAAGGTCCTCCTAGTGGCTGGCGGCTCTAGAAAGCTTCGGTGATCGCTGAAGAGTGCACACGAGGTCGACAGAGCTGGCCTGCTCCAGGTACGTCCTCGGTGTTTTAAAACGAGCCCCAAGCTCACATTCATCCCTAGACCTACAGAAAATGGGTGAATGGGTCGAGGGCAAGTGGCCTCGACCCCACAGATGGGTGGAAACGAATGGTGTTGACTAACGATTGGCCGACGAAGATCGAAGCTTGGTCAGGCTTAGATCGAGAGAGGATCGTGATGATTTTTGGATGAAATTGAGGATAGAGACATGCTAGGATCTACTATGTGTAACCTGAAGATAGAAAAGAGCATAAAAGATAAGAGAAACTCACCAATGGGGGCGTCGTCGACCAACTTGGGCGGCCCTACTCCGGCAAGCTGGAGCCGCTCGATTCGACGCCCGCGAAGCTTCTTGGAGAATGCTCTTCTATCACCAGGAAGGTCTTCGAGCGTCCAAGATTGGATTTCGATGGTGGAAGAGTGTTTAAAGTCCAATGGAAGTCGAGGGGAGTTTTTGAATGGGTAGACGAGGCGGCTCAGAGATTGAAGGAGATCGGGCGAATCGATGGTCTATAACCCAAGGAGAGCCCCCGACGTGATTCCTCGATCCATGGAGAACAAAAGTCAAGAAGGGAGTGACACAAGAAGATGAAAGGGTCGACCTCGATAAATCCGCAAAGATGGGACAAAAACCATGGTCTGACAACCTATAGGACGTTGGGCAGAGAGTTGACCCAAGTCAACTTTTGTCGCAAACTGGTTGGTCCACATGGACCAACCAGGAAAAAGCATCCTAAAAAGATTTAAAAAATCAAAAAGAATTATTAAATGATTTTACTAAATTAAACTTATAAAATAAAAAATGTTTATTATTTTATAGAGTATTTTATTGTGATTTTTATTTATTTTTTAAAGGTTTAAAATTACAAGTTCCCTTTTAAGGGCTATATAGGTATATTCATCTATATATTTTAGTATTTTATTTTTTATTTTGTATATTTGATTTTATTTATTTTGTTTATTATTTTATATATTTATAACTTATTTTTATAAACTTAAATATATTTTTATTTTATTTTTATGATGTATTTTATAAATTAAATAAATAGAAGTGTATTCTTTATATGTATACTAGTAGGTATTATACCTATGTATTTTATACACGTATTTTATTTTTTTGTTTTATTTAGTATTTTATTCCTGTTATATTATGTACATATATTACAAATAATATTTACAAAATTATAAAAATATGAAATTACAAAAATAATGAATAATAAATAAAATGAATATTTTAATCGGGTACAATATACAATAGGGGTCCAAAACCTAACTTTCACACTGTAACACAGAAAAATATGAAGACACCTTCATTAAATATCTTATTAAAAATTGTATACAATTAAAGGTGATTTTGATACATTTCAAGTTTTTATTTGAGAGATACATGTGTAGGAAGTTGGGATTTTGGAAACTTATTCAGATCATAACTTTTTATTTGTACATTATTTTTATGTGAAATCAATTTTGTATTTTTCTATATTTAATTATCTACAACTTTCATGTTCAAATTTTCTTTATTTGAAGTATAAAAAGTGGAACTAAAAATGGGTCCCAAAATGAATAAAGAATGAATTAAATAAAATAGATTTTTTGTTGGTTTTTGGCCCTTATCTCCCCCTACTTTATTCCTTGTCGACCTAATCATCGAGATGCCTAGGTCTCGGGGTTTCGGGTCATAAAATATTTGCAATATTTTATTCTTTTTCTTTTCTTTTCTTTATTCTATAATTTTGGCATTACAAACTGTATTTTATGCAGTATTAACATAATAATGCATGGATGATAAAATGCATGAATTAAGCCTATTTACACTCATTTACTAGATTTTTTAAGGTTAAAATGATAGAATAAAGATGATGAAATGGAGATTCATCAAATATCTCAGCATAACCATCAACGAACATCTCATTATTAAAGACTTCGGTAGTTTATGTCGCTTCTCCATGGTTTCCTCTGTGGAGAGGAATGCATGTGTTTAATTATGATCCAGGAATAAATCTTGTCTTTGATCTCTGCAAGAAAATCATAGTCATCTTGGCATTCGGTTCAAGCACTCTCGATACATATTCTACTTCTGCTGGTACCGGTTCAAAGATCGTCTCTATCAGAACTTTATCACTGCTGGAGTAGAATGCAATCTCTTTCATGCCATAGTCTACTATTGCCTTAGTGATTCGAAGGAACGACCGATTGAGGATGATAGGAGTATGGAGTAGAGATGTAGAGGTGTCCATATCAAGGAATGAAATCCACAAAGAATTGCCTCCCTCGAATTGTGAAAATGACGTCCTCTAACATGCCCCTAGGCTGCTTGACAGATCTATCTACAAACTACATAATCGTCTTTGTGGGCTCGAGCAACCCTACTCCAAATTCCTTGTGCAGGGAAGAAGGTAATAAACTAATTGATTATCTACTATCAAGCAGTATGCTCTCAAACTCTTAGTTGAAAATATGGCATCGAACGACTAGAGCTCCTTTGTCTTTCTATTTTCTCAGAAGGTTGTGGATGGCGTTGTCAGTAGCCATGGTCATAACATACGTCTTTGGTTTTCTCTATCTCTTTATTCTTTTTGGATGCTTTGTTGTACATGCTTCTTTAAGTACTCTTTCACAACTGACATGTACTCCATGGCTATTAACAAAGGCATTTCAAGAATATTATTTTGCAAAATTTTGGTAATCTCATGTTCAAGCAAAGCATTTTCAAAATTTTTTACTTTTTTGCTTTGATAGATTGAGGAAAAGCAATATCTACATTAGAAATGTTGTAAATTTGTGTCCATATCATGATTTAATGGTAGATGGCAAAAATGAGCAAAACTATCTACACCTTTTGGACAAAAAATTCCATAGTCTTGACTCCTTCAGTTGGTGTTGGTCCGACTGCTGGGCATGCTTCTCCATCAATGGCACGGGTTTGTCTTGGTGAAAGAGCACAATTTGCAAAGCAAAGCGGTCTTGAGGTCTCACAAGGCAGACCTCGGTCGCTAAAGTGGCCGACGTGGTACTCAATGGACAAAATCAACAATTAACTCATAATATAATTTAGCAATGCAATACAAGTGAACGTGGATCAAAATTTATTATAAACTCTACAATGAATGCGTATAGTGGACAAGTATGGTAGGGTGTTGAACACAGGGAATAAGCTTGGTGTAGCAATACTATTTTTTTATAAATAAATAATAATGTATAAATGTATACTATTTACTCAATTAATTAAATTTTTGTGGGTTTTAAATTTTTATTAATTTTTTATTCCATTTTTATAATTTTATAATTTTAATTTCTTTTTTAATATATAATAAGTATATAAGAGTATATATATGTATTATATAATAGAATATATAGAATAAATATACAAAATCAGAAATATAAAAAAAGAATAGTCTTTTTTTAAGGATTTAAAAATATATTTAAAGACTTTATAATAATTAATAATAATATTAATTATATATAACTCTATATAGGTATATAATATAGGGTATTATAATTATAAATATACAAAATTTACAAAAGAAAATATTTTTATGTTTTTAATATTTTTATTCTGTATCTATAATTTTTTGGATATTTTTGTTAATTTTTAGATATTTTTAAAATTGGAAAAGATCCAAACAAGGAATATTAAAATAAGCAGAATTGATTTGAGAATTCAAAATAACAAAAGGGTCCAAAATTTCTCAAAACCAATTTTAATATATTGTAGATAGTGTATATATAAAAATATAAACCAAAAATATTTTGTTTGGATTTTAGAAAATATTTATAATTTTTTAAGGTTAGCAAGGGTTTTCTAATTTTTGGAGTTTCTGATAAAATATAGCAATAAACAATATGTATTTTTTTGGAATTTTTAGTGAGAGTTTTATAATTTTTTGTATATTTCAAGTTAAACAGGAAATAAATGTGCCTTTTTTACTTTTAATAAATAAGAAATGAGTGAAAAATGCAAAACAAATTGTGGGCATGAATGAGTACTTAATCATGCACTAAATCCTATTTTTTCATGATATTTGGAGCACAACTACTATTTATAAAAAAATAGAAAAGCATACACAAAGTAAATCAAGATGGTAGGGGTATTTATGCAATAAAATTACATACGAGGGGGCATGTGCAAAAATACCAATAACTTTGTACGGAAAGTTGATTTATATATATTAAATCAAAATAGACAAAGCTTGATGGGTACAGTTATAAAATACCCAACTCACATGGGGGCTATGGGAACCGAGCTGGTAGGGGATCTACATGAAATTCACAAAAGGTTCAGGGGCTTTGTTGCAGTTTTTCCAATTAAATTTACATAATAGAATAACTACATGACTAATTATGAAATATAAAAGACAGAGGGGGTACATAAAATTTACCTACTTAAAACCCTTGGATCCAAGCATTGTGTGCTTGCCACGTGGAGGATCTAATGCTGGAGGCCACACTTCATTTCAACTAAAATGGACAGCCTAGATTAAATATGGGTTGTTTTCATCATCTAACGGCCAGGAAGCGATCTAGGAGAACAACCAATGAACTCAACTGAGATGAGTTTCGATCTCGATTTACTAGTGACTCTGACGATGGATCTTCAAAGAGACAATGACTACAGCTAGTTGGGCGTCTTTCGCACATGCATGTGGCTTCAGGTGATCACGAGGAGACTTCGACGATGATCTAGAGGTCCATCAACCTTAGGTGACTTGGAGCTTCGTCCAGATGCTTCAACGGCTTCATATGTGTCATTTAAGGACCAAACATGCACCAAAATATTAGGAGGCTCGAAGGCTACTCCCTCGGCCAATCCTTGAAGCTAATATTTGCAGAACAAGCGGAGATGGCGAAGCTCCGACACGGTGCAGGCAGGGGAATCTTTGATTTTGCCATATCTCGAATGATCTGGGTTGGCAAGTGGGATAGATAGTGGAGAAGATGAGGGAAAATGGTGTGGGATGGAGAACGAGAGAGGGAACTGTTAGAGGCACGGTAATTTGGCTAGGATCTCGGGCTTCAAGTCAAGGAATGATTTTGGAATTAAACCTGCTAACACAATTGAAATCGAAAATAAATACAAGAACTAAAAATAGAAGATAAGGTTTACATAATGGGCGAAAGGAAATGGGCCTCAACTTGGTTGAAGGTCAAGGAGACAAAACCTGCTAGAGATGGTTCCAGTGGTAAATGGATCTCCTCCTCCCAGGATTCTCATTGCTGCAAATCATCGCCTTATTACTCCTATCACCAGTAGCGAGCTGAGAGGGAGATCTAATGGGCTAAAAGTCCAAGAAGAGGATCAAGGGAAAAAATTGTGAAGAAGGTGCAGATATATAGGTTGGCGATGGGTGGACTTCGAGCATCGATGGCGTGAACAAGAGAGACGGTAGGTGAAGAAGGATGGGTCGACGAGGGTGTGGATCGTGCGGGGTTCAGAATGGGCGGACCTCAAGGGAGATGGCGCGCATGGAGATGGCATGGAATTTTAGATAAAATGAGTGCCCTGAGATTCTGACAAGGGCAACTGAGCGAGGCAGGATAGTTGGCCGGAGATCAGCCATCGCTGCCCCCTGGTTGGTCCACGTGGACCAACCTGAAAAAATGAAATCGGAAAAGGCTCATAATTTTAAATAAAAATATAAACTAAATTAATTAATTTTAGGTTATAAAATAAAAAAATGTTTACATTTTTGTGTAGTAGGTTATACATATTTTTATTTATTTTTGGAGCTCATTTATTATAAGTTACTTTTTACATGTGTAATTATAAGTAAATATACATGTATATCAAGTATTTAAATTATGATTTATATTATATATTTTATTAATATCTACATGTATTTTAAGTATTTTTCATTTGTTTTATTACATTTTAGGTATTTTTATTGTATTTTTCTGACTTTAATTGTACACTTAATTAATTACATACATTATTCTTATAGGTATATATAGGTATATTTCATATATATATATATATATATCAAAGTAATCGATTTATTTTAATTTTATTTTAATGATTTTATTTCATTTTAATTATGAACACATGTTACAAATAATATTTACAGATTTATAAAAAATAAGATAATTTGAGAAATATAAAGAATAAATATATTGAATATAATATACATGTATCTTGCACAATCGGGGCCCAAAAGCTAACTTTTGCATCTTAACTTTAAATTGAATGAAACCACCTTCATTAAATATATTATTTAATTTATATACAATTAAAGGTGTTTTGGTCAATTTTGATAATTTTGGTCAATTTTGATCAAATATGGAGAAGATACATGTCTGCAAAGTTTTTTGTAGCTTTTTATTTTGTGTGCCCTGAGCACATTGTGCATTATTTTTCAGTGAAATTAAATTTATATTTTTCTTTGTATTTTTATCTACAATATTCTTGTAGAGGATTTTATTATTTGAGGTGAAAATAATAAAATAAAATAGGTTCCAAAAAGTAGCTAGTGGGAAAATTAAATTAGAGTTTTATATGTGATTGTTTTTGTATTTTTGTACAGTTCTTCTACACTATATCCCCCTACTTTATTCCTTGTCGATCAAGTCATCATGATGACTAGGTCTCGGGGTCTAGGGACCCTCAGTGTCTTTGACACTTCATTCTTTTTCTTTTCTTTCCTTTATTCTTTTATTCCGGTATTAAATACAATATTTATACAGTATTTTATACAATTTACAGAGTGTTTATTTTGGTAAATTAATGATATATACATGCATTTAGATAGGAATTTAAGGTCAAAATGAAAGAATAAAGGTGATGAAATGGAGATTCATCACCCCCCTATACATGCCTTTATGGTCCCTAGCAAACATTTGTGCTTATAAGTGAAAAAAGAAAATAAGATGAAGAAAAATAAATACATTGGAATAATTTTCAACTTTTAAACTTGTCTTAATGAAGTCAAAGTTTAGAGCTCAGATAAGACCTTTGGATTATTTGTGTGTTCGGAATGGCATTACGGTTAGGAACTGTGGCACAACAACCTCTAGGTTCCATAATCCTATTATCCAGTTCAATTCATAGTCATGTCAGAACCATACTCTCAGTCGCACACTCATGCTACTTTGAAGTGATAGAACCATGTGTGTGCTTCCCAGACAAACCATTGAATTAAAAAGAAGTCTACTCCTCCCGTAACTCGTCCTCGTGGAAACAGATATTTCCTTATAAGGTCAGGTGTCGTCGGTCTTTACAACCAAATGGGTTAAGAAGCTCGAAGAAGGGGAAAATAAGTGGGAATGGATTAGTGTAGTCTTCATTCCCTTGTGAATCTCGGTCAGTGTAACCGAGTCTTTACCAAGAAGTAGGCCTTTTCCGAAGCTTCAATTTTTTGGTGGAATTTATGGATATAGGCTTATTATTTGATATTTTCTTTGACTTTGTACATCTTATGCATTCTTGTTTGTTCCCCAGCGCATATAGCATCTTTTTGTTCTTCCAATTTTTGGGGGGTCTTGGAAAAAGTTGCGTTGATAGATCATTCCTCGTCCGAAGCATTATCTCAATCCATCTCTAGTCTTTAGATACCATTATTATCAAAAAAGTGGGTTAGAGTACCGGTTTCAGCAATCCCCAAGAATGGTTCATGAGCCACCCTTTACGAAGCGAGCTAGCATCATCCCGACCTAGACTCCAAGATTTTTTAACAATTTATCTGGTTTGAGCTAAGTGTTAAGTGCAAGGTTTCTGATCAAGACACTGTCTCAAGAGTCTTACGGTTGGTATGAAGGGTTCTGTTTAGACGCATTGAATTGTCTCATGAACATAGTCTCATGGAACCTAAAGAATTAAGTCAAGGCAACCTGAAGTATCTCCAATTCAAGTCCTCAATTGGTTCCTCCGAAATTAAGTGGATTAAGGTCTATTACAAACTCCAATCTTCAGACTGTCTTTTGAGTTATTCTATTGTCTTGATTACTCCGAAAAATGCATATGCTATAAACAATGCAAGAAAATATTTTTTGTGAAGAATTTTCTGATTTTGACCTTTTTATGGATTTTTTGAAAAAGTATTGCAAAATTTTATGCAAATTTGATATCATTTTGCAAATTTTTATAAGTTTTTGCTTTTGTAATTTTTTTAAGGATTTTTGAAAGGTAGAAGAGTTAGTCAAATAATTATGTGCATATATTTACATGGGAATGCATCTTGTTATTTACAATAATTCGATTCAAGAATTTACATAAGGTATTTACATAACTTAAATTAGTGGTTCTTTACAGGTTTTATGTGTGACATTTGTAAGGAAATTTTTATTTGCTTGAGTTATGTACAAGGTTCTCAAAATAACATGAAACTATTTTGACAAACATTTTGAAAGCTTTATTTTGAAAATAATGTTGACAGACAATGTTTGCAAATAATTACAAAATTTGAAAATCATTTTGCAAATATTTTTCAAATATTATGTATACATTTTTCACAGTATTTTTACAACCATTTTGCAAACCATTTGCAAGTAAATTTTCAAAACATTTTATTCAAACAAAGAAAAGAAATTTTTACAAACAAGATATTTTTGCAACGGTTTGAAAATATTTTATGAAGTATGTTTCAAATGGTTTTCCACAAGGGTTTTGAAAGATTTTTCAAACCATTTTCACATATTTTGTAAACATTTTTAATCAGTTGTTAACCGTACTTACATATCATTTTAATTTATGTTTATAAAAAATTTATTAAATAGCCATATAATTAAAAATTCAAATGCAATAGTTATGGCTAAGTATATACAATGTATATACGACCCCTATATTTAGCTTGAGCTATGTCCTCATAAGTCAGAAGAAAAAAGGAAAACATAACTCGTGCTATGTATAGAAGAGTCTATACTACAATGATTGAATATTAAATAGGAAGTCGGTTGTCCCCTCATAATTACGATCAATTAATCCTAAGTATAGCAGATTGTACAAAAAGCAAGCAGGGTCAAGATTGGGAATAAACAAATCATTGGCTCAGCCTGTCTTCCTATACTTGGGGTAAAATATCTCTAAGTATAGATAAAATATCAAGAGTTGAGGAGACAGGTGAGGGATCAAAGAATTAACACCCATATACACTCATCCCCCTTTACTTAGGATGAAGCATATTGTAAGTATAGCAATGATGAATGGGATGAGGGAACTTATTTGCAGAATGAAAGAATAAGAAATGAAAATATGAAAAGAAGAAAATGATTAACTAATCGAAAATGTTTTTAGATGCCTTATCTATTGTTGTTGATGTTGCGGCTTGAAATTCATCCCGGTAGACCACCTGTATAGAATCAACCATAGAATTGAAAGTATCATGCTCGAGATAAGGCTTCGATAGTTTTCCGTTGATCACGAATGGTTGTGCATCAACTAACAGACCAGATAGGACGATACCCCCATTGTCACACACATGCTTTGCTATAAAGGGCACGATCCATTTGCTCTTCAACTTCCTTGGGATAGTTTTAACTTTGTATTAACAACCAAACCTTTTGACCAGGGTCGAAAGTCTTTCGGCAGATGTGCTTGTCATGCCACTTCTTGATCTTCTCCTTATACTTCAGGTTGTTATCATATGCATAGTCATGGAATTCAAGTAATCTATTTAGATCTAGCTTTCTGTTCTTGACAACCTTCTTGGAATCCAAATTACAAACATTTATTACCCATAACAATTATGAATCAATTCCACAAGCAGATGACATGGCTTGTCGTAGACAAGGCGGTAGGGAGACATTCCCAAAGGGATATGCCCAAAGAACTGAGTCAAGCAATTAGGACCAGTTCTTCCAGTCGGGAAGCACAAATTTCTATATAATTACCTTGATCTCCTCATTTGAACATTCTGTCAGGCCATTGGACTGTAGGTGGTATGGAGAAACAACTCAATGTTCAATGAAGTATTCTTGTGTCAGCTTCTTCACTTCTCTATTAATGAAATGGCTACCACCATCTGATATCAGGATTTTAGAGATCCCGAACCTTGCAATGATGTTCTCTTTTAGAATCCAGCAGACAGTACGATTGTCGGCAGCTCGGGTTGGGACAACCTCCACCCAACGACTTGACATAGTCTAAGGTGAGCAGAATATACTAATATCCCTAGCTATTAGGAAATGGGCCCATGAAGTCAATGCATGCATCAAACACGTCTGAAATATGAATGTATTTCAAGGGAATTGTATCTCTCATTCCAATAGTATTACATATCTTCTAACAGTAAATGCATCATTTCACAAAATCTTTTGCGTCTTTGAATAGAGTCGGCCACCAAAGGCTGCATTGGAGAAATTTCGTTGTCTTTCTTCTCCCAGATTGGTGTCCTCCTAATTCTTGATTATGGCAATGGTTCAAGACACCATGGACTTCCTATTGAGGAATGCACCTTCTCCAGATGCAGTTTACCCCCTCATGAAAGAGATAAGGATCCTCCCATGGTAGAAATGAATATCTGATAAAAATTTATCTCCTTTCAGCTTTGGCTAATCTTGTAGAGTTCTCTTGGAAATAAAGTAATTCACAATATTGGCAAACTAGGGGAGCGAGGTGACTGACAAAATTGCCTTGTTTGGAAAGGTCTCTATAATCGGGATCAAGCTCTGCTCAGGAGTATTCGGTTCTGGTATTCTTTACAGATGATCTACCGCCACATTTTTACTCTAGATTTATCTCTGATTTCAAGGTCGAACTCCTGGAGTAGAAGGATCCATCTGATGAGTATTGGTTCGGCATCCTTCTTGGCTTGCATGTACTTGATGGTAGAGTAGTCTATGTATACAATGACTTTGGATCCAAGCAAGTGAAATATGAACTTCTCCAGGGTGAAGACGACTGCTAGCAACTTTTTTTCAATGAGAATGTAGTACTTCTGAGCTTCATCAAGTGTTATGCTAGTATAGTGAATCGCAAATGGTAAATTATCTCTCCTCTATCATAGAACCACTCCAATGGCATAATCAGAATCATCTATCATGATCTCAAATGGTGAAGACCAATCTGACAGTTAGAGGACAGGGGCCTGAGTGATTAGATCTTTCATCTGATTGAAGGCTTGGAGGACTCGGGCATCCACAATGAAGTCTACCTCCTTGCATAGAAGCTCAGTCAACAGTCATGCAATTTTGCTAAAATCAATAATGAATCTTTGATAGAATCATACATGCCCAAGGAATGACCGAACTTGCTTCACGTTTGTAGGTGGCTCGAGTTTGGAAATGGTGTCCACCTTTATAGGATCTACCTCCATGCCACATTTGGATATGACATGGCCTATCCATCCCTTCAGTGTCCATGAAATTGCTCTTCTCCTACATGAGCACCAGGTTCACTTCACAACATCTATTCAAAACTCAATCTGGGTAAGTGAGGCATTGATCGAAGCTCTATCTCCGTAGATAGAGAAATCATCCATGAAAACCTCAAGAACCAATCATATCTGCGAATTCAACCAACAAATATCACTGGAATGTCATGGAGTGTTGCACAAATCGAATGACATTCTGTGGAAGGCATATGTCTCGAATGGACAGGTGAATGTGGTATTCTCTTGATCTTCAGGAGCAATAGAGACTTAGTTATTACTAGAGTATTTGTCCAAAAAACAGAAGTATTCCTTCGCGGCCAGTCTTTCGACTATCTGGTCGATAAAGGGGAGTGGAAAATGATCCTTCTTGGTCTCTAGATTCAGACGTCTGTAATCCATATAGACGCACCAAGAGGTTGGAACTCTTGTTGCAATCTCCTCTCCTTTGTCATTCTTCACAAGTGTGATCCATTATTTCCATGGCACAACATACAGGGGACTCACCCATTTAGAGCCAGAGATGGGATATATGAATCCCACGTCACATCATTTGGTAATTTAATTCATTACAACCTCCGAGAAATTGGTGTTCAATCTATGCTGAAACTCGTGGGAAGGCTTGCTATCTTCTTCCAAGTAGAGGTGATGGGAACACAGTGAAGGATTAATCCCATGAAGATCTAAAATTTTCCAGCTTATGTCTTGCAGTTTCTTTCTAGAACCTTGAGCATACGAGATTATTGTTCCCTGGTCAATAGTGAACTAATGATCACTAAGAATATATTATGTGCACCAGCAAGGAAGGCATATTTCATATTTGCTGGAAGTGGTTTGAGCTCATGTGATGTCTGAATCATCTCCATGGCAACTTCAGCAACTATGCAGGGTGGTGGTGTCAGATAATTAAACTATAATGTGTACACCATTGGCAATGTAAACACTGAATCCAATGCTGCACATAATTCTTCAATGATCGAATCTTGTTCCAAAAAAATTTCAATAATTTTCTGCTACTCTGCTAAGGACAGGTGGCCAAAAATGTGTTCTTCAGGTAAATCAGTGAAGGTCTCTTCTTCAAAGACATCTAGGAACTCGACTATGCTACTTCATCCGTGGAGAGGAATTCGTGGGTCTCGATACCATCCGTAAACTGAATTGTATCATGAATTTCAACTAGGAAATCATAGTCTTATGTTCTCTGCTCTGCAGGCTTGCTCTCATCTGATGTTGACTCAGTAGGTTTAAGCACTAGGATTGTCTCAATAGGCACCTTATCACTGCTAGAATGCAAGGTGATCTACCTGATGTCGTAATCCACTATTACTTCGGTTGTTCGAAGGAATGACTGTCCAAGAATTATCGGGGTACGAAGCAGAGGAGATGAGGTGTCCATGTTAAGAATAATGAAGTCCATGGGTAATTGCATCCTTGAATCGTGACAATGACATCATCCAGAATGCCCTGAAGCCACTTGATGGATGTATCTGTGAATTGCAGAATCATCTGAGTAGACTTGAGCAGTCCCAACCCAAATTCTTGGAGTATGAAGTAGGCATCCGGTTGATTGAGGATCTGCTATCTAGAACTGTTCGATCAAACTTTTGGTCGAACATCTAACGTCTAACAAGAGGGGCTCCCATGTCTTTATTTTTGATTGGGAGATTGCTAATTGCATTGACAGTAGCCACGGTCAAAATATGCTTCACATTTCTTTGTCTAGCATGATGTAGTTGTCTCTTTGAAGTATATTCTCCCTTCAGTCCTTTCTTGATATTCGGCATGAAATTGATGGTCTTAAGTAGAGGTATCTATAGAATTAGATTCTAAATAATTTCAACTACATCAGGGTCGGACAAGACAGTTGTTAAATTTCTATTTTTTTGTATTTTCTCAAAGCGTATGAAAATGGAATATTTACAGAACCAAAGCAAAAATAGTGTTCTTATTACATCAAAATCAATGCCCATGTCTCACTATACAAATGGATGACTAAAAGGAATATGGTCATCCAAAAGAGGTAGACATCACAAAAATGCAGGTAGGGCTCCATCGGTTAGCATTGAGTTGGTTGTTGGTGTGGTCTCCTCTATTGCTAGTGCGGTGGTGCTTCAATTGCCGCTGCTACTTTATTTTGTTGTTTTTGATTTTGCTGATTTTTTTGGCTTTGTGCTTCTCCTCCGTCATCTTCTTCCTCGCCCAGTCAAGCTGCTATATCGGTTGATGCAGAAGAGGATGATTTACCAAGTGAAGCTTTATTTTCCCCCTTCAAGGTGACAATCAGCTACAAGGTCCTACAGCTCTTGAGAGAGAAATCATTAGATAAAGCAAATCAAGCATATTTGACTTTGTGGGGTTGCATAGAACATCAAAAATTACCTACTCTTTACTATTGAAATTGTTGGGATTGGCCTCCACTGTGCTGGAATTGGAATTTTGGTTGCGGTGAGGTCATCAAGATTTTGATTCATTTATGAAATTCTCTTCACCAACTGAGCCAAGTAGTCAGTACAAGGTGGGGTTCACTGGATCTGCCTCGGATGGTTTAGTATGTTGGCCATACTGATACTAGAAATGGTGTGGAGGCTGGGGGTAGGAATGTTGAGAATTATAGTTAGGAGAAGGGTGGTACTGCTAATGGTGCTGAGGAGAGTACTGAAATACCCAAAAATAATCCCAAGAGGAGGGTGTGTGTATTACACAAGGTGGACACACAGTCGTCGAAGTGACCACTCTCAAACATCACTTGGTAATCTCAACAATTAACCCACAAAATATCAAGATGAAGTAATAAAGACAATGTGTAAGGTTAAAATTTATTATAACCTAGAAATAAATATGTATAGTGGACAAGTAGTTTGGGTGTCGAACATAGGGAGACCAGTTGATGTAGCCGTTATATTAATTATAAATAAGAAATGAATAACTAATATAGATGTATTTGTACAATACTCACTCAACAATTAGAAAATGATTTTGTGGGTTTTTTTATTTTTAATTTTTTTAATATATATTTGCAAATTTTTTAAATTTTGTAATTTTTATTTCTTTTTATAATGTTCATATTATTATTTTCCTTTTTCTTTTTAATATATGATATAGTTATATATAGCTATATATGTACTATGTATAATGAAAGTTGTTTATAATATAAAATATACAATAAACATACAAAACTTAGAAAAATACTTGAAGAATAGTACTTTTATTTTTTCTAAAGTATTTTTTTAAAATATGAAGTATTTATAATAATTAGAATAAATATAAACTATATGTATTTATATATAGGTATATAATAAAATATAGAGTATTATAGTTATAAAAAGAGATATAAATAATAAAAAATACCAACTAAAATGTTTTTGTGTTTTTATAATGTTTTGTGACTTTTTAGGAGTTTTTGGTAATTTTTAAAGTCTAAAATATACAAAATCAGGGGCTTTTTAAATGGATCGAATAGTTTTTAGATTTAAAAATATTAAAAAAGTAAAAAATCCCAAAACTAATTTTAATATGCATATGATATATATATATATAATAATCTAGTACATAAACTAATATTTTTGAATCTTTTTTATAAATTTTATAAGACTTTTGGAGCTTTTTTATTTTTAGTAATTTTCTTTTTATATTTTAGGGACTATTGGTCTGGAGGTACAAAATAAAATAATAAACATCTATTTTTTTGGAATTTTTAAAGATGATTTTATTTTTTATATCTTTTAAGTCAAATAGGGAATAAAATAGCTCTAAAATATTTTTAATAAATAATGAATGCATTAAAATGGTAGTTAAAATTTTGTGAATAATCAATCAATCATGCACTTACACCTATTTTTTGAGAATTTTTGGAGTATAGGAGCCATTTAAAATAAAAAATAATGAAAAAAATAAAAATACACACTGCTAGTTGGGGTATTTTTGCAATTAGAATAGAAGACATGGGGCATAATACAAAATTACCATAAACTTATAACTGAAATTCAAATTTTCAATATCAAATTCTAATTACAAAAACCTAGAAGGGTATATATGAATACCCAGCTCACGCCGGGGACCAGGTGAGTTGAGCTCATAAGAAACTAAATATAATATTCAATAAGTCTAGGGGGTCCTTTTGAAATTTTAACAAAATAAATAAACCTACGTCTGAATGTTCAAATATTAAATACTAATATACAAAAAGGAGGAGGTATTTTTGTAATTTACCCCTAAAGGTCACCTAATCGAGCGGCTCTAGATCTTCTCTTGAACATGTAAAGCCTATCGGACGGCTGGTACCACTTTATTTCAGACACTTGAGATTAGATCCTCACAGAGGATCTGATGGTTGTTATATCTTGCATCCGATTTCACCAGCTCCACATGGAGCGGGTCTCCTGATCGAATGACTCTGAAGGCGCTTGGAAGAATGAGGAAGAACCCCACCTCTTCCAAGCTTTGAATCAATGAAGCTTCATCATCCAGTCCTTCTCCTTGCTCCTCAAATGCTTAGAATTCTCCTGAAAGAGTCCCGCAGTGGTTGATGGCTCTAAAATGGTCCAAGACCCATCGATGGGGCCTTGGCATGGCTTGGAAGGGGAGCTCTTGGAGTACATGTTCTTGGTGTAATCAACCCTCAAATGGGCTCATCCAGATGCGGGACCTGCAGATAAATGAGAACGCCAACCAGGAGAGGTGATCTGGGCCTTTATTGGTGAAGTCGATGTGAAATGAAAGGGGGCAGAGAGGTCTTAGGTGAAGCACAAGAGAAGACCTCGATGGCCCAAATCGGAGCAAGATCTATGATGAATAGAGATACAAATTGTGGAGTAACGGAGGGGAACACAAGTGAGGAATTGGTGGTCATCGTAATGATGAGACACTGTTGTATATGGTGGAGCACGATGGCCAGAGCTTCTAAAGATCTAGCGAATTAAATCGACCTAGACCTAAGCTAAACAATAAATAAAGAAATAAAATAGATGCAGAATGGAAAGACAAATACAAAAATTACCTAGAATGCACTGGAAATGACATCGACTTGGTCGGAGGCCAAGGAGATGGACCTCCTAGAGCTGAGCTCCAACGGTGGCTGGGAAGCACTTTTCACGCCGCTCTCCTCCTCACTACGATGCACGACAATCGACTCCTATCACGAGCTGCATCACCATGGAGGTGCTCCGAGGATCTAAGAACGGGTAAAAGGCAAACCAAACCCAAAATGGTGAAGAGCGGTGGAAGATAAAGGATGGTGAACGGGAGGTTTTTGATGGAAGATTGCGTGCGGAAGAAGAAGGGATGGTGGAAGGATATGTGTCAGCGAGAATTGTGGATGATAGGTCCACATCATTCATGAAGGTGGTACAAGGTCTCAAGCCTTGTATCATGGTGCATAAAATCAAGAAGAGACGGGTTCAGCTATTCTAACAAGGCTAGGTGTAGGGTCAGAAGAGTTGACCCCAGGTCAACGGAAGAATGTCCCCCATTGGTCCAACTAGACCACTAGAAGACAAAACATGCTAGAAAAATATAATTAAATAAAAATAAAAATAATAAATGAATTAGTTAAATAAAAGTGAAAACATAAAAATTGTTCATTAATTTTTATAGTATTTTAATATGATTTTTATATTATTTTTCGAGTTAAGTTATAACAAGTTACTTTTTACAAGTATAAATATAGGTATATTTACCTATATAATATGCGCTTTATTTTTATTTTGTCTTTTAGATTTTATTATTTTATATACATAATTTATATATCTATAACTTATTTAAATATGTATAAAAATATTTTTTGTTTTATTTTTTTGAAGTTATTTATACACTTAAATAAACATGTATATTTATTATATAGTTATTTGTTTAGGGCACTCATCTATGTAGGGAGATAGACTTATTTTTTTGATCTTTTTTCTATGAATTTATTTTTTTTAATTATGCACTTATGTTATAGATAATTTTACAAAATTATAAAAATAAAATGTAAAAATTGTGATGAATAAATAAAATGGATAGTTTATTCATGTATAATGTACAATAGGGGTCCAAAACCTAATTTTTGCATCTTAACTCCAAATTAAATGAAACGACCTTCATTAAATAGATAACAAAAAGTTATATACAATTAAAAATGATTTTGATGAATTTAATTCATATGGAGGAGATTTAGGTCTCTGAAGTTGGAATTTTGGATTTTTATTCTGAGTATGGAAAGCATAATATACATGATTTTGATGTGAAATGAATTTTGTATTTTTCTATACATTTTTATCTATAACTTTCATTTATAAATTTTATTGGTTTGAGCTATAAATAATAAAGAATCAAATAGATTCCAAATTGAACTTATTGAAGAATAAAAAATGAGGGTTTTATTGTGTTTATTGGCCCTTATCTCCACCTACTTTATTCCCGGTCGACCAAGTCAATTTTTAACTAGTATCGGGATTTTGGATCATTCAATACCTTTGCCATTTCATTTTTTTTCGTTTCTTTCTTTTATTATTTTATTTTGGCATTAATTACAATATTTTATACAATATTTATGGAATAAATAATGAATGTTATTTGTATAAATTAATGCTATAAACATGCTTTTACCTAGGGATTTAAGGCCAAAATAGAAGAATAAAGGTGATGAAATGGAGATCCATCACCCGCCTATACGTTGCCTTTATTAGTCCCTAGCAAACACTTTTACCTATAAGTGCAGAAAAAGAAAATAAAGAAAATAAAATGAAAGAACTTGGATTGGTATTAACTTTCAAACTTGTCTTCATAAAATAAACATTTGGAGCTCAGTCGGACCTTCGGATTTTTAGTTTGGTCGGAACCATTTTGGGAACCGGACTTCAAACACAACAGTCTCTAAGAACCATGAAACTCTGCTCAAGTCTCCTCAAAATCCATGTCAGAATAAGTTGACATCATAAGCAATCCCTTATGACTATGAGTCTATCTTGTACAATGTGTTCGATATGTAACCCCTCTGAACTAAAGCAGTAAAAGTCAGTCTTCTTCAACATGGTGACCCTAATTCCCCAATCCATCAACTCTTTATTCGAGAAGTGTGGTATTCCATTCTAATTGCAAGTACAATGGGCTCAAGAAGAGGAGGTGGAGAAGAGAATGGATGGTAGCTAGTGTAGCTACCTATCCTTGGATGCTTGACCAGTGTAGCCAAGTCACTTGGCTGCAGGCTCACATACATGTTTGACTTTGAAGCTCAAGCTTGCTTATTGACTATATACATGCTCTAACGGGAAATGATTTTCTTTAATTTTTGCCATTCTATTATCTTTGGAGTTGTTTTAATATGCAATTTTAATACTATATATAGAAGTATTTACATAAGGAATTTCTCCTCTTTAGCCAGTAGACTATCCCTCTTTTGAAGCATTATTACAACCAACGACATTCCTTATTAGAATCTCATGGCTACTGGATTGGGTTGGGGTACAATGGCCATAGATATGTGACTTCTGATGTTTCCATTGGCTTGTGTCTCATGCCAACAAATCCATCCCTCTGCCACTTCAACTAACATGAGCAAAGTAAGGTGCAAGTGTGCAAGCTAGGTCACTACCAGCAAGAGTCATGCACATGTTCCTAATTATTCTACTTAGGCTGTCAAGATGACATTAAACCAAGTGTCTCGATTTCAGTTCCTTAAAGGTTCTTGTGATTAAGTGCATTAGGGTCCAACCAAGCTCAAATCTTCGGATTTTATTTAGATTTGTTCAATTATCAACATCAATACGAAAAGTGTAAATGCTATGTACAATGCAAGGGAAATATTTTTGTGATGCAATTTTCTGGATTTGAACTTTTTATGGTTTTTTGAAAAAGTTTTGCAAATTTTTATACATTTTTGAAAACATTTACAAATTTTTGGATTTGCAAAAATTTAGTGATTTTTGAAAACAAACAGTTTTTAGGAAAAGAAATACGTGCAAATATTTACACAGGAGTGATTCTTGTTATTTATAAGAATTGAGATTCAAGAATATACACAAGTTGATTATTCACAAGTTCATGTACATAACTTGTAAAGAATTTTATTTGCTTGAATGATATACATAGTTCTCAAAATACTTCGAAAGATTTTCACAAACATTTTTGAAAACTTTATTTTTTTTAAAAAATTGACAAATAATTTTTATAAACACTTATAAAATTTGAAAACCAATTTGCAAAGATTTTTCAAAAAGTATGTATATAATTTTCAAACTATTTTTGCAATAATTTTCAAAACCATTTGTAAATAGATTTTCAAATCATTTTATTCATACAAATAAAATTATTTTTTACGAATAAAACATATTTACAAAGGTTGAAAATATTTTACAAAATACTTTCTAAAATGTTTTCTAAATATTTTTCAAAGAGATTTTCCAACCATTTTTCAAACATTTTGCAAAACATTTTTAACCAGTTTTTAATCAATATATACAAAGAATTAGGTGTATGTTTTAATTTTTATTAATTATCCTTATTATGAAAATATGAAAGTACAAGTTATGGCTAAAGTATATACATGGTATATACAACCCCCTATACTTGTCTTAAGCTATGTCCTCATAGATCATAGAGAAAAAGAGAAGACATAACTTATACTGAGTATAGAAGAGTCTATACTACAATGAATGAAAGAATGAAGAATGAGAACTCGGCCATCCCACCTATACTTAGGATAAACTAATCCTAAGTATAGCAGACTGTATTCTACATGCAAGGCAGGTCGAGGGTGAGAATAAACAGATCATAACTCAGTATGTCTCCTCATATACTCAGGGTAATATATCCCTAAGTATAGACAAAAATATCCACAAGAGAGGAGATAATTAAGGGGACCAATAATAAGAAAAAATATGTTGGTTAGATGTACGTATCACTTCCCTATACTTAGGGTAGAAGAACCCTAAGTATAGGAAAGAGTGATGAAATGGAACGAAGAAATAACACTCGACTCGTCCACCTCCCCTATACTTAGGACAAAGTCTGTCCTAAGCAAGGCAAACATATGGTATGGGGTGGATGAGCGAAATGGTAGATGAAAGGAAGTAAATGAAAGCGAATATGCAAAGTGGAGGCCATACAGAGATCAAGAAGGTCGAAAGCGTACTTCTTGTCTGACTACTGAGGAATGGATCTAACAAGATGCAAGTCAATATCAAGTTCATCATCTGACTCAAATCGATTAGGATCGACATGATATAGATCCTCATCAATCTTAAAGCAAAAAGGCACGAACTGGTCGGTGAAAGCAGTGTGGTCAAGTTCATCCTAGGAAGTCTCGAGAATCTCAAAATGAAAAGGCATGAACTCATTGATTAAAGTAGTGAGGTCAAGTCTAGGCTTTGAAATCTCTCCTAAGTATGCCCTCTGCACTAAGGTATCTATGCTGTAAATACCGCGTATGTCATCAACACATCTCCACACACTAGAAGAGGGAACTCCAAGGTCTATGCTTTCCGAGTCTTCCTCCCTAAAGAGGAATTCTTAGGTCTTAGTATCATCCATAATGAAGCAAACCACTCTGATATCAGCAGATAGGTCATAGTCCTCAGTGTCAGTTGACACTGGTACACTCTCATCAGATGTGGGTCTCTAGTCCGTGGTGGATGCAGTGATCAAGACAACGATGTCATCGTCAAAATGAAAGTGAATGTCTACAGATCTATAATCAATAATGGCTCTCGTAGAGGTGAGGAAGGGTTGTCCTAGGATGATCGGAGAACGCTCCATGGGGGTGGAGGTCTCCATGGGCACTACAACAAAATCTACAGTGAAGCTGATGCCCTGGATCTGAATGACTATGTTCTCAAGAATACCCCTCCTCCTCTTTATGGATCCATCAGCGAATTGACAAATCATCCTGGTTTTCTTGACAGACCCAAAATGAAGAGACTATACCAAAGAGAAAGGTATTATATTAATCGATGCATCACCGTTAAGGAGAGTGTGATCACACATGTGGTCAGAAATGGTACATCTAATGAGTGGTGTAGCAGTGTCCCCATACCTATAGAGTGGACAATGGGTGATGGCGTAGGCAGTGGCCATGGTGAGAAGGTGTAGCTCGGATCTGCGTAGTCGCTTTCTTTTCTTGGGTGGAGGTGCAGATAATTGGTTCATGGCTTTTTGAAGTGGGGCCTCAATAATATCTTGAAAAGTTGTTGCCACTTTAGGGTGAGTCAACATTTTTTTAAGATTTTCTCTCTTACATACAATGGAAGAGATTGAATTCATCATCTACACAAGGATGGCTAAGAATAGTTTGTACAATGTCATCCTTGGGGGTGGAGAAAGTGGGAACTGTGGTGAATGTGTGTGCGGGCATAGGATATGGTAAGGGTGCCCTCTCCTCACAAACCAACTCGGCTAGGTGTCTCTCATATTCTTTTTGTGTTTTAATATTTTTCTCATTTTTTTGTATTTTGGCCGGCTGTAAGCTCTCATGGGTGTCCTCTCACAAATCCATGAATCCAAAAGGTGAAGCAGTAATGTGACTCTTATTTATGCTTGTGTAGTCATCTATCCTCTGATTCATTTTCTCCACTGCCCAGGTCATGTACTCAAGAGCGGTATCCATAAAAGGTGACTCCAACACCTCAGTCTCGGGTGAGTGAGATGGTGGTGGTGGTTAATGAATATCCATTTCATCACCTTTATTCTATCATTTTGGCCTTAAAAACCCTAGTAAATGCGTGTAAATAGCATTAATTCATGCATTTTATCATTCATACATTTGTGTACAAAATGTGTATAAAATACAGTTTTTAAAGCCAAAACATTAAAATAAACAAAAGAAAAGAAAAAAGGAATAAAATATTGAAAATATTTTATGCCTTGAAATCCCGAGACCTAGGCATCTTGATGACTAGGTCGACCAGAAATAAACTAGGGGGATATAAAGGCAAAATTCTAATAAAAATTACTTTTTATTTTATTCATTTTTTAGTCATTTGGGACCTATTTTTAGTTCCACTTTTTATACTTCAAATAAAGAAACTTTAAACATGAAAGTTGTAGATAATTAAATATAGGAAAATACAAAATTGATTTCACACAAAAATAATATACATATAAAAAGATACAGTCTGGATAAAATTCCAAAATCCCAACTTCCTAGACCCATATCTCTCAAATAAAAACTCAAATTATATCAAAATCACCTTTTGTTGTATATAACTTTCTATAAGCTATTTAATGAAGTGGTTTTATTTTTTTTTGGAGTTACGGTGTAAAAGTTAGGTTTTGGACCCATATTGTATACTTTACCGGATTAAAATATTCATTTTATTTATTATTCATTATTTTTATAATTTTATATTTTTTTATAATTTTGTAAATATTATTTAAAATATATTTGTGAATTAAAAAAGAATAAAAACATCAAGAAAATACAAAAATAAAATATGTATAGAAAATACATAGATGAATTGCTTATATCCAAACTATATAGATAATACATCTATTTATTTAATTATATATATTATATCAAAAAAATAAAATAAACATATATTTAAGTGTATACAAATAATTTATAAATTTATAAAATAATAAACTAAATTAATAAACTTAAAAATACAAAATAAAAATAAAACATTAAAATATATAGACAAATATACTTATATATAGGCCTAAAAAAGTAACTTGTAAGTATAAACATCAAAAAATTAAATAAAAATCATAATAAAATACCTTATAAAATAACAAAAATTCAAGATGAAATTAATAAACTCATTTATTATTTTTAAATGAATTTCGAAATCTTTTTCCAATATTTTTTCTGGTTGGTCCACGTGGACCAACCAGGAGGGTCCGAGAGTTGACCGCGGGTCAACTCTCTAACCTGCCTCCTGCACCTTGTCAGACCTTGATTTTTTCCCCATTTTTCGCGTATTTATTGAGGCCAGACCTTGCACCCTTTCATGATGCATCCTTCACAACTGTTGATCCCTGATATTCGAGCATGCACGCCCTAGTGTTATCTTGGGCCAAGTATGATCGATTCGCTCAGTCTTCATCGATCTTTGGAGCCGCTCTGTCACATGTACAAAAACCCGACCTCCTCTTCCATTCAACTCTTGAACCCCCTTGGACTCGTTCTAGCGTCCCTTCTTCGAGCCCTGGATAGAGTAAGGTGACAGCGAGCTCCCTCGCTCCCTGGAGATGCTGCTAGGCGAGTCTAGGGGCAGAGTTCACCCCATCTCCGGCCATCAGTCGTCGAGGTACACTCTCTAGTTTCCCGACCATCAAAGTCCTATTTTCTCTATTTTTATTGCATTAATAGAACATTCTCAGTTGTAGAATCCCTCTCGCAACTTTTATTTCACCTTTTGCACACTCAATCACATTCGTCCACCGTTCTCCAGAGCCCGCTCCGACGAACTTCGCTTTCACCCCCACACCATTCCCTTCTTCTTCTCTCATCTGGAGGGTCGAGGCATTTTGCCCTCGACCCTCGTAATGCTCTCTGCAGGTACCTGGAATGCAAGGATCACCTGGAGCCATTTTCACCCCCTCCCCCCCCCCCCCCCCCGTCGGAGGTATCTAGAGGTTTGCAGCTCCGCCACCCTTGTGGATGAGCTACAGAGCTCCTCCGACCATTCTGAGGCTTCCAACACCTGGAGAAGACCTGCATGAGCATTCATGGCATTTTTTTAGCTTCACGAAGCGTTAGAGGAGGGAGACTGGGGGCGGGGAAGGTCGCCTTCACCGGCCTTCTTCCCCGTTCTTCCTTATCATCTCTCCATCGTCGGATCAAGCATGCCACCCACTTTGGTCAAGGACTGTTGGATTATCCCCGCTCCCGACAGTCATATTTGCGGGTTTTCTTCTGATCTCGACCGTAGGATTGCGAAGCGATATCGAGCATCTGGAGCTCGCCAAGTGTCTAAGGGGACCTTTATGCGCCATTAGATCCACCCTTGAGTTGGGTATTTTGTAGTCCAAACCAAGCTCATTTTTGTACTTAATAATTATCCTTGAAACTTTCATTTGCCATTTTATAATTTCTGTAAAATTTACGTTCCACCCCCTAAACTTTGCATAATTACATTTCAGTCCAGGCTATGTCACCTCATGTGATGCTTCATGTGAGGGGACATTTTGCGCCTGGACCCCTGGGGTTCTTGGTATTTCTATTAAGTCCAGAAACTTTTTTATTCCATTATAACTTATTGTAAATATTTCAATTTAGCCCTTTATCTTTCGATAATTTTAGTTTGGCCCTTGCCAACGAGGCTCACGTGTCTAGGCACGTGAGCTTGGCTATTTTGTTGCGAGGTCCTCGTGGATTTACTTATTTCTATTTGGTCCAGTAACTTTTTGTATGCATGTTAACTTTTTGGAGAATTTGTGAACTGGCCCCCTGACATTTTGGAAAATTACATTCAGGTTCCGCTAGCGTAGCTCACGTGTCCTTGCACGTGGGCTTGGCGATCTTGCAGAGAAGCCCTCAAGGCTTTATCTATTTCGAATTAATCCATTAATTTTGGAATGCAATTTAATAGTTTTGGGAAAATTCCACACAGACCCCTGCACTTTTTGATATTCACATAAATAGCCCTATAAGTATTAAATTTTCTCTTTATCTCTTGTATTTATTTCATATATCTATAGCGCTATAAAAATCCCAAAAAATAGCATTGTGTTCTTGTTGCATTTCTCTTTCACTCCATATTTTTTATTTTTCATTTTGAAGCTTTTAATTATTTATAAAAAATAAAAAATGTGCATCTGTGTCCCTGTTTGCAAAGAAAAGACATAAAAATTATAAAAACATTTTGAAAAATTACAAAAAAAATATATTTTTATGTATTTTTAACCTTCAGACCAAAAATCACTAAAAAATATAAAATAAAACTCGAAAAAAATATAAAACTCTAAAAACCTTTATAAAAAAATTAAAACTTCTAAAAAAATCCAAAAAAATGTGTTTTTTAGTTATAAATTTTCTTTGTTTTATTGTATTTATTTTAAAATAATTTGAAGGAATTTTGATTCTATTTTTAAATTTCGGGTATATATTTAAACCCTATTTTTGGGTTTTTTACTTTAACAATATATAAAAATTAGCAAAAATTATTAAAAAAATCATAAAAATAGTAAAAATTTATTAAAATCCCAAAAATATTATATTTTCTTATTTTAGAATATTTTTGTTATTTTTTATATTAAGCTTATTATATATTTTGAAAAAAAATATTTGAAAATGATATAAAATATAAAAAGAAAATACAAAATCAGAAAATTAAAAATCAAAATATAAAAATAAAAATTCAAAAAAAATAAAATTAAAAAATCAAAAATTAAAACCCACAAAAAATAACACACACATATATATAAATACATCACATTCTCGTTTCTGAGCATTTTGCCCAATCTATCCTGCTTGTTCCCTGTGTTCGACACTCTACATATACTTGTACACTATATAGATCTTTGTTGTAGAGATATACTAAATTTTAACTCCGCATCTGCTTTTCATAGTTTGATCATCTGTTATGGGTTAATTGTTGTCTGAAGTCAGGTTTCGTGTGAGGTCAACGCATCGACTACAATACTCACCTTGTGAGATTTCTAGACCTCCACAAAATTCGCTTCAAAAAATGGCGCCATTGCCGGGGAGAAACATCGCATAGATCAGCTTTTCGATTGATTGAGATTATTTGCCTATATTTGTGATTCTATTATTTTCTTATTATTTTATATATCTTGTTAAGCTGTCTAACCTTCTACTTGTTTGAATTTGCTGCAAGGTACCGCTGGACCAAGGGCAGCTCTCTTAGGAGCGTATGTTCACCCACGTGAGACGATTCCTCTTTTTGACCTGGTTGTCAAAAAGGACTTGGAGCAGAGGGGGACTTGGAGATATTTGAGGAGACATAGCCATTGTATTTTATTTACTTATTTATTTGTAATTTTAAGTGAGAAGGAGACCATTATTATTTGCAATAATACATGTACTCTAGATAGTTAGGCCTAATTTCCAAGTGTTTGTTCACTTGGGGGCCCATCACGGGTTTTTTGTGTTTTCATCGCCTTTTTATTTTGTTTCCCGATTTGCTTTATTTCCTTTATGTGATTGAGCCTTAGATTTAGGAACTTCTTGACGATAGTATTAGGTCCAAACACCTAATTATATTTGCCCATGCTTATAGAATACGTTTGGATCTAGACAAATCTAATTGCTTCTTATTTGGATTTGAGATCAAGCGCCGATAGAAGTGTTATACAACGCTTGCAGGATCCGCTGTGGCAGACACCGATGCACTTCCTAGATCAGAATTTTGGATCTCTCTTCTAGATAATTAGCATCTTGTTCTTCACGCTAATAACAGTTTCTCATCCTAGGGAGATTTCATCGGCTTGCATATGCATATAGATAGGTTTCAATTATGTTGAGCATCTTTGCATGTAGAGTGTTGGAGCCTAGGTGAGCATTACGCTTTAGCATTCATCATCATTTTTTGGTGCTTGCATTGCTTTTCCGCTTCTTTACCTCTGATTTTTATCACCTAGGTGCTCAAAGGAATTGATTTCCCGACAGGCTCATGCATTCTCATTAAAAATACAAAAAAATGATAATCTATAAAATTAGGACTGCTAACATTACTCGACCCTAAAATCAACCAAAAAGAAAAAATCTTGTCATGGGGCGAGTAGTCCCTTCATTTTCTTCGCTTTTATTTGCACGCACACACACACTAAGGATTAGTGCCCAAATCCTATCAAGACTCCCAAGTGTTTGCGCAACTTTTGACATCTCACCTAACTCTAAACAGACAAGATAAAAAGACCACACTTTTGTGATCTTCACCGTGTTGAGTAGGTGAATTGAGGGTTTGTTTTGTGTGAGTCTGCTTGTGTTTGCTTGTGTGGATTCCATATCGCCTCTGCTCATTTACACTTTTTTTTCACTCTCTTGATTTGACCATCGTACTCTCCCATTCATTTTCCTTTTGATTTCGAGATGGTCGGTTGGTGCGATTTCTATCCGAACTTTGCAGATCCTTCATACCCTCCAGCTAGTCCACCTCACCTTTTTCAGGAGGACTTCCCTCCTACTTTTTGTACATGTCTGCCCCAACCACAATATCGGCCCTCAGATCTTCATCCACATCCACCTCCACCTCCGTATTTTCCACCTTCACATCCACATGAGACTGATTTGTTGGAGTCACCTTTCATGATATATGTACTTGAGGCCTTGAACCAAAAGATGGAGCACACTAATTTGAGGATCGATGATCTTAATAGTTTGAATAAGAACTAGAATGACACTCCATTCTTTGAGGATATGGATTCACTTGAGGACGATCATGAGAGCTTGCAATCGCCTAAAATACAAAAACTGAAAAAAAAATTAAAAAGCTAAAAAGAATTCAAGAGACCTTTGGTTGATTGAGACTGTGAAGAGAGGTACCATCTGCCAGACCCTTCACCTACATATTCACTCATATTTTGTCCCATCCCTGACCCTGAGGATGCCACTGTACAGACTGCTCTTGGTATTCCTCGTGTATATGATGATTCTGATCTCCTCCCTTGTATGGAGGAGGTCCAAAATTCAAAAAAATGTTGTCTAAACCCAAAGTGGTAGCCGCTATTCACGAGATCATTGATGTCCCACTTCGCCAGGCCATGACCCAATTATTTGCTCCTCATAATAAGAAGAGAAAGCAAGGAGCAGATCTGAGCGTCATATCTTGACCATGACCACTGCCCATGCCATCACACACCGTCCCATTCCTATGAAAAGGAACACAACTACCCCATTCATTAGTTGCACCATCTCTGACTTCACTTGTGATCACACTCCCCTGGACGGCGATGCTTCAATTATCATCATACCTTTCTAGGTTGTACAGTCTCTTCACTTAGGGCCTCTCAAGAAAACTAAGATGGTCATATAATTTGCTGATGGATCTATCAAGAGGCTGAAGGGTATCTTTGAAAGTGTCGTCATCTCGATTCAGGGCATGAAGTACATTATTGATTTTGTCATATTGCCCATGGAGATCTCCACTGGGGAGCACTCTCTAATCATCTTGGGACGGCCATTCCTCGCCTCTGTGAGGATCGTTATTGATTATGGATCAGGAGAGATTCGCTTCCATCCTGTTGATGAAAGCGAAGTGATCATCACTGCACCCACTGTTGACCGGAGACCTGCACCTGTTGTGACCACACCTATCCTATCTGACCCCGAGGACCATGACCTTGACGAGACTATCAGAGATTTTTGATGTATGTTGTTGGATTCCACTGAGACCCAAGAATTCCTCCCTGTGGGGGAAGACTCAGAAAGCATGGACCTCGGAGTTCCTTCTTCTGGTGTTTGGTGATGTGTTGATGACATCCGCAGGATTTACATGATTGATACCCTAGAGCGGAGGGAAGATTAAGAGACTAGACATGACGGACATGACTTTACTTCTTTCATTGATGAGTTCATTCCTGTTCACTTAGATTCAGATGAGACTAGAAAGGCCGAATTTGATTTGGTTGCTTTTATTAAGGAATTCGGGCCTTTGATGTAGAGGATGAACTGGTTGAGACTATAGAGGATGAACATGATTTGACTTCTTCCACTGATGAGTTCGTGCCTTTTGGTTTTGACCTAGATGAGACCTCACAGGATGACTCTGACTACACTTGTTCGGATGATGATGAGTCCGTCCCTTTTCACTTCGATATCAACGAGACACCTAAGGCCAGAACTAGCCGTACTTCTTGCACTGACCCATCTGTGCCTTTTCACTCTAGGACCACTGAGGACCTCCACCCTGTCAACCCTGATAAATTTGTGTCATCTGAGGACCACGATGCCGACCTGTACCATATTAGATCTATCCCTCAGTGGTCCCGCAAGAAGGTTCTCCTCCGACCTTCTTGGCCTCTATATATCCACTCTGTTGTATATCCGCTCTTGTCCATCTCTCGTATTGTTCATCCACCCCATTCTCATGTTTACCTTGCTTAGGATGTACTTTGTCCTAAGTATATGGGGGCGGATGAGCCGAGTGTTCATCGTTTTGTTTCATCACTCCTGTTGTTGCCTATACTTAGGGCTTCTTTTACCCTAAGTATAGGGGGAGTGGTGTGTACATTCTTTCTGATCTCTTCTTCCATCTTCCAATCTCTTTTCTTCTTTTCCTTTTCTATTTCTTTTTCTCTTAAAAAGGTTTTGCCCCTTGTTGTCAGTTTTCTATACTTAGGACGTACTTTGTCCTAAGTATAGGGGGTGTGCACCCCGAGTTGTTTCAAATTTTTGATCCTCTCCATTGTCTCCTCTTCTTGTCTATACTTAGGGATATCTTACCCTAAGTATAGGGGGAGACAATCCGAGTACGATCTGTTCATTCCCACCATTGACCCTCCCTACTTTGTGTACAGTCTGCTATACTTAGGATTATTTGATCCTAAGTATAGGGGGGACGGTCAACTTCTCATTCGTTCATTTCTTCGTTCCTTATTCTTTAAACTTGTCTATACTCAGTACGAGTTATGTCTTCTCTTTTTCTCTCTGATCTATGAGGACATAGCTTAAGCTAAGTATAGGGGGGTCATATATACTACGTATATGCTTTAGCCATAACTCGTACTTTCGTAATTTTATTAATAAATATGGCTAAAAGCACTAATTAAATTCAATAAAATCACTTAATAAAAAGATGTTATTATTCCTCACTTTCTTTTTGTATTTACTGATTAATAAATCATGAAGAAATATTTTTTTGCATTTTTTTTGAAAAATAATCTGAAAAGCTTTTTGAAAAATCAATTGAAACTATTTGGAAAATATTTTGTTCAATATTTTCAACCTTTGTAAAGATTGTTTTGTCTGTAAAAATTATTTTATTTGTGTAAAATAAAATGTTTGACAAATAACTGCAAATGGTTTGAAAAATGATTGCAAATTTTTTTTGAAAATCTATATATAGTATTTGAAAAACCTTTGCAAAATGATTTTCAAATGTATGTACATGTTTGTAAAAATTAATTTCAAAAATTATTTTGGACTATAGTTTTCAAAATTTATTTGAAAAATCTTTTTCAAAAAAGTTTGAGGAATATATGGATCATACTAAAACACTTTATTAATTGTATGTAGATATCTATAAAATTGATCACTACCCCTTGTAAATTCTTAAAATCTAATTCTTGTAAATATAAGATACATTTCCTTATAAATATTTGTACCTATTTTCATCCAAAACTATTTTGTTTTCAAAAAATCCCAAAAAATTTTGCAAAATTAAAAATACCAAAAACATTGGGAAAACCCTTTTGAAAAACAAAAAATGCATATGCATCATCTTTTCAAAAATCTATAAAAAGTTCAAAATCTTTGAAAATTACGTCATAAAATCATTTTCTGCATTCTTCATAGCATTTGCATGGCATTCACATTTTTTGGATTGAGTTTGGTAATTAAACATGTCTAAGTAAAATCCAGAGATTGGAGCTTGGTTAGACCTTAAAATCTGACTAATAATAGAAACATTATAGGAGCTAGAATTGAGGTACTTCAAGTCTAGTTGACTTAATTCGTTGAGGATCATGAGACTTGGTTCAGTGGATTCTTGACTGCCTAAGTAGAGTATTTCAGAGCACATGCACGACTCTTGTTGATAATGACCTAACTTGGACACATGCACCTTTCACTTAGCTCAACTCAGTTGGAGTGGTGAGGGGGTTGGATTTGCCGGTATGAGACACACACAAGTGAAAGCAGTTGTCCTCCTTTAGGGAGGGAAGTGAACCCCAACCCGTTTAGTGATGATGAATTTTGAAGACATGAGAGTGTGGGTTGCATTAAAGCTTCAAAAGAGGGATAGTCTACTGGCTCAAGAGGAAAAACTCCCTATACAACCCAATAAAAATAGTATTTCAAAAAAAAATAAAAAGAAGAAAGTAAAAAACTCCTAAGAAGTGGGCATGCTTGTATAAAAATAAGATGCCTGCCGGAGTGTATATATTTGTATAGAAATTAAGCAAGCTTGAGCTTCAAAGTCAAATCATGTGAGCCTGCAGCTGGATGACTTGACAACACTCATCTTGCATCCTAGGATAGGTAGCTACACTGGCTACCGTCCATTCTTCTCTTCACCCCTCCTCTTGAGTTGGTTGTCACTTGAACTTAGATGGGAATATCCCGCTCCTCGAGGAAGGAGTTGCCGAATTGGAGAATCATTGGGTTGTCATGCTAGAGAAGTCAGTTTCTTTGTCATTTCATTTGGGGAGAGCCACCATCACTTACACTGTGTGAGTCAGATTCATAATCGTAAGAGTTTGCGTATGAGTTGAAGTATTCGGACATGGCTATTGAGGAGACTTGAACAGAGTTTTGGGATTCTTGAAGGCTGTTGGATTTCAAATCCAACTCCCACTAAGGTTCCACCATCACTAAAATTCCAAATGTCTGATTTGAGCTCCAAACTTTGATTTTGTGAAGACAAGTTTGTTAGTTAAACTAAATCAACTTTATTTCTTTTTCTTTTCTTTATTTTTCTGTTTCTGCACTTATTGCATAAGTGTTTCCTAGGGACTGGCAAAGGCAAGTATATGGGGGTGATGAATATCTATTTCATCACCTTTATTCTATCATTTTGGCCTTAAAACCCTAGTAAATGTGTGTAAATAGTCTTAATTCATGTATTTTATCATTCATGCATTCTTGTACAAAATGTGTATAAAATACTGTTTTTAAAGATAAAATTATAGAATAAATAAAAGAAAAGAAAAATAATAAAATATTGAAAATATTTTATGATCCAAAACTCCGAGACCTAGGCATCTTGATGACTAGGTCGACCAGGAATAAAGTAGGGAAAGATAAGGGCCAAAATCCAATAAAAATTGCCTTTTGATTTATTCATTTTTTAGTCATTTTGGGACCTATTTTTATTTCTAGTTTTTATACTTCAAATAAAGAAACTTTAAACATTAAAGTTGTAGATAATTAAATATAGAAAAATACAAAATTGATTTCACACAAAAATAATATACAAATAAAAAGTTACAGTCTGAATAAAATTCCAAAACCCTAACTTCCCAGACCTATATCTCTAAAAAACTCAAAATATAACAAAATCACCTTTAATTGCATATGACTTTTGATAAGCTATTAAGTGGAAGTGGTTTCATATTTTTTTGGAGTTACGGTGTGAAAGTTAGGTTTTGGACCCCTATTGTATACTTTACCCGATTAAAATACTCAATTTATTTATTATTCATTATTTTTATGATTTTATATTTTATAATTTTGTAAATATTATTTAAAATATATATGTTAATTAAAACATGAACAAAAACATCAAGAAAATGCAAAAAAAATATGTATAGGAAATACATAGATGAATTGCCTATATCCATACCTATATAAATAATACATCTATTTATTTAATTATATATATATTATATCAGAATAATAAAATAAAAATATATTTAAGTCTATAAAAAGAAGTTTTAAATTTATAAAATAATAAACAAAATAAATAAAATTTAAAATACAAAATAAAAATAAACATTAAAATATATAAACAAATATACCTATATATAGGTCTCAAAAAGTAACTTGTGATTATAAACCTCAAAAAAATAAATAAAAATCATAATAAAATACCTTATAAAAAATAAATATTTTTTATTTTATAACCTAAATTAATAAAATTATTTATTATTTTTAAATGAATTTCGAAATCTTTTTCCAAGATTTTTCCTAGTTGGTCGACGTGGACCAACCAGGAGGGTCCGAGAGTTGACCACGGGTCAACACTCTAACCTGCCTCCTATACCTTGTCAGACCTCGATTTTTGCCTATTTTCGCGAATTTCTCGAGGCCAGACCTTGCACCCTTTCATGATGCATCCTTCACAACTTTTGCTTCCTGATATTCGAGCATACACACCCTAGTGTTATCTTGGGCCGAGTATCATCGATCCGCTCGGTCTTCATCGACCGTTGGAGCTGCTCCGCCACTTTTACAAAAACCCTACCTTCTCTTCCATTCAACTCTTGAACCCCCTTGGACACGTTCTAGCGTCCCTTCTTCGAGCCCTGGATAGAGTAAGGTGACAGCGAGCTCCCCCGCTCCTTACAGGTGTTACTAGGCGAGTCTAGGAGCGGATTCCATCCTATCTTCGGCCATCAGTCGTAGAGGGTGCTATAGTTTCCTATCCATCGAGGTCCTATTTTCTCTCTTTTTATTGCATTATTAGCACATCCTTTGTTGTAGAATCCCTCTCGCACCTTTTATTTCGCCTTTTGCACACTCGATCACTTTCGTCCACTGTTCGTCGGAGCTCGCTCCGGTGAACTTCGCATTTATTATCCCATCTAGAGGGTCGAGGCAAGGATCCTTGACCCTCGTAACACTTTCTGCAGGTACTTGGAGCGCAAGGATCACCTAGAGCCATTTTCACCCCCTGCTGGAGGTATCTGAAGGTCCACAGCTCCGCCACCCCCGTGGGTTAGCTACAGAGCTCTTCCATCCATTCTGAGGATTCCAGCACCCGGATAAGACCTGTAGGAGCATTCACGACATTGTTGGAGCTTCACGAAGCATCAGAGGAGGGAGATCGGGGGCAGGGAAGGTCACCTTCGCCGGCCTTCTTCCCCATTCTTCCCTATCGCCTCTCCGTCGTCGATTCAAGCAGGCCACCCAGTTTGGTCAAGGACCGTTGGTTATCCCCGCTCCCGACCGTCAGATCTGCGAGGTTTCTTCTGATCTCGACCGTTGGATTATGAAGCGGTATCGAGCATCTAGAGCTTGACACGTGTCTAATTAGACCTTTTTGCGCCGTCAGATCCGCCCTTGAGTTGGGTATTTTGTAGTCTAAACCCAGCTCATTTTTGTATTTAATAATTAGCCTTCAAAACTTTCATTTGACATTTTATAATTTTGTAAAATTTACGTTCCACCCCCTGAACTTTGCATAATTACATTTAGTCAATGCCACGTCGCCTCACATGACGCTTCACGTGAGGGGAGATTTTGCGCCTGGACCCCTAGGGTTCTTGGTATTTCTGTTTAGTCCAGAAACTTTTTTATGCCATTATAACTTTTTGTAAGTATTGCAATTTAGCCCTTGATCTTTCGATAATTGTAGTTTAGCCCTTGCCAACGAGGCTCACTTGTTTAGGCACATGAGCTTGGCTATTTTACAGCGAGGACCTCATGGCTTTACTTATTTCTATTTGGTCCAGTGCCTTTATGTATGCGTGTTAACTTTTTGGAGAATTTGCGAACTAGCCCCTGGTGTTTTGGAAAATTGCATTCATGTCTCGTCAGCGTAGCTCACGTGCCCTTGCACGTGGGCTTGGAGATTTTGCAGAGAATCCCTCAAGGCTTTGTCTATTTCGAATTAGTTCATTAATTTTGTAATGCAATTAAATATTTTTGGGAAAATTTCATACAGACCCCTACACTTTCTGATATTCACATAAATACCCCTATTAGTATTGAATTTTCTCTTTGTCTCTTATATTTATTTCATACATCTATAGCGCTTTAAAAAATCCCAAAAAATAACATTGTGTTCCTATTGCATTGCTCTTTTAATCTATATGTTTTATTTTGCATTTTGAGATTTATTATTATTTGTAAAAAAACATGCATCTTTATCCCTATTTGCAAAATAAAATACATAAAAATTATAAAAACCTTTTGAAAATTTACCAAAAAAATATATTTTGTTTATTTAAGCCTTAGACCAAAAATCACTAAAAAAATATAAAAGAAAACTCAAAAAATAGAAAAACTTTAAAAACCTTTATAAAAATATTAAAAATTCTAAAATAAATCCAAAAATTGTGTTTCCTGGTTCTAAATTTTCTTTATTTTATTATATTTATTTTAAAATTAATTTAGAGGAATTTTGTTATGTTTTCTATTTTTAATCTCCATTTTAATTTCGGGTATATATTTAAACTCTATTTTTAGGTTTTTTTACTTTTAAAATATATAAAAATAGAAAAAATTATAAAAAAACATAAAAATAGTAAAAAAAATCTTAAAACCCCAAAAAAATTATTTTCTTATTTTTGATTGTTTTTGTTAATTTCTATATTAACCCTAGCTTATATTGTATATATATATATCTATATAGCTTATTATATATTTAAAAAATATTTTAAAAAATATAAAATATAAAATCAGAAAATTAAAAATTAAAATATAAAAATCAAAACTAAAAAAATAAATTAGAAAAATTAAAACTTAAAACCCACAAAAAGAACACATATATAAACAAATACATCACATTGTCATTTCTGAGCATTTTTGCCCGATCTATGTTGTTTGTTTCCTGTGTTCGACACTATACACATACTTATACACTATACACATCTTTGTTATAGAGTAATAATAAATTTTAACTCTGCATCTACTTTTCATAGATTGATCATCTGTTATGGGTTAATTGTTGTCTGAAGTCGGGTTTCGTGTGAGGTCAACGCAACGACTGGAATTCTCGCCTTCTTAGACTTCTAGATCTCCGCAAAATTCACTTCAACAGTAGTGGGTAAAAATCAAAATCTTATACCTGAAACTATGGATGAGGCGGGTATGAACAAAAAGAAAAATCTGGAGCAAAGTCCTTATGATAAAATAGAGGTGGAATGAATGGAGAGTAAGAAGCATCTGCGAAGTTCAGATAGAAATAACTCTAGCCAGCCACCGAAACAAAAGACGTGGATCCAAAAATCATGATGGTCAAGTAAAGATATGCAAGAAAAAGATGCAAATGCACACAGAAGATCGAGTATGCACACAAACAAGCACAAATATAAGCAGACAAACCACTCAATTCACCAACTCACACAGTGGTGACCGTGAAAGTTCGATCTTTTTATCTTGTCAAATTTTAGAGTTAGTTGAGAAAACAAATATTTACAAACTCATAGGTGTAGTCACCTAGAGTGGTTGTGTTCTAGTTGGTGGTGCACACCTACTAGAACACCAGAACCACTTCACCTAACTTTTGTGGTAAGTGCTTCCAACAATAACATGACCCAAGGGCCGACCCAAGCGCTTAAGACACAAGTCCAAGGATAGGAGCTCTATTTCTTAGGTGTACATGCCTCACTCAGCCTGAATGAAAAATGTGTACAAGGAGGGTTTACTCTCATAAAACAATTATTTGTCCTTTACATTTATTTTAGGGTCAAGTTGAGTTAGCAGTCCCAATTTTATCGATTATCACTTTTTGGATATTTTTGATAAATGTACGAATCCTAACGATGTATCAATTCCTATAATATCCTAAATGGTCAAAATCAGAGGAAGGGAGTCGGAAAAATAATGCAAGCGTAAATCAGATGCTCACCTTGCCTCTAGATTTCTTCATGCATGATGCTAGACATGAATCAAAACCTACACTATATGCAAATGCAAGCTGATGAAAGCACCCTACAAAAAGGAGTTTTTATTATCGTGAAGAACAAGAGCTAATTATCTAGAAAAGAAACCTAGAGTCCAGTCTTTGGAGACTCCTTGGTGCCCTCCATAATGGGTCCTACAAGCACTGTATGGAGTCTCTCACGGCATGCAGTTTCGAATCCAAATAATCAACAATTAGATTTGACTAGATCCAAGCGTGATACTATAGGTACATGCAATTCAATTAGGGCTTTGGTCCTACTCTATTGATCAAGTAAATTCTACACTAGGTCTCAATCAGACAAATCAGATAAAAATAAAGACGAAAAACTCAAAACACTTGAAACAAAGAAAAAGAAAAGCGAGAAAAACATGAAAAACATGATGAGGACCCCAGGTGAACAAACACTCGAGCACTAGACCTCGTGGGGTATGGCAATGTTCAATGTCAAAAAATATTATATTTTATTTTACAAAAATAAAAATAAAAATAAAACACTCTCATACTAAATAAAAATCAGAAATTAGAGGATTTTTTAAAAAATATGAAGTATTTATAATAATTGGAATAAATATAAACTATATGTATTTATATATGAGTAAAATGGGGCTGCCCCCTTGAGGGGGAGCCAACTTGGCTCCCCCTGCCCCATTTTCCTCGTTTTTTTTATTTTTTTGAATTTGTTTCATGGATTTTCATCAATATATCCCTATATTATGCTATTAAAATTTCGTACAAAACAAAGACTCATACCGCTTCCATCCAGACGTGGTCATTTTTAACAATTCTGTTGCTGTTAACAAATGTCTGTCTGGATGGAGGCCGTAGGAGTCTCTGTTTCGCACGAAATTTTAATAGCATAATATAGGGATATAGTGATGAATATTCACGGAAGAAATTTTCAAAAAAATAATAAAAAATGGACAAAAATGGTATGGGGGAGCCAAGTTAGCTCCCCTTAGGGACAACCACATTAAACCCTTTATATATAGGTATATAATACAATATATAGTATTATAGTTATAAAGAGAGATATAAATAGTCAAAATTTACCAAATAAAGTAACTTAGCATTTTTAATATTTTTCTTATTTTTTGTGATTTTCATAGATTTTTACTAATTTTTAGGTACTTTGAAAGTCCAAAATATATAAAATCAGGGATTTTTAAATGGGCCAAATTGTTTTGAGATTTAAAAATACTAAATAAAGTCAAAATTTCCCAAAACTAATTTTAATATGCATATAATATTATATATAATAATTTAGCATAAAAACTAAGATTTTTTAGAATTTGATGATTTTTTATATATTTTATAAGAATTTGGGAGTTTTTTAAAATTTTAGTGATTTTCTTTTTCTGTTTTTAACGATTTTTGTTTGGTGGTAAAAAATACAATAATAAATAACTAATAGTATTTTTAGAATTTTTAAAGATGATTTTATAATTTTTTAGATATTTAAAGTCAAACAAGAAATAAAATAACTCTAAAAGATGATTTGACTATATCCACGTGTGACACTGTAGGTAAATGCAATTCAATTAGGGCTTTGGGCCTACTCTATGATCAAGCAAATCCTACACTAGGTCTCAATGACAGAAATTAGAAAAAAAGAAAGTTTAAAAACTCAAAACACTTGAAACAAAGAAAAAGAAAAGCGAGAAAAACATGAAAAACATGATGAGGACCCCATGTGAACAAAAATCCGGGCACTAGACCTCATGGGGTATGACAATGTCCAATGTCAAACATTATTACAATTTTTTAAAAAAATAAAAATATAACACTCTCGTACTAAATAAAAATCAGAAAAATACCTAAAGAACTGTACTTTTTAATGCATAATATAGATATATATATATAACTATATATATGTAATATGCATATTGTAAGTGGATTATAATATAAAATATATGATAAATATATAAAAATCAGAAAAATACCTAAATAACAGTACTTTCTATTTTTAGAGTATTTTAAAAATATTTATGAAGTATTTATAATAATTGGAATAAATATAAACTTTATGTATTTTTATATAGGTATATAATACAATATAGAGTATTATAGTTATAAATAGAGATATAAATAATCAAAATTTACCTAATAAAATATCTTTACATTTTTTTATATTTTTCTATTTTTTGTGATTTTTCATAGACTTTTACTAATTTTTAGTTATTTTTAAAGTCCAAAAAATATAAAATCAAAGATTTTTAAATGGGCCTAATTGTTTTGTGATTTAAAAATAAAAAATAAAGTTAAAATTTTCCAAAACTAATTTTTGTATGCATATAATATTATATATAATATTTCAACATAAAAACTAATATATTTTTGAGAATTTGAAGATTTTTTATAATTTTTTTGAGAATTTTGGAGATTTTTAGTTTTTAATGATTATATTTTTCCGTTTTTAACGATTTTTGGTTTCGGGGTACAAATAATAATAATAAACAACTAGTAGTATTTTTGGAATTTTTAAATATGATTTTACAAATTTTTAGATATTTTCAGTTAAACAGGAAATAAAATAACTCTAAAAGATTTTTAATAAATAAAAAATGCATGAAAAATAGCAATTAAAACTATAGCATGAATAATCAGCCAATCATGCACTTACAACTATTTTTTGGAAATTTTTGTCACATAAGAACTATTTAAAGTAAAAAGATATGCAAAAATAAAATTACAAACTACTAGTAGGGGTATTTTTGCAATTAAAATAAAAGATATTGAGCACGATGCAAAATTACCATAAACTTATAACTAGAATTCAAATTTTTATTATCAAATTCTAATTACAAAAACCTAGAAGGGTATATATGTAAAATTCCCAGCTCATGTGGGGGACCACGTAACATAAATTAGCGAGGAGATAAATATAATATTCAATAAGTCTAGGGGTCCTTTTGCAATTTTGAAAAAATATTTACAACTACGGCTGAAAGTTTAAATATTAAATATACAAAAAGGATGTGGTACTTATGCAATTTAGCCCCAAAAGTCGTCCGACCGAGCGACTCTGGATTTTTACTTGGACGTGTGTTGCCTATCGGATGGCCATTACCCCTTCGTTTCAGACATTTGAGATTTGATCTTCATGGAGGATCTGACGGTTGTTGTAGCTTGCATCCAATGTCACATGCTCCACCTGGAGTGGGTCTCATGATCAAACGTTTATGAAGGCGCTTGGAAGAATGCGGAAGAACCCCACATCTTTGAAGCTTCGAATTGATGAAACTTCATCGTCTGATTCTCCTCCTTGCTCCTCAAATGCTCAGAATGCTCCTGGAAGAGGCCTGCAGCGGTTGATGGCTCTAAAATGGTCAAGGGCCCATCGATGGGGCCCTAGTACGGCTTGGAAGGTGGAGCTCCAGGAGTACATGTTATTAGTGTAATCAACCCTCAGATGGGATCTTCCAGACGTGTGACCTGCAGATAAATGAAGACAACGAACAAGGGAGGTGATCTAGGCCTTTATTGGAGAAGGTTTAGGAGAAATGAAAATGGGGCGGAGAGGTCTCATGTGAAGTGGAGGAGAAGACCTCGATGGCCCCGATCAGAGCAATATCTAGGATGAATGGAGAGCAAAATATGGAGAAGCGGAGGGGAATAGAAGTGAGGCATTTGGTAGTGGTCGGAATGAGTATACACAGTTGTATATGGTGGATCATGATTGCCAGAGCTTCTAAAGCTTCGAAGAACTAAATCGACCTAGATCTAAGCTAAAACAAGAAACAAAGACATAAAATAGATGCGGAATGGAAACACAAATATGAAAATTACCTAGAATGCACTGGAAATAACCTCGACTAGGCTAGAGGACAAGGAGATTGATAGCCTGGAGCTGAGCTCTAGCGATGGGTAGGAAGCACCTTTCACACCTCTCCTCGCTACGAAGCACGACAATCGACTCCTATCACAAGCTACATCACCATGGAGGTGCTTCAAGGGTCTAAGAATGGGTATAAGGAGCTAAGAATGGGTATAAGGCAAATGAAACCCAAAATGGTGAAGATGGGTGGAAGATATAGGATGGTGAACGAGAGGTTTTCGATGGAAGATTGCGTGCGAAAGAAGAATGGATGATGGAAGTATATGGGTCGATAAGAATCATGGATGATAGGTCAAGATCTTTTATGAAGGAGTTACAAGGTCTATAGCCTTATATCATAGTGGAGAAAATCAAGAAGAGAGGGGTTCAACTATTCTAAAAAGGCTAGGTCTAGGGTCAGAAGAGTTGACCCTAGGTCAATGGAAGAATATCCTCCATTGGTCCAGTTGGACGGCTAGAAGACAAAATAGGATGAAAAAAAGATAATTAAATAAAAATAAAATAATAAATGAAATATTAAATAAAAGTGAAAAATAAAAAATTTTCATTATTTTTTAGAGTATTATAATATGATTTTTAATTTTTTAAGTTAATTTATTATGAGTTACTTTTTATAAGTATAATATAAGTATATTTATCTATATAATATGTATTTTATTTTTTTAGTTTTTGTATTATTTTTTATATATAATTTATATATTTATAACTTATTTAAATATGCATAAATATATTTTTGTATTATTTTTCTGAAGGTATTTGTACACTTAAATAAATATGTGTATTTATTATATATGTATATTTATAAGGTATTCATCTATGTATGGAAATAGACTTATTTATTTCATCTTCTTTTTATGAATTTATTTTATTTTAATTATATACATGTGTTATAGTTAATTTTTATAAAATTTTAAAAATATAAAATTGTAAAAATTGTATAGAATAAATAAAATGAATATTTTATTCAGGTATAATGTACAATAGGGGTCCAAAAACTAACTTTTGCATCTTAACTCCAAATGAAATGAAACACCTTCATTAAATAGCTAATAAAAAGTTGTATACAACTAAATGTGATTTTGGTTAATTTTGAGTTCATATGGAGGAGATACATATTTGTGAAGTTAGGATTTTGGATTTTTATTCCGAGGGTAGAAACCACAATATACATGATTTTTATGTGATATGAATTTTGTATTTTTCTATACATTTTCATTTTCTACTTTCATGCACAAATTTTATTGATTTGAGGTATAAATAATACAGAATAAAATAGGACCCAAATTATACTTATTGAAGAATAAAAATGAGGGCTTTTATTGTGTTTATTGGTACTTATCTCCCCCTACTTTATTCCTGGTCGACCAAGTCCATTTTTGACTTAGTCTCATAGTTGAGGGTCATTCAATGCCTTTGGTATTTCATTCTTTTTCTTTCTTTCCTTTTTCTTTTATTTTGGCATTAGTTACAATATTTTATACATTATTTATGGAAGAAACAATAAATGTTGTTTTGTATAAATTAATGCTATATACATGCATTTATCTATGGATTTAAGGGAAAATAAGAAGAAAAAAGTTGATTGAATGGATATTCATCAGGTACTGATATGGAGCATATGCGTGCTGTTGATTTTGTTGGTATTATCAGTTCTGCGGTTGTTGATACTGATTCTGTCTCCAATTGCTCTAATATGGTGGAAACTGTTGGTGTTGAGGTTGTTGATTCTGGAGAAATCTCACCCATTGTTGTTTAGGGAATGGATGGTTGTCTATAGAGTGGCCTTGCTGATGTCTACCAGGACGGGCCTATTTTGCATCGTTACTACATACGTCATTCACCTTCTGAATGAGAGTTGGAGGTGGAGGACATGATCGGGTAGGATCTGGAGCTCAGGTTGGTAGACAACCAGTTGCTGTTGTTGAGGTAATGTAGGCTTTGGGGCATGTATGTAGTACACGTGTTGGACTGATGGTTGTGTTGGACTCTACTGAGGAGGTTTAGGTGATGATGGCTCCTTTATCTCATCAGGAGTCAAAGCTGATGCAGAAACCGGCTGGCAAGAGATGATTGTACTCACCAGCAGCTTCAGCTACTTGGTGATCTGATCCAACTTATCCAAATTTTAGGTCCTCTGTTCGATCGCAACAAGTTCCTCAAGGTCCTGTGATCAATTTTCAATGATATCAACCTTGGACAGGTGGCTCCCAATGATGCTTGGGTTGGAGCTTTCATCCATGTCCGGATCATGTGATGCTTCCATATGAACTGGCTTCTATAGGTTGTGTGTCAAACACTGATATGCATGGGATGACGAAAAGACAACATCTCCTTCGGCCATTTCCTCGAAGATCTGCCATACGATGTCCTCATCCTTGTTGAAGTACGACCTGCCACAAGCGGCATCGATGAGCTTCTGGATCTCAATAGTGAGTCCCCCAAAGAAGTGTTGGACCAGGATGGTCCACGGAATGTCATGATGGGAACATTTTTCTTGGAAATCAGTAAACCTCTCCCAAGCCTTATGAATGGACTCGTGGGTGGATTGGGAGAAATTGGTAATGTGGTCTCACATCTGATTAAGTCGATGGAGAGGGTAAATTTGTGCAGACTTGAGTTCCTCCCAGGTTATGATGACTTTTCCCAAATGATTGATCCAATGAAGCGCCTTATCTTGAAGGCTGAATGGAAATGCTGCCATTTTGACTACTCCTAATGGTACATTAGGGTAGTGAGTTCGTTCGCAGAGGCAAGCAAATTATTGCAGATGGATGTATGGTTCCTCATTCGCATTCTCGTGGAAGGTGGGAAGAAGCGCTAAGAACTGACGCTTTAGCTTGAAATGTGCACGAACCTGAGGGATCTAGATCCACTCAGTCATCTGGCACGCATAAGGGTAGTAAGTCTCCTTGAGAGTTGGCTTGGGTCACTCTCCTCTTGGCTCATCTGTCGAGCCTCCACCGACTCCATCTGCTCTTTCTTAATCAAATCCTCCTCCTCATGGGTTGTATCTCCTTCTTCTCAGATCATTGAGCATGTCTTGGAACGCGACCTAGGCTAATGCTTGGTCATGAGTTGCTGTTGAATTTCCTATATAGAGGCAAGGAGTTGGGTATTCACTACGTTCTAATATGTCTATTAGATTGGCTACGGTTGTGGTGGGTTCTGTGGTCCATGCCCTTTCCCAATAGGAGCCATCATTGTATCTAAATCTAAATCTGAAAGAATTTCTGGATCCAGATTGGGCTCTTAATCTACATATGGAATGAATCCCTGATCAGTCTGTATAGAAGCACCAAATGTGAAAAATCGCTTTGTGTTAAGTCCAATAAAGAATTTCATTAAGGATGGAGAAGTATATGGAGTGAAATCGATTTCCATCCAAAGTAGGAAGATTTTGAGAAAAAAAGTGATATTGGATTATTGAAGAAGGCAGGGAGTCTCGAGAATGGTTCGTAAAGTCCAAACCAGGTTCTCAGGAATCGCCTCGAATTATTGAAGAAGGCGAGCACATGTAATCAATGTAGGTGTCAGCGGGTCCCGACCAAGCAATCCATGAGCCGCCATCTTGAGGGTCAAGAGAAGATTAAGAATGGATGAAGGTAAGGTGACAAATAAAGAATGGAGTGAAAAATAGTAGAATAGCTCAAAGAGAGCATGGGTCAAATGAGAATAAAAATGAAAATGAAAGGAAAAATTTGCACAAGTATGCAGGACTTGATCATTGACTTTAATCTAAATCAAACAAACACCAAACAAGTTGTAGATTCACCAACTCAACCAAAGTGAAGCTGTAAGAGTTCAACTATTTTTATCTTTTCAATTTTATTTTCTTTTTGCAGGAAAATCTTTTAACAAGTCCGTAGGAGGGAAATCCATATAGGAGTATGTGTACTACCGGAAAAGTTCCCCGTACTTCTTCCACCTCCTTTGTAACATGTGATCTGCTCACTTAGATGTCCTTGATCTCATGTCTACGGGGCTACTCAGCCAAATAAATAGAGTGAGGAAGCCGATAGGCAAAACCAATACTTCCCTCAGAAGCGAGGTACTCAGATGCAGGGTGATGAGATAAACACCCCCGTAAGGGCATAGCCTATGCTCAATACTTCATACCAAGTCAGATGCTCCACACAAGGTGGGAACACCATAATCGATAAGGCCCTACTCACCTACGTACGATAGAAGCGCCAATACTTCAGCATCCAAGGTGATAATCAAGGCTTTCACAGATCAAGATTTGGGCTCTAATCCTTAGGGATCGCAGCTCACTCAGTCTGTAAGGTATCTGAAAACAATGAAGGCTTTATGGAACCAAAATAATGATTTACATTATGAATTTTAATTAGGATCAAAGTTTTATTAGCAGTCCCCATATTTTTATCTTTGGGTTTTCAAATTTTTGAGTATTTTTCAATAAAAGCGCCTAACAATTTTTTTCGTATTTTCTTTGAATCCAAAGTGTGAAAACTAATGGGAGATAACAGACAAGAAATGCAAGTGGATACTAGAGTGGAAATCCCACTCTCGTATCAAATAATGTATGTAAAATAAGAAAACTCACAGTGATTCCCAGCACTCTCCATGCGGGATACATGATAGAATATATAAATATCTACACTACATGAGTGGCATGCAGAGCGAGAAAGTGCCTTAAAAATGAATTGTTATTAATAAGAAGAAAGAAATGCTAATCACTCAAAAATGGATCCTAAGGGTCCGATCTTGGAAAATCCTCGATGCTAGCCACAACGGGTCCTGCAAGCATTGTGTAGAGTCTCTCATGGTTCGTGGTTCCAAATTCAAGCAATTAGCAATTAATTTTTACTAGATCCAAGTGAAGTAATCTATAGGTGCATGCTTCTATTTAGGCTTTGGAACTAATTTACTGATTCAAGCAATCCTAGATCTAGGGGCTCAATCACATAAAACAAATAAAAAGAAAGGCTTCCTGTAGAAAACTCAAAACATGTGAAACAAAATAAAATAAAGGTGAAGAAAACACGAGAAACCCGATGAGGCCCTCAGGTGAACAAACACATGGGCAATGGATATCGTGAAGTAGAAGTGTCCTAATGTCCAAATTATTATAATTTAATTTACAAAAAATAAAATAAAAACTCTCATCACAAAAATAAAAAGAAGAAGCTAATGATTTGCTCCTCTCCTTCTCTCTTTATCTCTCTCTCTTGCTCTCTCCAATTAGCGAACTAGAAGAAGCACCAATCTCCTCATGACTCGGATGTGTCCACGTCCTAAGAAGTGGTCATCGACATGCTATCCCTTGTAAGAAAAGCAAAAAAGAAATACGGGACAGAGACAATCAAATAATTATCAACAATAAAAGAGAAATAAAAAGTGAAACAAATAAACAGAGTAATGTACAAAGAATGCTACAATCCATTGCTCCATGACAATGACACCATTTGAAAGAGCCAACGGTGCAAAGCGGAGAGGTCTTGAGGTCTCACAAGGAGAAACTCAATCACTGAAGTGACCGACATGACACTCAATGGACAAAATAAAAAATTAACCTACAATATAATTCTCAAATCAATTCAGCTTATTTTAATATTCTCTGTTTTGGACCTTTTCTAATTTTAAAATGCCTAAAAATTAGCAAAAACATCTAAAAAATTAAAAATAGAACAAAATTGTAAAAAGCATAAAATATTTTATTTTGGTAAATTTTGACTATTTATAGCTATATTTATAATTATAATTCCCTATATTTTATTATATGACTATATAGAGTTATATATAATTAATATTATTACTGATTATTATTAAACCTTTAAAGTTATTTTTAAATCATTTAAAAAAATAAAAAGGACTGTGCTTATTTTTATTGTATGAATTTTGTACATTTATCATATATATATATATATATTCTATTATATATTACCTATATTATACATATTACATTATATACATATATATACTCTTATATATACTTCTTATATATTAAAAAGAAGTTGAAAATTAGAAAATTATAAAAATAAAGTAAAAAGTATAAATTTAAAATATAAAAAATATATACATAAAAATATTAAAAAAATAATTAAAAATTTAAAAGCCTGCAAAACATTACTTAATTAAGTTAGTAAATAGTATACATTTATACATTATTATTTATTTATAAATAATAATAATAATTCTACATCAAGCTTGTTCCATGTATTTGACACCCTACCATATTTGTCCACTATACACATTTCATTGTAGGGTTAGCAAAAAGGGTCCAAAATTTATCAAAACAAATGTTAATATATAATAGTATTTATAAATATTATATATTCAGGCTGGACAATGCAAGAGAAAGAAAGATCAAAGACATTTATTAAGTGAGATGTATTAAGGACGAGGAAGGTCACATGCTTGTTACTCAGAAGGACATAGAGACTAGATGGGAGTAGTACTTCCATAAACTTTTCATTGGGGAAGGAAATAGAGAGATCACTTTTGGTAATCTAGCTAGTAGTGAAAGTTACTTGAATCATGCAAGCTATAAACGAATACAAAGAAAGGAATTACAGGAGGCTTTGAAGGTTATGAGACATGGGAAAGGTGTAGGACCGGATGACATCCCTGTACAAGTATGGAGAGTTTTAGGTGAGCACAGTTTGACTTGGCTTACAAATCTATTCAGTGTATTTGGCGAAGCAAGAAAATTCCTAAAGATTGGAGGACGAGTATCATGGTGCCTCTTTATAAGAATAAATGAGACATTCAAAATTTTTCAAATTATAGAGGTATCAAGCTGATGAGTCACACTATGAAAATTTGGGAACGTGTGATCGAAAGAAGGTTGAGGCAAGTTTCAAACGTAAAAGAAAACCTATTCAGATTCATGCTAGGTCGCTCAACTATTGAAGCCATACATTTGCTGAGGAGAACAGTGGAGATTTATAGAGCTAAAAGGAAGAGCCTCCATATGATTTTTATTGATCTGGAGAAGGCTTATGATTCTGTCCCATGAGAGATATTGTGGAGTTTTGGAGAAGAGACAAGTGCATGTCCTATACGTTAACCTCATAAGGACATGTATGATATGGCTTTATCTTGTGTAAGGACCCCGTCTGGGAAGACTGACTATTTTGACATCAACACTGGTTTACATCAAGGTTCAGGTTTAAGTCCATTTCTTGTTACTTTGATTATGGACGAGGTGACAAGTCACATTCAGGATGAGTTACCTTGGTGTATGTTATCTGTTGATGATATTGTGTTGATTGATGAGACTAGAGATGGAGCAAATGAGAAGCTTGAGGTCTGGAGACATGCATTGGAGACTAAAGAATATCGTATAAGTAGGGCTAAGATGGAATATATGGAGTGCACCTTTAATGGAAGCAATGGTGAAGGAAATGAGGTGTAGATTGGTGACAATAACATTCGGAAGAGATATTCTTTTAGATATCTAGGATCTATTGCAACAGGATGGGGAAATTGATGGAGATGTTACTAAAAGAATAAATGCAGGCTGGCTAAAGTGGAGAGGAGCCTCTGTTGTTCTCTGTGATAAGAAAATTCCTTTAAAAATTAAAGGAAAGTTTTACAAAGCAACCGCGAGACCTATTATGCTCTATGGATCTGAATGTTGGCCTGTGAACTACAGACATGTGCAGAGAATGGTTGTAGCAGAAATAAAAATGCTAAGGTAGATGTGTGGACACACACATAATGCAATCAGAAAGAAAGTTGGTGTAGCTCCGATCGAGGATAAGATGCGAGAAAACCACTTGAGATGGTTTGGTCATTTGCAAAGAAGATCAGTGGATGCACCAATTAGGAGATGCGAGTGTTGGGATGTTGAGTTGGCTAAGAAAGGACGAGGATGACCCAAGAAGTGTTGGGAAAAGACTATACGAAGGGATCTTAGTTTTTTGGATATAAGCCCAAGATTGACCGAAGATAGATCTGAATGGAGGTGAAGAATCCATGTAACCTACCCTACTTAATATCGGGAAAAGGCTTTGTTGTAGTAGTAGTAGTATATAAGTATATAAGACATAAATCTATTTTTTATATTTTTAGAAAATATTTTATAATTTTTTTAAGATTAGCAAGTGTTTGCTAATTTTTGGTCTTTCTGTTAATATTTTTGTGATTTTTGGTCTGGAGTAATAAAATATAGTAATAAACATTAGATAATTTTCTTGAATTTTTAGTGAGGGTTTTATAATTTTTGTATTTTTCAAGTGAAACAGGAAATAAACATAACCCTTTTAATATATAGGAAATGCATGAAAAATGCAAAACAAAATATAAGCATGAATGAGAACTTAATCAAACACTTAATCCTATTTTTTTCATGATGTTTGGGGCATGGATACTATTTATAAAAAAAATAAAAAACATACACAAACATAAATCAAGTTGGTAGGGGTATTTACATAATAAATATTAAATACAAGGGGCATGCGCAGAAATACTAGAAACTTTGTACTAAAAGTTGATTTTTATATATTAAACCGCAATAGACAATGATGGTGGGGTACAAGCATAAAATTTCCAGCTCACGTGGGGGGGCTGTGAGCCGAGCTGGAAGAGGACCTACTTGCAATTCACAAAAGGTTCGAGGGCTTTGTTGTAGTTTTTCAAATTAATTTTACACATAATAGAATAATTACATGACTAGTTACAAAATATAAAAGGTCGAGGGTTATGAATCTCCATTTCATCACTTTTATTCTTTCATTTCAACCTTGAAACCCTTGTTAAATGCATGTATATATCAATATTTTGTCAAAATAAACGCTTCATTATTTGTACAAAGCATTATATTAAGTATTATATGAATTACATTATGTAAAGACAAGATAAAAGAATGAATAAAAGAAAAGAAAAAGAATAAAAAACCAAAAGTACTTGTGACCCTAAACCCATAGACCAAGTCAAGAATTGATTTGGTCGATAAGGAATCAAATAGGTGGAAATAAGGGCCAAAAAGACAATAAAAATCCCATTTATTTATTCACCAATAATTCATTTTTGGGACCTATTTTATTATTTATTATTTATACCTCAAATCAAGAAACTTTGAACAAGAAAGTTGTAGATAAAAATACATAAAAAATACAAAATTTACTTCACACAAAAATAATACCAAGTGTAAATTTTATACTCAGAATAAAAAGCCAAAACCTAATTTTCCCAGACCCTTATCTTCTCAATAAAAAATTAAAATGCATTAAAATCTACTTTAATTGTATATAAATTTTAATTAGCTATTTAATGAAGATGATTTTACTTAATTTGGAGTTAAGATGTGAAAGTTAGGTTTTGGACCCCTATTATACAGTCCAACTGAATAAAATATTCATTTTATTTACTCTTTATACTTTTAAATTTTATATTTTTATAATTTTTAAATATTACTTATAATATATGTACATATTTAGAATATAATAAAATCATGAATAAAACACACTAATAAAATAGTCTAAATAAATACATAGATAAAATATCTATACTTATACCTATATAAAATAGACCTCTATTTATTTAAATATACAAATAACATCATAAAAATACAACAAAAATATATTTATGTATATAAAACAAGTTATAAATATATCAAATATGAGAATAAAATAATAAATTAAAAATAAAAATAAAAATAAAATATGCAAAATATAGGTAAATATACCTTTAAATAAAATCCGAAAAAGTAACTTATAATAAATGAACCCATAAAAGTAAATAAAAATTAAATTAAAATGCTAAATAAAATAATAAGCATTTATTTTTTATAATCTAAAATTAAAAAATTCATTTGATATTTATTATTCATTTTAAAAGGCATTTCTGCCTTGCTTTTTTATGGTAGGTCCACGTGGACCAACCAGAGTCATTCTTTCATTGACCCAAGTCAACCTGTCCTTCCCACCTCTAACGTTTATTAGAGCCTCAAGACCCCCACTTCCTCAAATTTTCCAGGCCACCATGTGCCTCCATTCGCCTCGAGTTCTTCATAGATTTTAATCACATCAAGATCACCATCCTCGCATACTCGTTAGATTCTTCTGATATGCGCTAAGCCACGAATAAATTTCGATCAAAGATCGACTAAATCTCTATCTATAAATAAAGGACCCATTCATTCCTTCATTCCTTGATCCCTCTTCGAGCTCTGTAGTGCCTCCAATTCTGTATGTGTGTGTGTGTTCGCCGATGATAGTGGAAGCTTCCCCAAGGTTTGTAGCACCAATACGACGATGAGAGGAGGTCCAGGCGGCACTCCAGTGGAATCTTGCTCCTTGGCTTCTTAGTCAGGTAAGAGATACGCCTTTTAATTCCTTAGATAGATTTCCTTTCCGTGATTTTGATTCTGCATTTAGCTTGGTAGTCAGATCTTTAGGGAAGATTAATTTCCAACTATTAGTTCACCGGAGCCTATAGGGCTCTGGCTATTTCACTGTAAATAAACCTGTTCTGACCTCGCATGACCACCTCTCATTCTTTCCTTTACGTTATTCCATTGATCCGTATAATTTCCCTGTTTAATCGACCCTTGATTTGAGGAGACTGGAGCTCCATCTTTCATCCTCGCCGGAGTTGCACCCACATCGCTATTCACGAGGTTTCAAACCTCCTTTTTAGGCTGAGTGGAACCTCTCGAGCCATTGATTTTTTTGTGCACGTCTGCCCTCCCTGAGAACCCCCTAGAGCCTCGATTCGATGCATTTTGCTCCTCCCCGGTCATTTAAAGCCCTAGCTGCTCTCCAGATCTCCACCGATGAGATCTGGATGTTATGGAGGCCCTTGTCGATAAGGAATGGTCCAAGGAATCTACAGAGCCTTTTGGTGTGAAGATTGGTGTCCGGAGTCACGTGGAATCAACGATTGAATCTCAGCCTCTTGGTTGTTATTCATTTTCTTGTTGATGCTCCAGATGCCGTCATATCAGGAGGTTGCCCATTTCTAAACTCTGCCCTTGGATCAAGATCGAAGTGACACACATGCTTCTTGCCATTGATTATGTGAGTCGCTGGGTTGAAGCCATCCCTGCCAGTGCCGCAAACGACCATACAGTTTGTCAGTTTCTGAAAGAGAACATCATTTCAAGGTTCATGATTATGAAGATTCTGATTTCAGATGGGGGTAGTCACTTCATTAATAGAGAGGTCAGAAAGTTAATGAAGGAGTACGACATCGAGCAACGAGTTACATCTCCTTATCATCCCCAAAACAATAGCATGGCAGAATTATCAAATAGATAAATCAAGACAATCTTGCAGAAGCTTGTGAGGTCGGATAGAAAGAATTGGTCCCCACTCTTGGACTCCATCCTTTGGGCATACCGAATCACTTACAATTCTCCCTTGGCCACGTCACCCTATCATCTTGTGTATGGGAAGCCGTGTCGTCTGCCCGTGGAACTGATTCACAAATCATTATGGGCAATCAATATATGCAACTTGGACTTACGTAAAGGTGGTTAGAAAAGAAAAGAGGATCTGAACAAGCTCATGGAATTCTAAGACTATTCTTATTATAGCACATTGATGTACAAGGAGAAAGTTAAATGCTGGAACGACCGGCACATCAGATGAAAGACCTTCGAGACTGGACAGAAAATGTGGCTATTTGAAGCAAAGTTGAAGATATTCTTAGGCAAATTAAATATTAAATGGGTAGGGCCATTCAGAGTAAAAGAAGTGTGTGACAACATAAGCATCATGATATCAGATTGTTAGCTGTCGCACAACCATTCATCATAAATGGTAGTTACTGAAGCCGTACCTTGAGCATGACACTTTCTTGGTCGTTGTCAACTCAGTTCAAGTGATATGACATGAAGAATCCTCCACAACCTTGGCAGCATCGAAAGATTCAGATAATGTTCCTAAAAAACTTTTCATCTAATTTTCATCTTTTCTTCTTTTATGTTGTATTTTCTATTCTCTGCTTTGTTTTCCTCACTCATTGCCTCTATACTTAGGATATGCTTCATCCTAAGTATAGAGGGGATGCGTGACTTCACACGTTCATTCCTTCTCTCACTACATGTCTCCTCTCTTGTGGATATTCCTGTTTATACTTAGGGATATCTTACCCTATGTATAAGGGGAGACACGACAAATTGTTGAGCTGTTCATTCCCATCCTCAAGACTCCTTACATATAGATACAGTCTTCTATACTTAAGATTATTTGTTCTTAAGTATAGGGGGCAATTGACTTCTCATTCTTTTGATTCTTTCTTTCATTTTTCTTTAGTCATTGTAGTATAGGCTTTTCTATATTCAGTACAAGTTATGTCTTTTCTTTTTGTCTCTGATCTATGTGGGCATAGCTCAAGCTAAGTATAGGGGGGTCATATATACTTCATATATGCTTTAGCCATAACTCGTACTTACGTATTTTCAATAAGTATGGCTAAAATGTTGTATATACATATACAGTTCATTAAATCAATTCATAAAAAGATGTATATTAAGGTAAAAATGTTTTGCAAAATGCTTGAAAAATAATTTGAAAATCTATTTGAAAATTTGAAAAAAATTTTGAAAACTGTTTGAAAAAGATTTTGTAAAATGTTTTCAACCTTTGTAAAATTGTCTTCTTTGTAAAATTAATTTTCTTTGTGTGTAAAATAAAATTGTTTTGAAAACCTGTCTGCAAATGGTTTTGAAAATGGTTGCAAAAATATTTGAAAAATCTCTATACACTATTGAAAAATCTTTACAAAATGATTTTCAAATGTTTGTAAAAAATATCTACAAAAGCTATTTTGAACTATAGTTTTATAAATTGTTTGAAAAATCATTTTCAAATAAGTTTGAGAAATATATACATCATCTTAATAAATAATCATTTCCACCAACCATATACATATATATAGAAACAACTAACTCTTGTGTAAATCCTTTAAACCTTAATTCTTGTAAATAACTAAGATGCACTCCCATGTAAATATTTGTACATGTCTTTTATTCCAAAAAAAAACTTTTTATTTCAAAAAATCCCTCAAAATATGCAAAACCAAAAATCCCAAAATATTTGCAAAAACCTTTTCAAAAATTGTATAAAAATTTTCAAAACCTTTTTCAAAAATCCATAACAAGTTCAAAATTAGAAAATTGCATCACAAAAATGATTTTCTTGCAGTGTACATAGCATTCACATTTTTCAGAATAACCTAGACAATTGAACAAGTCCAGATAAAGTATGAAGATTGGAGCTTGGAATAGGTCGTAATACACATAATTTCAGAGGAACCCGTTGAGGACTAGAAGTGGAGATATTTCAGGTCACCTTGACTTAATTCTTTAGGTTTCTTCAATTCAATGTGCTTAAATAGAATCCGTAAGACTCTTGAGACAATGACTTGACTGGAAACCGCGTACCTAGCATTTAGCTCAACTCAGATGGACTGTTGAAAACTCTTGGGGTCTAAGTCAGTACGATGCAAGTCCTCTTTGTCAAGGGTGGCTCAGGAACCATTCTTCGGGCATTGCCGACACCGGTACTCTAACCCACCTCTTTTAGAAATAATGATATCTAAAGACTGCATACGGATTGAGATAATGCTTCAGATGAGGAATGGTCTACCAGCTCAACTTTTCCAAGACCTCAAAAAAGTAGATGGAACAAAAGATGCTATATCCAGCAGGGCACAGGCTAGAATGCAGAAGCTGTACAAAGTCAAAGAAAATATCCAAAGAATACTATACCAAAAATTCCACAAAAATTTGAGCTTCCGAAAAAGCTTGCTTCTTGGTGAAGAATTAGATAAACTGACCGAACTCACAAGAGAATGAATACTACACTGGTTCGTTCCCACTTCCTTTTCCATTCTTCTAAACTCTTCCCCATTCAGTTGTAAAGATCGAGAGCACCTAACCTTAGAAGGGAATATCTGTCTCCACGAGAATGAGTTACCGGAAGAGAATATGCCTTGATGGTTCAATGGTTTTGCCTAGGAAGATCTGAACAAATTCACACACATAGTTCTATCATTTCACAGTAGAACGAGTATGAGACTGAGTGGATGGTTCTGACCTGGTTGTGAATTGGACTGGATGATAGGGGTGTGGAACCTAAGGGCTATTATGTCACACTTCCCGACATCTATGTAGTTTCGAATACATTATTAATCCAAAGACCTTCTCTGAACTCCAAACTTTGACTTTATTAAGACTAGTTTAAAAGTCGACCACTATTTCAAATTATTTCTTTTTCTTTTCTTTATTTTCTTTTATGCACTTATAGGAATAAGTGTTTGCGAGGGACTAGTAAAGGTAAGAATAGGGTGGTGATGAATCTCCATGTCATCACCTTTATGCTTTCATTTTGGCCTTGAAACCCTAGCTAAATACATGTATATATCATTATTTTATCAAAATAAGCACTTCATTATTTGTACAAAACATTGTATTAAGTATTTATAAATTACATTTTGTAAAGCCAAAAAAATAATAAAGAAAATAAAAGAATAAGAATAAAATTCCAAAGGTATTTTATGACCCTAAACCCCGATACCAAGTCAAGAATTGATTTGGTCGACAAGGAATAAAGTAAGGGGAGATAAGGGCCAAAAAGACAATAAAAATCCAATTTATTTATTCATCAATAATTTATTTTTAGACTTATTTTATTATTTATTACTTATACCTCAAATCGAGAAACTTTGTAAATGAAATTGTAGATATAAATAAATAAAAAAATATAAAATTTGCTTCACATAAAAATAATACACTGTGTTCATTTTATACTCAGAATAAAAGGCCAAAACACAAACTTCCCAGACCCATATCTTCTAAATAAAAACTCAAAATGCATCAAAATCAACTTTAACTGCATATAACTTTTAATAAACTATTTAGTGAAGGTGATTTCAAGTAATTTGGAGTTAATGTGTGAAAGTTAGGTTTTGGACCTCTATTGTACAATCTACTTGAATTAAATATTCATTTTTTTTATTCTTATAATTTTTATAATTTTATAATTTTATAGTTTTATTTATAATATGTGTACATATTTAGAATAGAATAAAACTATGAATAATGCACAAAAATAAAATAGTCGAAATAAGTACATAGATGAAATACTTATACTTATACCTATATAAAATATACCTCTACTTAGTTAAGTACAAATAACATTATTAAAGGACAACAAAAATATATTATGTATATAAAAATATTAAATATATGAATTATGAGAATAAAATAATAAAATTAAAAATAAAAATAAAATCTACATAATATAGGTAAATATACCTATAAATAAAACCCTAAAAGTAACTTATAATAAATGAGCCCATAAAAATAAATAAAAATCGGATTAAAATACTACATAAAATAATAAACATTTTTGTTTTTACAATCTAAAATTAATAAATTCATTTGATATTTATTATTTATTTTACAAGGCATTTCTGCCTTTCTTTTTTCTGATTGGTCCACGTGGACCAACCAGAGTCGTTCTTTCGTTGACCCAAGTCAACCTGTCCTTTTGTGCCTATGACGTCTGTCAGAGCCTCGAGACTCCCACTTCCTTAAATTTTCCAGGCTACCATGTTCCTCCATTCTCCTCAAATCCTTAACAGATTTTGTTCACAACAAGATCGCCATCCTCATGTACTCGTTAGATTCGCCTAATCTGCATTGAGCCACAAATAAATCTCGATTAAAGATCGATCCAACCTTTGTCTGTAAATAAAGTACCCATTCGTTCATTCATTCCTTGATCCCTCTCCAAGATCTGCAATCCCTGAAAAGACAAAAATTCTATCGGTTGTGTGTTCCACACAAGGCGGGAGCACAGTCGTCGAAGTGACCAACGAGAATCTTGGACTAATTCAACAATTAACCCACAATAAATCAAGCAATGAAATAAAAGTGTGTAGTTAAAATTTATTATAACTCTACAACAAAGATGTGTAGAGGTGCAAGTATGTGTAGAGGTCGAACATAAGGAGAGAAAAGGATAGATTGTGTAATTGAAGTGCAAAAATGATTGTGAGGTCTTCTTGTCTAATTTTTTATTATTTTTGTGCATTTTTAATTATATATATTATCTTTTTCTTTTTATATATTCTTATATTTTGTTACCAATTTTCTGATTTTTATTTTACTTTTTATATTTATGTATTTTTAGTTTCCTTATTATAAAAAATATATAACAATATATGAGGTTATATATACAATATTGGATAATATAGATATAAATACAACTAAAAATAAAGAAAAAACTGCATAACTAAATATTTTTGGGTTTTAAATAACATTCTACTATTTTTGTAATTTATTAAACAATTTTGCTAATTTTTGTATTTTTAAAGTCAAAAATATCCCAATTCAGGGATTTAATAGTTAGCTGAAATTGAAATGCAGATGAAAAATAGCAAATGATGTCCAACATCCTTCAAATAAATTTACATATATAAATATGAATATATAGAAATTTAAGAGATAGAAAATTTTTAATTTTTTTATATTTTTATAAAGGATTTTGGGGCTTTTGATTTTTAGCTATTTTCTTTTCCAATTTTTGATGATTTTTTGGTTTGAAGGCTAAAAATACTTAAATAAATAGAATAGAAATTTTTGGAAATTTTCAAAATATTTTTATGTTTTTATGAGATTTCTAAGTCAAATAAGGAATAAATGTGCTCTAAATGATTTTTAATAAATACTTAAAAAGTCCTAAATTGCAAAGATAAAATTATAGCATGGAAGTATGTACAATCAAGAACCTATACCTACTTAAAAGTCCTAAATTGCAAAGATAAAATTAATAGAGAATACACACAAAAATGCATGTACTGGCAGGGGCATATATGTAAATAAATCATAAAATAGGGGTCAGCATGTAATTTCTCCAAAAATATATGACTAGAATAAACAATTCTTTGGCCAAAATGAAATACTGAAAGTATCAGGGGCTCAAGCGCAAAATGCCCCCTAACATGGGACCGCATGTGAGAGGAGATAACGTAGACACAAATGCAAATATGAAAAGTTTGAGGGTCTTATTGCAAATTACACAAAAATAATATAACGGAAGATGAATGTTTCTATATTAAATATAAAATACAAAAATGCATTGGGTTAAAGTGCAAAATACCCAACTAAAAGCGTGAATGAACGTCAAGGACGTTGTCACTAAGACACATGGCACCTCCTCGTTTACCGATGATGCTTCGCCTCCAACAGCTAGGATTAGATCATCTGGAGAGGATCAATGGCTCTGGCTCACTTGATCTGATGCTTGTTGTATGTCTGGAAGAACATGGGAGATTGAACGGCCTTGGGGTGGCATGGAATAACGAGGATGAGACTCCGTTCCTCTGAGCTTCGACCAGCAAAGGCTCAGCCCTCCGACCTCCTCGTTCGCAACAAAAAATTCCAAAAAGATTCCTGGAGGCTTCGTCTATCATCTTGGGGGCTCAACAAGATCCGGTAACCACTGGAGCTCTCCAACGGGATCGGAGAAAATGAGCGGGCCCAGGTATCACTGATGGAGATCAAAATTGCATCCAGTTGGTCATAGGATCCAACTACCTGCACATGAAAAGAAAGGGATCGAGGGAAAATTCCTCGACCCTATTAAAGGAGGAATGGAAGCACGGTGAGTTGGTGTGGCAGACCCCCGACGACATGAAGGAGTTGAGGTCTGAAAGACCATATCAGTGATTTATCTGGGTGAATGACAAGTGGAACGCGTTGGGAAAATGAAGGGGAAAGAAATGGTCACGATAACGGGTCGAGGAACGGTCGGTTCATAGTGGGATGGGTTTGCCAGAGCAGGGCTGTAGGGAACTACGAATTGGGGCTCTATGGCTAATACACGTAGTAACAAGATAAAACAAACGTGGGAACTAAACCTTGGGATTAAACTAAGATATAAAAGACAAGAAAAAGGTATCTTGAGTCGGTCGGGGGCCGACGAGATCGGACCTTACGGCGGTGCTCCGCTAGAGGTGTGGAATGCAGCCCTAGCTGCTTCCTCGATCAACCAAAATGAAAGGCAAAGAGTTGTCACCTCCTTCGAACCTTTGGGCACAAGAGGAGTAGAGGAAACGGCTCAAAGAAGATTCAAAATGGGAAGGAACTCGAGGATGGGGTTTTGTACAGGTGGTGGAAGCAGTGCAAAGATCGAAGGGAGTAGCTCGCCACTGTGGTCCTATCCTCAAGATAATGATCAGACGTGATAGGTGGATAATCGAAGAGAAAAAGCCCTAGAGGAATTGTTCCAAAAGGGTGCTTAGATTGAGCTATGAAAATCGAAGAAGGTGGAGTCAAATTCATATCTAACAGAGACTACTGGATGTCAGAGGAATTGACCATTGGTCAACCCTTGACATGCCCCGGTTGGTCCACTTGGACCAACCATGAAAAATTCAGCCAAAAATTATTTAGAAATTGATTGATAAATAATAAACGGTTTAATTAAAATAAAGTTATAAAATAAAATATGTTTATTATTTTATATATAGTTTTAATATGATTTTTATTTTTTCCGAGGTTATTAACTACTAGTTAATTTTTAGGGTTTTATTTTTAGGAATAATTACTTATGTTTTGTTTCTTTTATTTTTATTTTATAATTTTGATTTTATTATTTTATTTTCTTATTTTGTATATTTATAACTTATTTTTATATACATAAATATATCTTTATTATTTTTCTCATATAATATTTGCAATTAATTAAATATAGGTGTATATTGTATAAGTATAAGTATCGTATATTCATCTAGGTATTTAGTGAACCTATTTTATTTTAATGTTTTCTTTATGGTTTTGTTCTAGATTTAATATGTACATATGTTATAAATATTATTTTCAAAATCATAAAAATATAAAGTTATAAAAATAATAAAGAATAAATAAAATGAATATTTTATCTAGGTATACTATGCAATAGTGGTCGAAAACCTAACCTTCACATCTTAACTCCAAAATATATGAAACCACACTCATAAATAGCTATTTAAATGTTATATACAATTAAAGGTGATTTTGATACATTTTGAGTTTTTATTTGGGAGATGTATGTCTGGGAATTTGGGATTTTGGTTTTTTATTTAGAGTATAAAAAGTAAATTGTATATTTTTTTTGTAAACTCAATTTTGTATTTTTTATATATTACTATGTACAACTTTCAATTACAAAGTTTCTTTATTTCAGGTATAAAAAGTATAAAATAAAATAGGTCCCAAAATTGAATAATTGATGAATTAAAGAATGTAATTTTCAATGTATTATTGGACCTTATCTCCCCTTACTTTATTCCTTATCGACAAAATCAATTCTTGACTTGGTCTCAAGGTTTTGGGTCATAAAATACCTTTGGTATTTTATTATTTTTCTTTTCTTTTCTTATTCTATAATTTTGGTATTACAAACAATATTTTACCAGTATTTATACAACAAAGAATGAATGTTAATTTGCGCAATTTAATGTTATTTACATGCATTAGCTAGGGTTTATTAAGGACAAAATGATAAGATGGTGATGAAATGGAGATTCATCACTCTCCTATACTTGCATTTGCTAGTCTCTAGCAAACACTTATGCAATAAGTGCATAAAAATAAAAATAAAGAAAAGAAAAAAAAAGAAAGTGGATTAAGTTTAATTCTCAAACTTGTCTTCACAAAATCAAAGTTTGGAGCTTAAGTCAGACCTTTGGAATTTTAGTACGGTCGGAAACTTATTGGGAATCGGATTTGAAATACAACAACCTTCGAGAATCCCAAAACTTTGCTCATGTCTTCTTAATATCCAGGTCAGAATACATCAAGTCATACGCAAACCCTTATGACTATGAATCTCACTCGTATAGTATCTGTAGTAGTGGCTCCTCTCAACTGAAATGACAAAGAGACTGACTTCTCCAGTTTGGCAACCCAATGATTCCCCAATCCATCGCCTCCTTCCTCGAGGAGTGGGGTATTCCCTTCTAAGTTCAAGTAGCAACCAACTCAAGAGGAGGGGTGAAGAGAAGAATGGACAGTAGCCACTGTAGCTACCTATCCTAGGATGCATGACTAGTGGAGTCAAGTCATCCAGTTGTAGGCTCACAAGGTATGACTTTGAAGCTCAAGCTTGCTTATTAACTATACAAATATATACACTCCGGTAGGCATTTTATTTTCAATAAGGTTTGTGATAAATCTGTGATTCATCACTCTAAAAGTTGAAAATAGAGCTCTGTTCCCAAGTAATTAGCTGCATATTAACACTTATATTGCATGATTAGCATTCATGCATGTGTAAATAATATTCTCATTTTAGCATTCATATTTGCATTAAATAAGGAGCCAAGTTCACTTGCAAATATTCACCTGTATATTAACCTATTTGTATATATTTTATGCTAACTCCAAATCTAATAAAATTATCTCTTTAGTGTATATATTACTAATACTAATAAAGGAAAAATATCATAAAAATACTAACTTGTTAAATTGACCAATAAAACCCAAATCCAAGTTTGAGAATAAGAACCTTACGATGCACATATCTCTGTCACTCTCATATAGTGTCTGATTTAGGTCTACTCACTTTTAAAGTAATATACATTCAATGACCTTCAAAACAAAGATTAATTTCATGAAAATAGGAGATCGTATGTGAAACTTGGGTTTTGGGTCCCTATTGTATATTGTACATATTGATTAAACTACCCTCCATTTTTATCTTTTTATTTTCTTAATTATTAAAAATTCAAAAAAAATAGAGTAAGTTGTAAATATTTCTTTCATATTTTTTCTAAGTTTATTTTGATTTTTCTCTTATTTAAAAATGACAAAATATTGCAAAAGATAAAAATACGGTGTTTTATATCTGTAAGATACCACCCAAAAATACTTTTTATACAGATGATTTTCGGTCCTTCACGGAAGTTATAGATATCGTCAAGACGAGCAACTTTTATGTTGATCACTTTTTGATTTGACATGTTTTGTTATTTCTTTTGTATTTTTCTTTTTATATAAATTTGGATTTTTCTGGGAGCGGCACATGGCAGCTCCTGGAGCTGCCACGTGTCACCCATTTTTATTATTTTTTACTTATTTTATTTTATTTTAACTATTTTAATAATTTATTTTAATTACTTATTTAATTATTATTATTATTATTATTTTAAATAATTAAATAAACTGCCACTTGGCCGCTCCCGAGTGTGCCACGTGGCACCTTCAGCACCCAGCAACATCACGTGCGATGCACATGATGGCCCACCTTCCCATTCCTCCCGCGAGACCTGCGCACTGGGGCTGCAACCGCTCGCCCCACTTCGCGCGGCGGTGCTCCGCACGATCCATCCGCAACCGCCTCCTTCTCTCACGTTATCACCTGCCCTCTCTCCCAACCATCTCCTCTGTTTTCTTTCCCCCCCTCTCTCTCTCTCTCTTCAACCATCTCCAACAGGTGTGCAACTGTCGCGCCCCATAACCCACGCCTGCAAACGATCTCCAGAACCTATGTTTCATCTCCTCCCATCTCGCGCACTCGCCCAAATGCCCGCTTCCACCGCCACCTTCTCCTCTTATCCTTTAAAACGACCACAACCATCGCATCTCCCTTTCATCCGCCATTCATGAAAGAGGTAGCCTAGCTCCAAGATTCTACAGGTGATACTTGAAGAACCCCTTGTCGAGCGATGACGGTGAGGCCTTATTCCTGGCATGATCCGTAGTCATTCTACGTTACAGTAGCACGCGCAATTGCTACTCGAGCTTCTTGGTGATTCTGTCGGTGCACCAATCGAGGCAAGGACCAGCCTGCTCCTCAGAGCAAGGTCATCTTCTCTGGTAAACCATCTTCCAAGTAACGTCTTCTTCTTCCTCCTTCTTTGTCATCGACTTCCTCTGTTTTTCTACCTCCATTCCTTCTCTCTTAATTCCTCCTCCATCCATTCACCAATTCTCAAAATCATTGACATTTTCACGGATAAATCAACGCTACGAACACAATGGAGATTTAGCGTGATCGACCCTCATCTCGTGCCCTAGTGTGCCTCCTCTACAGTGGCCCACCCAACAACAACCATATCGACTACCGTCCTCACTCACACGCACACAACCATCTGGGAGCTCGACCTCCAGTTCGTCCAACACTCGCAGCAGCTCCACATCGTGCCCATCGCCGATCACCAGCGCAAAGAGCATCTCCACGGAGCCCCTCCGCGCATCCTGTGACTCCCTGTCTACTCCGCCATCGCGCGAAGGAAACCCAGCCACAATCCTTTACTGCGCTCACCATCATTCCCCGCTTGACTTGACACACTCAACCCGGCTCAATATCGTTTCATTTTATGGCTATATTTACGATGAACAGATCCTAAGTATAGGGGGAGAGTGACTCAAGTCTCTTCATCATTCTATGTACATTCTCCAGATTTCATCGATTCTCACATCCACTTCTTTCCTAGACTTAGGCTGACATGAGCCTAAGTATAGGGGGGGCGTTGCCCGTCATGTATGTATACTCATCCATTTCCCCTCTTAACCTTTCCCGCCCCATTTTTTATCTTCTTCTACACTTCGGCTGCTAGAGCCTAAGTATAGGGGGTGGGTCGATTTCTATACTTTTTTATTTTAGCTTTCCTACGTTTAGCACAAGCTATGTCTTTTTCCTCACTTCTCGTGCTCTGAGGACATAGCACATATTAAGTATAGGAGGGCGTGTATATATTACATATATACTTTGCCCATAGGTCGTACTTTCACATATTTTTGTATATATTATGCAATAATTATGGGGTGGGTAAAAATAATTTTTTTTGCATGTATACTTGTATAATACATATAATTTGTATAATAATTGCAGAATTCTTTTTTGTTTACTCTTAAATATCATCCTTACATTAAAAATGTCTTGCATTTCATCCATCTCCATAGCATGTCATATGCATCTCATCTGCATATTTAACATATGCAAAGTGAAAAGTTAGTAGGTTTTGAACCAAGTTATGAATAGATGTTGAGGATGGATCTGATTTGACCTTAATCTACCTAATTTCAGAGGAACCTATAGGAACTTGAGTTAAGATTTTTCATGTCGAGTGACTTAATTCTTTGAATCTGCAAGTCTATGTTCACATGTCATCTTGACTGGTCTAAGTAGAATTCTTCGTGCACATGCATGATTCTTTTAGATAGTGACCTAACTTGGACAAGCACCATGCACATAGCTCTTCATTGATGAGGTGATGAGGAGGTAGAATCCTTTGGCTTGGAGTAGCACATGGGTGGAAACATCCGTCCTCCTCTAGGGAGGGTAGTGCATCTCAACCTAGTCTGGTGGTGTTGACATCTAAGGATGGGATGTTGTGGGTTGCAATAATGCTTCCAAAGAGGGATAGTCTACTGGCTCAAGAAGAAAAAATCCCTATGTACATGTTGCAGTAAAAAAAAGGGAGAAAGAAAGAAAAAATGCAGAATCTCCAAAAGTGGACAGGCCTGATTGAAAAGTAAAATGCCTGCCAGAGTGTATACATAAGGTTAGAAAAAAAAGCTTCAAAGTTTGCAGTCGGATGACTTGGATACACTGGTCAAGCATCCTAGGATAGGTAGCTACACTGGCTACTATCCATTCTTCTCTCCACCCACTCTTCTTGAGCCGGTTGCACTTGAACTTACAAGGGAATACCCCGCTCCTCGAGGAAAGAGTTACTGGACCGGACAATTAGAGTTACCTTGCTAGAGGAGACTATATCTTTGCCATTTCCGATGTGGAGAGCTATATTTCACTTACATAGTACAGGTAAGATTCATAGTCATCAAAATTTGCGTATGAGGATCTGTTCTGACCTGACTGTTGAGGTGATTTGAATAGAAGTCTTGTAGAACTCAAAGGCTGTTAGGTCTTCAATTCAATTCCCAATAAGCTTCCACCACACTATTAATCCAAAGGTCGACTCAAGCTCCATTTCACCTTTTGTTCATGACCTTGGTATGGAACCCAAAATCATTTCACTTTTGCATTTCATTTCAGTTGCTCGGGGACGAGTAAGGTTTAAGTATAGGGGTTGACGAATCTATGATTCATCACTATAAAAGTTGAAAATAGAGCTTTGTTCTCGAGTATTTAGATGCATATTTCCACTTATATTGCATAATTAGCATTCATGCATGTGTAAATAATATCTGCATTTTAGCATTCATATTTGCATTAAATAAGGAGCCAAGTTAACTTGTAAATATTCACATGTATATTAGATAAAATAACCTATTTGTATATATTTTATAATAACTACAAATCCAATAAAATCAGCCCTTTAGTGTATATATTACTAAACTAATAAAGAAAAATATTAAAAAAATACTAACTTGTTAAATTGACCAATAAAACTGAAATCAAAGTTTGAGAATAAGAACCTTACAATGCACATATCTCTCTCATACAGTGTCCAATTTATCTCTACTTACTTTTAAAGTAATATACATTCAAAGACCTTCAAAACAAGACTAATTTCATTAAAATCGAAGATCGTATGTGAAACTTGGATTTTGGGCCCCTATTGTGTATTGTACATATTGACAAAACTACCCTCCATTTTATCTTTTTATTTTGTTAGTTATTAAAAATACATAAAAAATATAGTAAGATATAAATATTTATTTCATATTTTTGCTAACTTTATTTTGATTTTTCTCTTATTTAAAAATGATAAAAAAATGCAAAAGATAAAAATACGATGTTTTATATCTATAAAATACCACCCAAAAATACTTTTTATACAGATGATTTCTTTTGATTTTCAGTCCTTCACGGAAGTTGTAGATCTCGCTGAGACGAGCAACTTTCGTATTGACCACTTTTTGATTTGATCTCTTTTGATATTTCTTTTTGATTTTTCTGTCGATTTAAATTTGGATTTTTCTGGGAGTGACATGTAGCTGCTACTGGAGCTGCCACGTGTCACCCATTTTTATTATTTTTACTTATTTTATTTTATTTTAAATATTTTAATTAATTTAGTTATTTATTATTATTATTATTTTAAATAATTAAATAAGCTGCCACGTGCCGCTCCTGGGCATGCCACGTGGTTCTTTCAGCACCCATCCCCATCACGTGCGATGCACGTGATGGCCCACCTTCACATTCCTCCTATGAGACCTACGCACTGGGGCTGCAACTGCTCGCCCCGCTTCGTGTGAGGTGCTCTGCACGATCCATCCGCAACCGCCTCCTTCTCTCGCGTTGTCACCTGCCCTCTCACCCAACCATCTCCTCTGTTTTCTTTCCCTCCCTCCCTCCCTCTCTCTCTCTCTCCACCCATCTCCAATAGGTGCGCAACTGCCACGCCCCACAACCCACACCTGCGCGCGATCTCCCGAACCTCCTCTGTTTCATCTCCTCCCATCTCGCACACTCGCCCAATGCATGCTTCCTCCGCCTCCATCTCCTCTTCTCCTTTAAAACGATCGCAACCGTCACATCTCCCTATCATCCGCCATTCATGAAAGAGGTAACCCAACTCCAAGATTCTGCAGGTGACAGCTGAAGAACCCCTTACTGTTGATGCGATTTTACACGGTTTAAAAAGTTGGTTTTACCACGTCGTTGTTGTTCCATGAAAAATTGCAATCAAACAAATAATATTACAACCACAAGCATAATAAAAACACACAAGATGTATAGTGCAAGTGGAGGTTCGTATCCGCAGGGACTAAGCAAACTTGCAATTTTTGCTCTTCTTTCAAGTTGATTAAAATTATACTCTATTGCGACGAAAGAAAAAAATATAAGAGAATGTGATCTACGGTGAACATACTTTTTAGAACATAAAGTAGATGAAGGAGGGCATGAATGCAACTAAATAAGAAAATGAAGGGATGAATTTCAAATTAAGATGGAAGAAAAATTACTAAGTAGAAGTTATATCAAATAAGGATGGAGAATTGCATTATATGTTATAAAGAAAAAACTAGAGTCAATCAAAAGATATTCCCAAATAAACATTCTATCACCTTAACTTAAACAACAGCTAATACAACAAAAATGCAAGAGATATAAAGATTGAGAATTGTTTCTTCCAAAATCAACTTAAACAAACTTAACCATCATGATGAAATTGCAAGAAGTAAATGAGATAAAAAGAGAGTCTTCTCTATCGGAATCTGGCGTCACGACGAAGGAGGGCTGGACGCACGCAAGGAGGAAAATGGTGTCGGTAGCTGGACGCATGCAAGGAGGAGAATGGTGCCAGTAGCTAGACGCGCACAAGGAGGCGTATCTGCTGGCGGTTGGTGGTGCAGGGTGGTGCACAGCTGGAGTGAATCGTGAGGAGGAGACTGCGCGAGTATAGGGGTCGCACAGCAGGTGGTGCACGGCTAGAGTGGTGCACAGCTGCGCACGAGACAAGTCACTGGATGCACATCTGTGCGTGCGAGGGAGTTAGCTGCTGTGCACAACAGCAGGCTGGAGGAGATGGGGAGGACGCGCTGAAGAGGAGAGGCTGGTCGTGCACCCGCGTGAGGGTGCAGTGGCTGGAGAAGATAATACCCGTGGGAGGGTGCTGTTGATGCTATCCTTGTACTCGCATGAGAAAAATGAGAGAGAGGGAGATGGAAACAAGAGAGAAAGGAGGCGTGAGGGAGAAAGATGTGAATGGGGAGGGGACGTCCCTTTTCATGCGCATGGGGGGATGGATTTTTATAATAGCCATATGCCTCTTCAAAATGAAGAGTCACATGCAAGTAAAGATAAAATCCATTAATTTCATTCGTGCATGGGAGGAGAGAGACTAATATATGGCCGACTCTTTCATGGAGGAAGAGAGTTTTATAATAGCCATATGTGCCTCTTTAAAGTGAAGTAAAGAGTCACATGCATGCATGACAAAAATAATAAATTCATGTAAGACAAAAAACAATAAAGACTCTCATGCATGGGAGGGATATGGTCGGCTCTCTCATTGGAAATGGGAGAGAGAAAGAGAGAGTAAATAAAGATGGTACACATGCATTAAAGAGTGGGAATTTTTCACTCTTGTCCCTCCCATTTTCTTTCCAACAAATTGTAAGAGCTATTTTGTAGAGCCAAGTTAATATGTTGGATGTTGATTAAATTAGTGCTATATGAGTGTACCCAATTTCTCTCTAATAAATCTGATTAATGATGGTAATCAATGAGAATATTTTATCAGATTTTTTCTTGATTTTATGATGATTTTATACGCTTATGTGCATGAAATAATGTAGACATATATTATGTGAATTTAGAGTTTGCAACTTGGGAATTGATATTGTATTCCACATAATTTGAGCCTATTATCACAGCATATCATGTAATCATCACGCCCCCATACTTAAATCTTGCTAGTCCCGAGCAAGAAATAGATAAGTAATAATGAAGGATAGGGTAAATAGCCAAGATAGGTTGGGTGAGGGTTTACAACAGACATAACCACGAAGTCTCGAGTTTTCAGATCCTAACCACACAAATACATAAAGTTCAGTAGAGTTGACCCATGGATTAATTATTTGCCCGAATAGTTGACTTGAGTTTTGTAGTTTCAACAGCTTCTCAGTTCCAACAAAATAAGACATGGTTTCAGAAGGTTGATCAGGTCAGCTCATCCCTAAGAAACAAGTATTCTCTTTGACTTTGAATGGATATAAACAGTGTTAGTGATGTTTTAGTTTTCGTGAGTCAAGAGAACGAGCTATAAACACAATCTATCGACGTACCGAATGATTCCCTATACATATATCCTCAGTCCTCACCTGGATTCAGGCATATTCTCCTTTCACCCAAGTATGTCAGCATAGAAAAAATAGGTCATAGTTTATTGGAGAATGGAACTTAAGTTTTGGGGTTTTCCGTAGACCGCTTTGGTCCGTTGCTCTCATTTTGTTCCTTTTGCAGAGCATAATCATGGGCCTCTTTTAAGAATTTAGGTAGTATCATTGGGCTACTACCACGGCTTTTGGTGGTCTTCTTTGCTTTTGTTTTATGTATCTTTGCATGATTGGTGGTTTTTGGCATTTGTATTATGATATGCCTTTTGTGGTGTTTTTGTCTTGGGTTTTGGCATCAAAAGGTAGTATCGGCTTAATATTGACTTTGGAGGCACAATACTGGCATAATTGCTGACATACTTAGACTAGAGAGATCATGTTTTCCCCTGAGTCAAGTTCCTTCACTGATTATAGACAAGGTTCAGGCTTTGGCGCAACCTAGAGGATAACTCCTCACCTCAAATATATTGTAATTGTATCTCGTAAACTCAACTCAATCAAGCTAAGTGTAATGTGCAGTTGCTTAATATCCACTGAAGAGTTTAAGAGTGCTACTAGTTGCTCAGGTGATCTAGTTAGATACAGAAGTTCATTCACCAGAAGAGTTAGTGGAACTGAGAGAATAAAGTCCATATGGACCTGAAGAAATCTTAAAAACTCATGCCTAGTGAAATTCTAATGGAATTAGGTGTATTAGGGTCAACTCAACTTCAGTCTGTGATCTATGCAATGAAGAGTTGATTTCTCAAAAGATAGGATAAAACTAGGAAGGATGTATTTTTGGTGGTTTTCTTGCTTTTTGAAAATATTTTTAGGGGAATTTTTGCAAAATTTTTGAAGATTTTTTTGAAGAGTATGCAAATTTGAAAACTATGCAGATACACCCCCCATACTTATCAGAAACCATGTCCTCATGGTGAAGATAATGTGTAATAGATGACCAAAAGAAGGGGTGAGTGATTGTGAAAAGTATTTTTTTGGTTTTTTGTTATTTTTTTGTTTTTGTTTTTTTTTCTTGTAAAGTGTGGAGGTGGACCCCCATACTTAACTAGGAAAGATAAGGATACAAAAAAAAGGAAAAGATACCAATGGGTGTGGACCCACAAAATGTTGTTGGTTTAACGTCCCAACTCGACGATTCAACTTATCAAGAGTATCCAGTATTGCGTGTGAGTGCAGAAGCTGTATTCAGAAAACCCAAATGAAACTCTTGATATGATACGGATATCCTGACCCAGATGTGAGAGTGTGGTTGATGAATTTGATAAATGTGTGCTCTCATTAATATGGTGAAGACATTAATTGATGAATCAGAATGAGAGACAAATCAGTTTGATCTTGGATTGGATGTGATGGGAGGGAAATGGGTGGACTGGTGAAGGGCTCGTGGACCAGATATGATGTATTGAAGTCGAGCTCTACATGATCAAGAATTGATTCCTCCATGAGGTCCTCTGTATATTGTGATAAATCATCATTTTCCCTCAAATAATCATCATGGCTATCCTCTGTGGCATCTATTGTGAATTTTATTTCAGTTCTCTTCTTGAGCCACAAAGATGATTCTTTCCAAGACATATGAATAGGAAATTCAGAGGCCAGGAGCGGGGGAATATTGTCTAATGGATGATTTTCTTCGATTATTTTGAGTAGTTCCTTGGTATCATCCCAAAAAGGATCAGAGAATAGAAAATCACTCTGATCAGACTCGGTAGTAGAAGATGTATCCATATAGTCATCGACTGAATTCTTTTGATCTTCTTTCCTTGTGGTGAGGGTAGTGGAATTGGAAAGGTCATCTTTGAACGAGTCATCGCACAAAATCTTTAGCATATCATCATGTGTTGGTTGGAAGGGGGTTTTGGTGCATGAAGAAGTCAACTCATTGTCTGATATGTCCACGGATTTCAACTCTAAATCTGTAGTTTCCTTAATTGAAAAATCACATCCGGAATCAACATCAAATGGTATATCTCCTTCTGTTTCTTCTTCCCACTCAACATAAGTGCCATCCTCAATTTCAACTTTTGTCTCAGACCAATTGATATCATTAATACACCGAGGTTCATAACTTTCAAAATCGCCCGAGGAAGGATCAATGCTATCATCAAAACATGACTTCATCTTTGGCATACCCAGGGCTGAAGTTAATTTGAGATCAGTATTTAGTGTTTTGCATGCTTCATCTAATTCAAAAATTTTCCGACTAGTGAGAGGACATGGTGGGGCTTCAAGTGTAGAGTCTAGATGAGACATGTCCTTATGAGCGAGTTGTGAGGTGTTCAGACTAACCTCCAGAGGGTCTTTGGAAAGATGGACAGGGGAAAAATCATCAAGAATAGCACAGTTCTCTAGCCATCCACAGACCTCAATTTCAGAGTCACCAGAAGTAAGGGTGACATGATCCACAGGAATATCTTTATCATTGATTTTCAATTCCACTCTCTCATCTTCACAGTCAAAATGTGCCTTGGCAGTGGCCAAGAATGGTCGTTCAAGTATGTTGGGTCTCTCACTTAGTGTATTGTCTTGATTGGACTTTTGTTGTGTTGCAGCCAGTTGCTGAATGGCCTGGGTCAAAGCATCAAAATCTACAGCCGAGGTTGGTTGTATCAGTAAGGGCTCAATCAGCTGTTTGGGCTGGGTGTGATTTTGGACCCAATGGACTGTGTCTTCTACTGTAGAGAAATAACATGTGTTGATGGGTGGTGGTCGGATGAGAGGAGCTATGGTATGCCGGATTGTCACATTCTCTTCTCTCAAAAGTTGTAGCTGTTGGAAGATGAGGTCCATGGTGTTCGGTTTCTCTGCTCCCATGTCTCCTAGGTTAGGTGAATTTTCATATTTCTCAGTCGAAGGAGACGGGTAGGATTTACAGACTAGGTCGTAATCTGAAGATTGTTGCAATGGATTTTTCAGAAACCTAAGAACTAGCATACACAGCACAATACACCAAACAATTTGTTGATTCACCAGTCACACAAAAATTACCGCAGGAGAGGTTATCTCTTAAATTTTAATTTAGTGATTCAACAAATGTTATCAGAGAATTTATGGGTCCTTAATGAGGAGGTGGGTGTGGAAGATTGTGAGAAATCGATGTCCTAATCCGGCTGGGGGATCTAAGGTGCGGTACTCAGATCGAGGATCTGTTCTTCCCACAAGAACCTGTGCCCAACGCGTCGAGGAGTTACAATTTCTCTCTGCAATCCCACGTAGCATCAGGGATTTTAGTTTCTATCTAAGGTTTCTATGTGCTCGTGATTTTTGTGTCATACATGTGCATCAAAACAAGCATTCAGAAATTGTGCCCAATTTTGCTCGGGCCACTGCGGTGGCCTTTCAAGCTTATCTTTTTAGTGTGATAAAGCACATTTTGGTGATCTTTTTAGGTGAGTAGGGGGAGAAGACCACAGAGATGATGCAAAGAAGAAGTATTTTTTAATTTTTTCATTTTAAATTTGGAGCACAAACCAAATGCAAATATTTAAAAACCTAAGTTGCCTAAGAGAAAGAGGAGCTCACAGTGCATGCACTTCTGGCGCTAATCCGTAATATTTTGTCCTGCTGATAGCGAGCTTTCCCGAAAAGGGGGGAAGAAATTAAGATTATAAAAAAAATCTACTTAAAACAAATTACAAGTTTGCTAAAATAAAATGCATGAAAAGACAAGTATTTTTTTTCTTTTTGAAGCCTAAGTACCTGCAAAATAAAAAAATGCGCGGATTAGATAATTGAAAATAAGTTAAAATGAAGAAGAAAAAATTGCAAATGTTACCTAGTCCCTGGCAATGGCGCCAAAATGTTGATGCGATTTTACACGGTTTAAAAAGTTGGTTTTACCACGTCATTGTTGTTCCACAAAAAACCGCAATGAAACAAATAGTATTACAACCACAAGCATAATAAAAACACACAAGATGTATAGTGCAAGTAGAGGTTCGTATCCACAGGGACTAAGCAAACTCGCAATTTTTGTTCTTCTTTCAAGTTGATTAAAATTCTAATCTATTGCGACGAAAGAAAAAAAATGAGAGAATGTGATCTACGATGAAAATACTTTTTAGAACTTAAGGAAATGAAGGAGGGCATGAATGCAACTAAATAAGAAAATGAAGGGATGAATTTCAAATTAAGATGGAAGAAAAATTACTAAGTAGAAGTTATATCAAATAAGGATGGAGAATTGCATTACATGTTATAAAGAAAAAACTAGAGTCAATCAAAAGATATTCCCAAATAAACATTCTATCACCTTAACTTAAACAACAACTAATACAACAAAAATGCAAGAAAGATATAAAGATTGAGAATTGTATCTTCCAAAATCAACTTAAACAAACTTAACCATCATGATGAAATTGCAAGAAGTAAATAAGATAAGAAAGAGAGTCTTCTCTATCAGAATCCGGCGTCACGACGAAGGAGGGTTGGACGCATGCAAGGAGGAGAATGGCACCGGTAGCTGGACGCGCGCAAGGTGGAGAATGGCGCCGATAGCTGGACGTGCGCAAGGAGGCGTATCCGCTGGCGGCTGGTAGTGCACGGTGGTGCACGGCTGGAGTGAACCACGAGGAGGAGACCGTGCGAGGATAGGGGCCGCACAACAGGTGGTGCACGGCTAGAGTGGTGCACAGCCGCGCACGAGAGAAGTCACTGGATGCACAACCGTGCGCATGAGGGAGTTAGTTGCTGTGCATAGCAGCGGGCTGGAGGAGATGGGGAGGACGCGCTGGAGAGGAGAGGCTGGTCGTGCACCTGCGTGAGGGTGCAGTGGCTGGAGAAGATAATACCCGTGGGAGGGTGTTGTTGATGCTATCCTTGTATCTGCATGAGAAAAAATGAGAGAGAGGGAGATGGAAACAAGAGAGAAAGGAGGCGTGAGGGAGAGAGGCGTGAATGGGGAGAAGGGAATGGCGAGGGGACGTCCCTTTTCATTTGCATGGGGGGATGGATTTTTATAATAGCCATATGCCTCTTCAAAATGAAGAGTCACATGCAAGTAAAGACAAAATCCATTAATTTCATTCATGCATGGGAGGAGATAGACTAATATATGGCCGACTCTTTCATGGAGGGAGGGAGTTTTATAATAGTCATATGTGCCTCTTCAAAGTGAAGTAAAGAGTCACATGCATGCATGACAAAAACAATAAATTCATGTAAGACAAAAAACAGTAAAGACTCTCATGCATGGGAGGGATATGGTCAGCTCTCTCATGGGAAATGGGAGAGAGAAAGAGAGAGTAAATAAAGATTGTACACATGCATTAAAGAGTGGGAATTTTTTCACTTTTGTCCCTCCCATTTTCTTTCCAACATATTGTAAGAGCTATTTTGTAGAGCCAAGTTAATATGTTGGATGTTGATTAAATTAGTGCTCTATGAGTGTACCCAATTTCTCTCTGATAAATCTGATTAATGATGATAATCAATGAGAATATTTTATCAGATATTTTCTTGATTTTATGATGATTTTATACGCTTATGCGCATGGAATAATGTAGACATGTATTATGTGAATTTAAAGTTTGCAACCTAAGAATTGATATTGTATTCCATATAATTTGAGCCTATTATCACAGCATATCATGTAACCATCACTTGTCGAGCGACGGGTTGTTCCCGGCATGATCCGCAGTCATTCCGCGTAACAGTAGCACGCGCAGTTGCTACTCGAGCTTCTTGGTGATTCCATCAGTGCACCAATCGAGATAAGGATCGGCCTCCTCCTCAGAGCAAGGTCATCTTCTCTGGAAACCATCTTCCAGGTAACGTCTTCTTCTTCCCCCTTCTTTATCATCGGCCTCCTCTGTTTTTCTGCCTCCATTCCTTCTCTATTAAATCCATCTCCATCCATTCACCAATTTTCAAAATCATTGACATTTTCATAGTTAAATTAGACGTTGCGAACACAATGGTGATTTTTATCGATTTTTTGGGGAACTTTCTTGAACCATTTAATCGAAATGTTAAGACAAAAAAACCAACTTCCCTTATTCATAGGGGAATCTCCCATGTTCTCCTTTCATCTCCCTCCTTCCTCCAATCCTCTTCTTCACTGTTGAGCACCCAAGTGTGGCCGACCCTCATCCTGTGCCCTAGCGTGCCACCGCTACAGTGGCCCACCCAACATCAGCCATAGCGGCTATCGTCCTCACTCACGCGTACACAACCATCTAGGAGCTCGACATCTAGCTCGTCCAACACTCGCAGCAGCTCCGTCCGCGCGTCTCACGACTCCTCGTCTACTCCGCCATCGTGCGAAGGAAACCCAACCACGATCCTTCACTACACTCGCCATCATTCTCCGTGCGAAATGACACACTCAGCACGCCTGCCCTCCCACGTATGCCACCGCACGTGGTCGTCCAGCTCCAGCAGTCGTGCGCCACCCCTCCGCATCTCCTCCTACGCACGGCCAGGCGTGCCACCCCTGTCGCCCTCGCAACCAGTCGTGTGTCGACCGGTTTTCTCCTCCAACAAGCACCTGCCCCTGGCCGCCCTCTCCTCCAGCGTGTGGCCGCGGCCCCAGCCACCTGCAGCTTCTTCCTGCGCATGGACAGATGTGTTGTGCCACCGCGCGCCTCCTCCAGCAGGTGCCTGTGCACGACACTCTGCCTTTCCAGCCATTCGTCGGACCAGCTCCCTCCACCGCCGATCCTAGCGCGCCACCACCTCCTTCAGGCAGAGCCTAGAAAGTCACGCGTCCAGCCCTCCTTGTTATTTCCTCCTCACGTGCATAGCATGTGAAGTGGGGGGAACTGCGAGGACCCCCCCTTTAGATCGGATATTCGCGTCAAGTTCCTCCTCAATCAGCACGTGCCCCTGGTGGAGATTTTCAACCATGCCTCTGATCTTCTGGAGAGTAGAACCCTTGCTCCACTGACCAGGAGCACACGTGGGAAGTACGTGACCCATGAAAAAATTGCACATTTCCCCTCCAAGTCCTGGTAATTGCATTCAAGTCCTCATCGGCATATTTTGTTTTCATCAATTTTATTTTTGTATTGCATTTATAATCTTGTATTTGTATGTTAATTTGAGCATTCATTTTGCATCATTTCTTCATTCCAAAAATTTCTCATTGTGGAACAATATCTGTTATATCATTATGATTATATTTTTGTGACATTTGCATTATTTAATATAATCATTTCGGTGAAATATTGCATATTTTACCTACTAACTATTCAGAAATAAATATTAAATTCATTCTTTATCTAAAATTTATGAAAAAAATCATAATAAGTATAGTTTGAGTAGTTCTATTTTGTGCCCAAAAATCATCACCTTTGCACGAATAATGAGATCTAAATAAATTAATTGGTGTTTCGCTTAATTGATTTTTAATAAGTCGAAAATTAATTAGTTTTGAGGTTTAGTAATTTTCCTGGATTCATCTCACATAAAAGTATTTAAGATAATTTTCATCTATGAGAATAATTTAATTGATATTTATTAAAATTAATTTTGCGAAAATCACCCTACATTCATAATTAATTCGAAATTAATTCATATTGAGCCAAAAAATTCCAAAAAATTGCAGTAGCGTAGTTTCATCATAAATTCATATTTTGGCTAAGTTTGAGGATTTTTGGAAGTGAATTGCTCAAAATTTATGTTTTAACCCTCGAACTAAATCGAAATTGTATTGCATTCATTCATTGCATTTAAAAATACCAAAAATATTCCTCTCTGAAAATCTAGCATCTAGATCGACTTTAAATATATCTGAGGAGAAAGTTGTCTCCCTGAGTTCGACCTTGGGCTTGCCCAAGTAAAATAAAAATTGTCGCTTGTTATTAATTGATATATTAATTAAAGTTGGTTTTTATTAAATTCGATTTTGCCCGACTGCAACGAATACATTTCTTTTAATCATTAATCCAGTTGAATTAAGAGGGTGAATTTTCAGATATGTCAGTTTGTCCACTTTTTTGGAATCTTTTTTTGAATACTATATACAACAACATTTACATAAGAAGTTTTTCCTCTCGAGCCAGTAGACTATCCCTCTTTTGAAGCATTGTTGCAACCCACACTCTCCTGTCTTTAGACATCTATGCTACTGGATGGGTTGGGGTCGATCCCTCCCTAGACGAGGACAAATGCTTCCACTTGTATGTGTCTTATACAGGCAAATCCAGTCCCCTCACCACTCCAACTACGTTGAACCAAGTGAAAGGTGCAAGTGTCCAAGTTAGGTCATTATCAACAAGAGTCGTGTGTGATCCGAAATACTCTACTTAGGTAGTCAAGAATACATTGAACCAAGTCTCACGATTCTCAAAGAATTAAGTCATCTAGACTAGAAGTACCTCAATTACAGTTCCTATAAGGCTTCTGTGATTAGGTAGATTTAATGTCCAACCAAGCTCCAATCCTTGGATTTTACTTAAACTTGTTCAATTACCAAGCTCAATACGAAAAAAGTGAATGCTACGCAAATGCTATGTACAATACATAAAATATTTTGTGATGCAATTTTAAAAATTTTGAATTTTTTATGTATTTTTGAAAAAGGTTTTGCAAATTTTTATGTAATTTTTCAAAAAGTTTTTTGAAAATATTTTTGGTATTTTTGGTTTTGCAAGTGTTTTTATGATTTTTGAAAACAAAAGATTTAGGCTAAGAAAATAGGTACAAATATTTATAAGGGGATGCATCTTATTATTTACAAGAATTTGGGTTTTTAAGAATTTGTAAGGGATATGTTAGTTAATTTTATAGATACATTTATACAATTAATAAAGAATTTTGGTGTGTTGTATATATTCCTCAAACTTATTTGAAAATGTTTTTACAAACAATTTTCAAAACTATAGTCCAAAATAATTTTTACAAATAATTTTGCAAATATTTACAAATATTTGAAATTCATTTTGCCAAAGTTTTTCAAATAGTATATATAGATTTTTTAAATATTTGTGTAACCATTTTCCAAATATTTGCAAATATCTTTTCAAAAATTTTATTTCACACAATGAAATAAATTTTTGACAAACAAAAATATTTTTATAAAGGTTGAAAATATTGATCAAAACATTTTCCAAATAGTTTTCAAAAGATTTTTCAAAAAAAAATTCAAACTATTTTTCAAACATTTTGTAAAAAATATTTTTACCTGATTGATTAAAATACGAAAATAATTTGAGGAATAATATACAACTTTTCATGAAGTGGTTAAATGAATTGTATGCTATATATGTAGTATTTTATATAAAATTTTGTCATATTTACTATTAAAATATGAAAGTACGAGTTATGGCTTAAAGTATATACGCAGTATAAACAACTCCACATATACTCACCTTGAGCTATGTCCTTATAGATCGGAGAGAAAAAGAGAAGACCAAATCTTGATGTAATTAAAGAGTTAATTATGATTTTGATTCACCTAGAAATACATGAATATCATTTGGATTCTATTATAAATCAAATTGGAAAATCAAAGGAACTTAATTTACGTGATTCAGATTTTATTTGGTCGAGTTATGCTAATTTTAGTAAGTATGGGTCACTACTAGAAATTACATACTTGATCATGAACCTTGTGATTGTCATTCAATTAAATTAATGGAAATTAATGGTTAACTTCCTTAAATAATTATTAATGAATATTTGTGAAATATTTATTAATGATGATTATTTCCTTGAATGGCATTGCCTTAACCAAAAATGATAAGATAATTGATATTGATCACAATCGGTTACATCAATTTCAACAAACATAGTTGTTTGAATAGGATTGGGGAGTTGTTTAGAGAATTTTCTTATATCATTAGTCAAAAATATTGTGATGAATATTATATAGTATAACTTCGGTTGAAAGATTGATTAACATCTCAAATACAAAATTATTAATTATCATGACCTCAGGTGGATATGGTGTCTAGTTGGGGATCGATGGGGTAGCAGGTTGCTCCATGAGCAGTCTATCCCACATCCTATGTGTACTTGCCATGACAGCTGGTAAGGAAAGGATAATATTTGAAGAGATCATGATGTATTTTTCTAATTATTAAAATTTGAATAATATGTATTTTGAGATTATACCATCCTTCAAGTAACAATCAAAATTGGTTGTTAGTAAATTGATTGGATTAATAATTGATTTAATATTATTATATGAATTATATCCAATTAAAATACTCTATTATGAATAGAGTTGTTATTTCCCTTGAAACAATTAATTTTGTGAATATGATTCATAATAATTAATTGAAATTTGAATGGGATATAGAGGATCACATAAGTGACATCCATGGTCTTCCGTTAAGGTGAAGGGTTCCGTCGCCACTGATTGCATGTAGGAGATACATGTTTGAAGTGACAGCCCATGCATACACGTGCATCTGGATCGGGCTCTTTATTCTTGAAAGAGTATAGTCTTATGCGTAGTGATCCCAATATCCGGTCCTCATATTATTGAGGCGATATTGGATTGTGCATAATGAGTTCTATTCCTGTTTATGGCTGGTTCAATTAACGACGGGTCAACATCACCTTAGGGGTGGTGGGCTCGAGTGTTAAAGACCAAGTTGGGAAATGCAAGTTGGACTTGCAAGGCGGAATGAGTTCCCGCTTCTTTTTATCCAAGTTACATGTTCTCATATTATTGGGATTGTAACAAAGGTAAGAAGAAGATTCCACATCTTGCTTGATATATAATGGTAAGTATATCTCTTACTTTGAAAGAGGATAAGGGAATAAACTTTCAGAGTTGACAAGGTAAGACAACTTTGATATAAAAATTCCTAAATAAAAGTAATATATGTATACATATGCAAATTTTCTTATTTCAGATAACCTTCATTAAACCCACTCAATGTTGTACTCAATAATAACCAGTATGTTATCATTAATTGGATCCATGTACTTGCAGTTGAAATTATAATGTATGCGGTTGCAATGTGCAAGTTTCCTCGTCATAATGAGGAATAACAATTAAATAGATAAAAGGACAACGACCTTGTGTTTGTATGTCTCTATACTCTTGATCTCTCATCGAGTGTGCTTTGGAAGTATCAAGTCAATGATGATCGTAATATGACATTCATATGTGCACTCAACATTTAATCATGAATGACATGGTTCACTGCATTATGCAGAATGATGATTCGATAAGAGATGATTTACTCAAAGTGTTTGAGTACATGCCTGAACCAAAAGTCTTTAGAGTTAAGATGGATGTAGATATGATGAATGTCATTGTTTTACTATCTATACTCAATTCATCCATCAAGCTTAATAATATTCATATTGTATGAATTGATGAAGCATGTATAAATTTTGAAATACTTTTATAATGAAATCTTTTGAGTTCAGCATAAGAGATCATTTATCTTAAACAACGATTGTTTATAGATGAAGGGAGCGCAGTGGAAGCATGGGTCTAATCCAAGTAAGAAGGATAGTCAAACAATTGATTGTACTTCTATGAATTCCATATAACATCCAAAGAGTTGGATGAATGCTAATATTGCAACAAGCTGATGTAGTGATAGTCTGTCTATCTAGACTATTTAAGATCCTTAGAGAAGGATCCGTATAGTGTATCGGAATATCATACATCTACATATAATCATTGAAATTGACTTGCTTATTAGATAAGATCAAAGTCTAAAATTGTACTCATTCTTGTAATAACACTTGCAATTGATTGCATATGTTTTAGAAGACTGGAAAAATTTATCTTAAGGTTTAATAGTCATCTATATGGATGTTGATACGATTGTCGTAACAATCTCCATTAGATTGACATACTTCATATTTTCAGTGGGAGAGCCCATAGTCTTAGAGAATGTCTCTATGATCTAGATATTAGAACACACTCATTGTTTATTTCTAAATGTTGGAAATAAACATGAGTTCTGGAATAGACCTATCATAAAGAGATATGATGGATATATTTCAGATAGTAATCTAACATCTAGTGGACTACTAAATTAGAGTATTAATGAATAGTTCATTAATATTTCTAAATACTAAAAATTAGATCTTAAAAGATCAATAGGAGGATGAAGATCATTTGACAATGATCTAGTATCAAGCCTTGGATATATGTCTATCGATATGATCAACAGACTAGTAAAATATTGAATTTTAGACCGCCTAAAGGTTCAAAACCTACAATAAAAGTAAAAAAATCCAATACACTCTTCTCTAAGAATAGTGTAAGGTGAAAAGGTATTCAAGATCTCATACATATTGATGTATGTGGATCATCTATATCATAATAAATATTAATGACATGTGATATCTATTGATGATTATTTGTGATATGAGATTTCTTGCCTTCGCCTTAGAAACCTTTGAAATGTTCAAAGATTTCATTTTTGGTTTAGAACCAAAGTCTGAATGAAGATGAAATGAATTTGATCTAACCTAGGTAGCATGTACCTATTATATGAATTCAAATAAATACCCTATGGAGAAAGGAATAGCATTCCTATCTCACTCCTCCTAATACTCCTAAACTCAATAGATTTGTAGGGAGATACAATTAGATCGCGTGTGACATGATTTGATCAATGATGAATTGTAGCATAATGACCTCTTAGTTTTCATGTATATATATAGTAGAGAGTACAATATATATCCTTAATAAGTTCCCATGCAAGTAAGCTGGAATCCAACACCAAAGAGTGCTACTTCATTAGGAATACAAAGGATGGTATTAGATACCTACTTTATGATCTTGAGATTCTTAAAAGATTTCATCTCTAAGAATATGATTCTTAGAGGACAACTCTCTTGAGAATCAAAATGAAAATGAAGTGGAGGAACTCATTGAATCTTGAGAAGTTAATGAGGCTCCTGAAAACGGAAACTAAAAGGACAATTAAAGATGAAACACACATACCTCTTCAGATGAATTTTGAAGATGAATTCCATGTGTCAGTTAAGTCTGACAATGATCCGACTTCATATGCTAAAGCTTCTGAGGATTATGACATGAAAAGATGGATGTTAGCAATAAAGCTAAAATAGACTTCATATCCAAATAATGGTAATACTCATTAGGTTTAAATGGATCTTCAAGAGAAAGGGGGAACCTGATGAGAAGGTAGGGACCTTCAAATCATAGCTCGTATCCACAAGATACACACCGAAGAGAAGACATCGCTTGCTATGAGACTTGCTCTCCAGTGACCATGCTTAAACCCATCATAATATTGCTAACTATAGATACACAACATGACTTTCACATCTACAAGATGGAAGTCAATATTGCACTCCTCCATGAATACCTCTCCAAGTATATTAATATGAAGTAGCCCCATGGCTTCATAGTTGAGGAACGTAAAGTGTGTAGGAGAACTCCATCGATGGACTCAAATAATCTTCTTGTAGTTGGAATATCAGATTTGATGAAATTATAAATGTTTATGATTTCAGATAAAATCTTGACAAGCCATATGAAGCTTAGTGGGAGTGCCATTGTATTCGTCATGCTAAAATGTAGATAATATCCTAATCATTTGAAATGATATAAGGATGATAATAAGTGTCTTATAATTTGGTTATTCCATACCTTGAGATATGATCTCAAGGATACCTTTTAGATTTAGTTCTAAAGATGTTCTGAAGCAAAGAGAAGAGGGTATTAGGACTGTAACATTAAGTGATACACCTTGGACATGTTCCATTCTTAGAAAACTCCAAGGAAGGCTTCCTTCCGTTAAGATATGGTACTTAACTATCTGAAGGGATCTCACCTCTAAGAGTTGAGGAAGTAAATGCTAAAACTACATGCCCTTGTGCATCAGTTATGAAAAGCCATGTGTATGCTAGATGTGTACAAAAGTCAGATGTCTGCCATGCAGTGGGAGTAGTAAACTGTTACTAATCCTATTATGGAAATAAAACACTTGATTGCAGTAAAAACAATATCTTCAATGATGACAAGACTTTTGAGATATTGATCTCAAAGTCTTATCTTCAAGAACTTTAAGACTTTATAGATAATGATCTAAAAGGGTCTTAATTGCAGATACCTTAGGAGATAGAGATATCTAGAAATAAGGGTATTCTGATAAGGATAATAGAAACTATATACTGATTATAATGATTACTGAGTTGTAGCGTTAAAGATACTATAATTGCTTTAATAAAATTAAGTATTGGTTGCATAAGATGTAATATTTGCATTGGATGCAGGCACTGTTACTAGGAAATATGCAAGTACCATAAAAGGACTTAGCATAGTCTCTCAGGAACAAAGTGATTGATCAGCTTACGTAGCTATAGTAAATAGCTTATGATTGTCACATGAGTGTAGGGTTAAAAATTAGCCCGTTAATGGCTCTTTGGGCTAGTGGGAGAGCCCAGGACGAGCCATTAGGCAATAAATGTTATTGCAAATATCATTCCCTAATCAAAAATAAAGATTAATTAATTTGCATAATAGGTCTATTAGTACAATTAGGGTTATGTACCATGGCCATCTTAATGATCATACAGTTGTTGATTCAATTGTTGAATCATAGAGGCAGGTGCTTGGATGAATATCTAAAGAGCTAGAATGAGGACTCATCAAGCACCATCAAATGATTATTAAGAGAGGATCTCCGGCCTGTATGAGATGACAGTCCTTTCTCTAACGGGCCGATCTCTAACTGACCTCATGATGCATGTCCTCTGCATTGGAATAGAGATTCAGAGGTGTTGTATAAGTTAGGTTAAAGAGTTGACTTAACGAGATCGGGATAACCAAAGGCATATGTCATATGCTGTCACGATATTGGCATGCATCCTCTGACCGGAGACATGTGTTACTATATGTTTGAGTATGTACATTTTGCAGACTGATAGATTGATGATCTAATCAAGGTCTATACACCGACGCGTTGGTATGCATATATGGACATATGAGTAATGTGATATCTCAAAGGGATTATACATGTTCATTACTGAATCAGAAGACATGAGATATTGAGAATCAAATTCCGTGCACGGTTGCCTCACTTCGGAAGCTTGACTGAATTTGTAAGTTTGATATATGTTTTTGGAAAATATATGATCAATACATAGGTATGATATATGCTTTTAGAAAGTATATGATCGATACCAACTCCCAATGATTAAATGAGAAACTTAATGATAAAACCCTGAAGGAGACAGTCTAAATAGATCTAAAATTTCGGGTTTATTCTAGGTATTTCAGTATGCAGGATGCACAAGTATTAGGAATACCTAAGGGTGATGTGACCATAAACGATTGTATAAACATGACGCTTCCATTCCAAGGGAGTGATGAAACGGGTCTGGACTTAAGTGACTCCTCTCACTAGAGAAGTAATCTAATCTTGATCCAAATGTTGGACAATGATCTGAATGTGATTCAGATGCAATGAAAAGATTAGACTTATAGCTTTGATTTAATCAAACATCTATGGGAGGTCCCCGGGATCTAAATTTGAGATATAATCTCAATATCCAAGACAATATGTGTTGGACATGCAAGCCCACGACGAGCCATTATGCAATAAATGTTATTGCAAATATCATTCACTGATCTGAAATGAAGAATAGATAATTTGCATAATAGGTCCCTTAGTACAATTAGGGTATGTACCATGACCATCTTGATGACCATACAGTTGTTGATTCAAATATTGAATCATAGAGGCTGGTGCTTGGATGAACATCTAAAGAGTTAGATTGAGGACTCATCAAGCACCATCAAATGATTGTTAAGAGATGATCTCCAGCCTGAGTAGGAGATGTCAATCCTTTCTCAGTTAGATTGGTATCTAACCGACCTCTTGATGCAGGTCCTCTGCATAGGAATAGAGATTCGGAGGTGCCAGATTAGTTAGGTCAAAGAGTTGACTTAACGAGATCGAGATAACCAAAGTCCATATTGTATGCTGTCATGATATAGGCATGCATCCTCTGACCGGAGATAGATGTGTTACTATATGTCTGAGTATGTACATTTGGCAGACCAATAGGTTGATGACCTAATCAAGGTCTATATACCGGCGCGTTGGTGTGCATGCAAGGGCATATGAGTAATACGATCTCTCAAAGGGATCATACAGGTTCAGTTATTGAACCGGAAGACATGAGATCACTCATGAGATATTGGGAAGAATCAAATTCCGTGCACGGTCGTCTTACTTTGGAAGCTTGACTGAATTTGTAGGTTTGATATATACTTTTGGAAAGTATATGATCAACACCAGGGTATGATATATGCTTTTGGAAAGTATATGATCGATACCAACTCCCAAATGATCGAATGAGAAACTTAATGATAAAACTCTAAAGTAGATAATGTAAAATTGATATTATACTTCAGGTTTATTCTGAGTCTTCTAGTATGCAGGATGTACAGGTATTGGGAATACCTGAGGATGATGTGATCATAAACAGTTGTATAACCATGACGCTTCCATTCCTAGGGAGTGATGATACAGGTCTGGATTTTAGTGACTCCCCTCAGTAGAGAAGTAATCTAATCTTAGTCCAAATGTTGGACATTGATCTGAATGTAATTCAGATTCAATGAGAAGATTGGATTTGCGATCTTGATTTAATCAAGCATCTATGGGAGGCCCGAGATCTGGATTTGAGATGTGATCTTAATATCCAAGTCACTATACGTGGAACAATACAACCGCCCTGTCCTTATCTCCAAGTATTCGCGGAGAAAGCGCATTATCCTTGAAAGAATTCAGGATAATTTCATTGTTGATATAAGTATCCGAGCATTGAGAAAATGGATAATTAAATGTGATTTAATTATCATGATTGATATGAATTCGATTCATAATATAAAGAGAGCTATCTTATATAATTAAATGTGATTTGATTATCAAAGATGTAAATAATGTGAATGTGATTCATATTATTTGAGCATATGAGAATAGAGATCCAAGATGATTAAATGTGATTTAATTATCATAAATATGAATAATGTGGATAGCACTATCCATATTAATCATATATATATTATAAATGTGATTTATATTATTTAATAGAGAGCAATTTGTAATTTACATTTGTTAATTAAATGTTGATGTGAATTGGATTCACATTGGACAATTAATTGAAAAATGTAATTCACATTTTATTTTGGGTTGTGAATGTGTTTCACAATTTTCCAATGGTAAGATTGCAATATTTACAAAATAATTATGAATTATTTTTATTGAATAATTTACAACAAGTGTTGTTGTAAATCTAGGAGATTTCCATGGAATAATGTAATCTCATGAGATATCATGAGATTACATGAGATTGCAACCAAATCCCATATTTTGGAAGAAGGCAATCTTCATTCCATAATCTCTATGCCTGATTGATTTAACTTAGGATTGATTTATATTGATTTATAAATATAGATTTAATCTAAATTAAATTAATTGTTGTTGGGTTTTACCAACATAAATCTTAGCCATTAAAAGAAACACATATCAATGAGAGCCATTGGATTTGTGTTGCCCATGGATTGAGATCCACGGATCCCAAAATATTATAAATAGAAGGGCACTCCTTTCCTCTTCTCTACACACAAGAGAACAAAAATCTCTCTCTCTATCTCTCTCTCTTTCTCTCTAGACATCAGCCCTCTCTCTTCTTCTCTCATGGCCGTCCACCATGGATGCCTTAGAGAGAGTCTCCATCGCCGCAGTGTCGTCGTTATGCTGCCTGATCGTTTTCTCATGGATCTCCGTCTCCTTCGGTACGCCTCGCTCGTGAAGAAGACGTCGGATCTTGTGTGTTGAGATCAGGAGATCCGCCGCTTGGATCATCAACATGGATTGCGAGAAGCACGCGATTCATCCCCGTGCTCGCAAGCGTCTCCTCCATCGGATCGGACTTGAGACAGGAGGTCTCTTCATTTAGAGACTCGTTCACAACCACGCTTAAAGTGGTAATCCTATTACTTGTTTGTGATTTAGATGAAACGATTCGAGAAGTGTTCTTGGATCATGTGGTTTTGTCGTATGAAAAAAATTTAATTTCCGCTGCATAAAACAACTAGTCCGACTAGTCGTTCCTCGTCGTATTCGATACGACGCTCATGCTTCCGTGATATCTAACCATATACTTCAAGTGGTATCAGAATCTTAGGTCAAAGGTTTCAGATACGATCCACAAACCTAGGACGACTTGGGTTCGTTAAGGTTGCGAAAGTTTTTGTCGCATTTCATTTTCGCACATCTGTTTAGTGAATAAATTCGACCCTGATTAAAATGTTTAAACACGAATTAATCTTGAATTTTGTTCCCCATTAAATAAGGAAAACCATAGGATCTGAGTTTACGTAATTTGGATTCTGTTTGCTCGAGATATGGTTGTTTTAATGAACACATATTCACTGTTGCGGGAACTGCGAATCTTAACATGATTAATGAATTAATTATTGTTTTGATCTGCCTTGAAATGCATGAAATATCACTTAGGTTTTGTCCTAAATTAAATTAGAAATCTTTGAAAATTGATTTTGTCTAATTTGAATTTAAATTGATTGAGATATGTTAATTTTAGTAAGTAGGGGTCACTGCTGAAATTACAGTCCTAATCAAGAACCATGTGATTGTCAATTAGTTAAATTAATAATTAATTTCATGAAATAATTATGGAAAATATTTGAGAAATATTGAATGATGATGATTTCCTTAATTGACTTGGCCTCAACCAATAAATTGATTAGATTTGATCTAGATCATAATTGAAAACACAATCATCAAACTCCTTGCTTGAATAGGATTGGGAATTTATCTAGCAAATTTCCTTATAATCAAAAATATTTTGATTATTACTATATGGTATAATTTCGGTTGAAGAACCGATGATCAACTCAAGTACAAAGTGATTGACTCGGCATTATTTTTCCTGAGGCGAATATGGTGTCTAGTCGGGGATCGCTGGGGTAGCGGGTTGCACCGGATGCGGTCCGTCCCACTCCCGCCGGTACTGGCCATGACAGCGGGTAGGGAACGAATGATGCTTGAGAGATCATGATGTATTTTTCTTATTATTAAAATTCGAATTAATACGTACTTTGAGATAATACCATATATATATAGATATTCAAGTAAAAACAATCAAGTTTGTTGATTGAATTGGATTGATAATTAATTTAATATGATTGAGTTAATTATGTCCAATTGAAACACTCTATTATGAATAGAGTTATTATTTCCCTTGAAAGAATTAATTATATGAATATGATTCATAATAATTAATTAAAATTTGAATAAGAGATGGAGGATCACAAAGTGACATCCATGGTCTCCCATCATGGCGAAGGGTTCCGTCGCCAGATATTGTATGTAGGAGACGCATGTCCGAAGTGACAGCTCCTGCATACGATCCATTTAGATCGAGCTCGTCGCTTCTCGAATGAGTAAGGACGTATGCGTAGTGACCCCAATATCGGGTCCTCATATTATTGGGGCGATATTGGATTGCGCATAGCGAGTTGTATTCTTGTTGACGGTTGGTTCAATTAATGATGGGTCAACATCACCTTAGGGCTCGTTCGGTTCGGGAATAAGCATGAATAAGGATTTGGAATAAGGAGAATAAGGGTCTATTCTTTGTTCGGCTGGAGAATAGGAATAAGGAGAATAAGGTGAAATAAAGGTAGGTAAGGTGGGATAAAGATAGGAATAAGAGTGAAATAAGATGGAATGAGGGGGAATAACCGTACCATAGGAAACCGTGTCGGATGGAGAATAGGCCCCTTATTCCAAGGCCTATTCTCCAAACGAACAGGCCCTTAGTGTGATGGGCCCGGGTGTTAAAGAACGAATTGAGAGATGCAAGTTGGACTTTCAAGGCGGAATGTGTTCCCGCTTCTTTTTATCCGAGTTACAGGTTCTCATATTATTGGGATGTAACAAAGATAAGGAAGGAGATCCCAGATCTTGCTGAGATATAATGGTAAGTATATCTCTTACATTGAAAGTGATTAAGTGAATGAACTTTCAATGTTGACAAGGCAAGACAACTTTGATATGAAAATTCCTAAATCAAAGTAATATATATATGCAAAACTTCTTATTTCAGATAATCCTTCTTTAATCACACACAATGTTATACTCAATAATAACAAGCAGAATATCATGGATTGGACCCATGATCAAGATATTGTACTTGCAGTTGGACACATAATGTATGTGGTTGCAATGTGCAAGTTTCCTTGTAATAATGAGGAATGACAATTGACGAACTGCAAAATCGACCCTCTAATAGTGTTGTTTTAACACTTAATAATGTCATCGCAGTCGGGCTGAATTGGGTCATCAAAGATCATCTAATTGATATGTCATTAAGAATCAGACGGTCCTATTTTTTTACTTGGCAAGAAACCAAGGTCGAACTCAGGGACACGAGCCTCTCTCGTATTATCTAGATTTTTATTTATTAACTAAGTGTTGAGTGAGAGAACATTAGGTCAATAGATGCATGAAGACGCGACAATGCAACAAACGAATATAAAAAAAGGCATTTTTTTATTTTATTTTTAATCATGCAAACAGATGCGATGAGATTCAACATAAATATGCCCTAAATCAGAATTATGAGCAATTTTAACAAGAAGCCAATTTTTGGTTTAATTTAGATGACAAACTTGATTTGAACAAGGCATAGGTTAAGTAATAAGAGACACATGGCTATCCAAATAATGCATCAAAATTAATGTGTCCATCATAAGAAATGATCTTGCCATTAGAAAGTTCATCAAACAAGCATTAAAATGAAACTGAAATCAACTCAATCGGAATATGATGCTCAAACTATGCATGAAAGAAGATAAGGGCATAACTAAAAGAAAACATGAAATAAAATTACAATCAGGTCCCTAGGAGGGATTAAAATGCAAATACGAAAAAGTTCGAGACAGTTCCTGTAAAATACCCACACGCACAGGGGCATTTTTGCAATTTTTGAAACCCACGAGGGTATACCTCCAAAAATTCCCACATCGCACGTGGACTGCATGTGATTTGGACTTGTATGCAAATTGGAGAAGATGGCGGGCCTTTATGCAAATTACCCAGATGGCACGTGCTATGCACGCGTCATCCAGGCTTGGAGGAAGGCTCAGGCTCGGCAGAGGCTTGGTCTGCTTCAGCTAGCCTCGAGCGCTGGCTCAGGCTCAGTGTAGGCTTGGTAGCTGGCTCGGAAGATGCGAGCCTCCAGGCTTGGGCTTAGATGAAGCTCGGGACATCCAAGCCTGGAGCTCGGACGCTGAGGCTCGGAGTTCGTCTGGCGATGACACGTGTCGGATCATAAGCCATCCGATCATAGAGATCGGATAGCTCCTATCTGCTCTGGAGTCGTTGGCGTGGCCTCATCTGGACCGTCAGATGGTCACCGGAACACGACCATCCGACGACCGTTGTGCTTTCTCCCCTACTGAAGGCATGGTGGTGGAATCAGAGATCCGGTGAAGGGGCTCCATCTCCGTCGCTCTCCTCTATTGTCGATGAAGCTCCCCAGCTATGCTCAACCACCTGGATAGCATCCTTGAAGATAGCTCGAGCAACTGGAACGTCTTTAAGAGTATGGAAAAGCATGGCTGCAGGAGGCAAGCTTGGCGAAAAAGCTCCGGCGAGAATCACGATCATCGAAGAATGTAGCAACCTGCAGTGTTAATGATATAGCCGAAGCCAAGGAATGGTGCGTGTGTGTGAGCTGAGTGTGAGCTCTTGCGGGCGAAGAAGGTGAAAGCTCTGAGCTCCTCCGCCGTGGAGGGCGGAGGAGGTGAAGTGGGTGCTATGGGGTTGTGAAGAAGAAGAGGATGAACGGAGAGATGCGCGTGTACGGGGGATGGAAGGTGAAGCTCAGGAGGTGGTCTATGGAAGATGGAGATGAGTGACGAAGCCTAATTAATTAAGTAAAAACTAGAAGAAATTCAGAAGGGGTCGGAGAGACTTACCTGGTCGGAGATGGAGGCGGCAACTTGTGCGCGAGCTCCGAGGATGAGCTCTGGTCTTCGCTGAACCCCGTCAGCTACTCGGGGCAGCTCGAGCGGGCGCGAGGCTCCACAACGACGCCAATGATGGTGGTGGGTCTCACTGGGGAAGATAGGTCGTTATCGCTCAATCCTCCACCTCCCCCTGTCACAGGAAGATGGAGGAGGGTTGGACCTCCTCCCGCGTAAAGGTGGACGACCAAATAAAGGGAAGGAGGCGGAGTATTTGAAGAAGTGGGTCGGTAATTGGTGAGGTGGAGTCGTGGTTTGCGAGGAAGATATGGGGCGACTGGAGGAAGATCGTGGAGGGTGGATGTGCCCGCGAGGATGAAGGATGATGGGGGTGGACCGTGAGGCGGTTGGCGAGGGGAGAGGTAGTCGGAGATGGTGGAGGAAATAGAAAGGGGGAATGGCATTTGCGAGATGGAGATCGTGGGAGAGAGGAGATGCGGGAGGTTGATGACAAAGCCCTTACCGTTGGATCGTAAGATCCAACGGTCGTCAGCGAGGCGCTAAGAGATGGCTGAGATTAGATCTAGGCTGTGTGATCTGAGCGTCAGGAGCGTGCCACATGTTGTGGTGAGGCAGCAGCGCTAGCGGACGGACGAGATGCGCAGGAGGGTGATCGAGTGGTGCTCAACGTGCCACGTGGAAGGCGGACATCGACGCGCCAACGGGCGTTGGAGATGAATTTAGGGGGTTAGATCGAACGGTGGGGACCAGTTAGGCATTAGACGACGATAATCATGAAAGAGAAAATAAATCGGGCGGTGCACAAATTGCCAAGTGGCGTGTTCTGGGTGAGGCGCTCGCGGACGGTGGTGATCAAGGTATGGGGATGATCCGATGGCTGGGAAGAGGGGTGCACGTGGAGAAAGAGCAACCGTTGGATCGAGATGAAGATCCAACGGCCCTGGGCGACGATGGATGAGACAAAGAGGCCGGGCCACGTGGCTCCACCAGATTGAGCCACGTGGCCCAATCAGATTATTCAGATCTACAAGTTAACTTTTGAAGGGTCAAACGGCCGAATTTAAGAAAACTCAAAACATGAAAGTTGTAGATCTCGATGAGATCTACAAGTTTCTTGTTGATCCAAAATGGAAATGAGTTCAATTAAAGACACAAAATATTTTTGAGCGTATTTTTAAGGCTAAAAATACTACGAATTTTAGTTTTGCCATTTTTTGTGATTTTTAATTTATTCAAGACTCTGATAATTACAGGACTTCATCTGGTTTTTATTGACACATCTTTATGCAAGGGGGTTAAAAATGGAGAATTGTGATGATGAAATCGGGTTTCATCATCCCCCTATACTTAAACTATGCTCGTCCTCGAGCATCAAAGAAAATGAATAAGCTGGATTAACCCCCTTGTGCATGTGAGTACAGGATCCAATCTGTTCAAGTCCACTCAACTTTAGAGGTCCAAAATTCTAGAAGTCAACCCAGCCTTAATCAAGAGGCACCCAATTCCTCTAAATCTCTAGACTCTCTCTGATGTACATACTATCTAAAGGATATGATATTTAGTGTTGACTGCGATTCCGAGAGTAGAGTAAAATCGTCACCCAAAGTCTTGGTCCAAGAAATTGTCCTAAGGACCCAATCCTCAACACTAGGGAATAAATCACATCTTGCATCCAGTCCACCATCTCTTTAGTTATCAGACTTAGAAAATATAGATGGAAGGCCAGTGATGGAGGGCATGGGATTGTGTCATTTCTTCTCTCCCTCTCATTGGAATAAGGATTCTCTAGTGCCTTTTTACGCAATACATTTTTTTGGTGTTCATCAGTGCGTCCGTCAAGAGACGTTGGAGCCATTTGCACTTGTTTTCTTGGGAATACACCGGGGTGTGTCTCTTTTGAGTACCCATCGTACCTTTGACACCCAGACTTGTAGCATTTACGATGCAGAGCCCTTTTTTGGTGCAAGCCAGACTCTCGGTCCTAATAGCGGTGGTCCAAGTGGACACTTTGAAAAATTTGGGAGCGCTCGCCATTGGTGGAAGCGCTTTGATATTTGACTTTGTGGAATGAGAGCTTTTCTTTGAAATTTCATTGATTTGTAGTATTTTTTGCTAGTTCCACTGCTTTTACCAAGAGTTGGCGCACACTGATCAATAATTTTTTATTTATTTCACACCCTGGCACTTAGGTTAATGTCAAGAGATTGAATAAGAACCAAGTTCTCATACTGGCTAATATTTGCTGACACTCAGGTTTCATGAAGCCTCCAAAGATTTTATCCCATCCTCGAGCATCATTAGATCAAGTCCAGACTCGAATCCCCCATTCCAATCCCTCAAGTGAAAAGTCAACTCATCTCATCGAAACCGCAGTCATGCATGTGAGGTGCTGATCATATTCTTATTGTCTGAGACTAAGCATGAGATATAGCATGCAAATCTAGAAATCTAGAGAAACGTGGATGATTAATTCTATGACCCTAATGGCTAAAGCTGGTTAACCTAAAATCTCAAAGACCTCATAAAACTAAGTTTCCTTGATCATTTCAGATCCTGGGTGGAAGTGTGAAAGTAGAGGATTAATCCAACTCCTTCATTCAAAAACACACATTTTTCTATTAAGCTTTAAGAGAGATTAGGACTGCCTAAACTCAATTAAGTAGATGCATCTGCATTCAGCCAGTATAGATGTAAGTACAGGCCAGAGCCCGTTGCTTGAGGACAAGGCCTTACGCGATGTCCTCTAAACCATCCAATCTGCTAAGGGCGAACCCTCACTGAATGCGGCTACTAAATTGGGTTTAGTAGTCACTAATGACTCCTAAAGGGATTTTTGGATTTTTTTCTCAATTTTTTATGGATTTTAATAGCAGGATAGAACACAGGTTAGACTCTACTTTCCTTGATAAGAGAGAAAATTTTCAAAACCATGTCACACAAATAAAAATTTTCAAAACATTTTCAAAAGATTTTCAAAACAAGAAAAACTCATTTTTCTAATCATTTTCGATAATAATTTTTATAAAAATAGTGTAACATAATATAGAAAAGTCGTGAAAACATTTGGGTCCACTTAGTCCAAAGAATTTTTACTTTAGCCAAAAAGTTTTAAATTTTTCAAATTTTTCAGATTATAGCTAAAGTATATTGTATATACGGTAGACCCCCCTATACTTAAACTTTGCTATGTACTCATAGCACTAGATGATACAAGTCCATAGGTCCATTTAAATATAGAGAAATATACGGGAACTAAGAGGGGCTCCACCTATACTTAGGTTAGAAGTAACCTAAGTATAAAGGTAAGGAAAGATGGGTAGAGAAAATCACAGGGGCTTGGGTTCCCCCTATACTTAGGTTGAGATTAGCCTAAGTATAAAGATGGAGATTTGATGTTGGGAGAGACCCAAGGTGAACGAAGAAGAAGGATGGATTTACAAGTGAGCGGATGAATATGCGGAGATGAATGGAGTGTTTAAGGATCCGGGGAGTGCATCGAAGCAAACATGTCTCAATCAAGCATGCATCACCCTTCATGTTCACCAACTCACACATAAAACCAACCAAAGTTGGTTTATTATCTTGTCGGTTTTATTGGTGATGAAAATATTATATTATACGTGGAGAAAAATGTTAAGTGAAAATCAATGCGTAATCGAGGGTGTTGCTCTCCCAAAACCAAAATTTTACTCCATTTTTAGTTGACTTGCAATTAACAGTCCCAATTATTATTTAAAGTTGTCACTGAATTAAGGTGAGCACAAAATCAAGCAATCATCGTCTATCGTTCATTCCCATTTTCCATTAAACCTAGGTGATCAAGTTAGGAGGAGAAACCGAGAAAAACCATGTATTCGATAAAAACCGTGATCTAAGATAAGCGATAAATCATGCAGTGACTTGGCAAAAAATCTGTAAAAACTTGGGCTATTTTAAAAAGCAAAAATCATGTATGCAAGTCATTCAAAAGCCGCACCTAATCATGCTTCTATTAGTGGGGAGAATGTCTATAAAATTTGGCTAAGTGAAGTGAGGCTAGGTGCGTCTTTGATTAATGTGTGTCCTACCTACGATCAAGCATGTAAAAAATGAAAAATAAAAATAAGCTCAAAGAGCTGCGTGCCTGGTCCTAGGTTGACACTCAAGTGGGGACGATCCCCACACAACCACATATAGTCGTTCTTTTACAACCGCGAGCCTTCGATCGAAGACCATTGTAAAGACGGTTATTAAAAAATGAGATGCAAAAATGAAACATTTTTTCCCTTTTCGACTTGCTCCAAGCAAACTTCTGCGGCTCCTTTCAGCGGGAAGCAATGGCTCCTCGCCTCCTTGAACACCAAGGGCCTTGCCACAAAAGCAATGGTTAGATATCAATCGAAAAGAAAACTTTTATAATTCAAAATAGATGGACATAGTGACCTATAAAAAGAAACACTTAATTAAATAAACAAAATCCCAATAATACAAAAAATGAGTCATGTCCCCGGCAACGACGCCATTTGATGAACCGCGAAATCAGCCCTCTAATAGTGTTGTTTTAACACTTAATAATGCCATCGCAGTCGGGCCGAATTGGGTCATCAAAGACCATCTAATTGATATGTCATTAAGAATCAGACGGTCGTATTTTTTTACTTGGCAAGAAACCATGGTCAAACTCAGGGACACGAGCCTCTCTCGTATTATCTAGATTTTTATTTATTAACTAAGTGTTGAGTGAGAGAACATTAGGTCAATAGATGCATAAAGACACGACAATGCAACAAACGAATATAAAAAATGCATTTTTTTATTTTTTTTAATCATGCAAACAGATGCGATGAGATGCAACATAAATATGCCCTAAATCAGAATTATGAGCAATTTTAACAAGAAGTCAATTTCTGGTTTAATTTAGATGATAAACTTGATTTGAACAAGGCATAGGTTAAGTAATAAGAGACACATGGCTATCCAAATAATACATCAAAATTAATGTGTCCATCATAAGAAATGATCATGCCATTAGAAAGTTCATCAAACAAGCATCAAAATGAAACTGAAATCAACTCAATCGGAATATGATGCTCAAACTATGCATGAAAGAAGATAAGGGCATAACTGAAAGAAAACATGAAATAAAATTACAAACAGGTCCCTAGGAGGGACTAAAATGCAAATACAAAAAGGTTCGAGACCTTCACTGTAAAATGCCCATACGTACAGGGGCATTTTTGCAATTTTTGAAACCCACGAGGGTATAACTGCAAAAATTCCCACAGCGCACGTGGACGGCACATGATTTGGACCTGTATGCAAATTGGAGAAGATGGCGGACCTCTGTGCAAATTACCCAGATGGCACGTGCTATGCACGCGCCATCCAGGCTCGGAGGAAGGCTCGGGCTCAGCGGAGGCTTGGTTTGCTTCGACTATCCTCCGGCGATGGCTCTGGCTCGGTGCAGTCTTGGTAGCTGGCTCAGAAGATGCGAGCCTCCATGATTGGGCTTGGATGAGGCTCGGGACATCCAAGCCTGGAGCTCGGACGTTGAGGCTCGGAGTTCGTCTGGCGATGATGCGTGTCGGATCATAAGCCATCCGATCATAGAGATCGGATGGCTCCTATCTGCTCTGGAGTCGTTGGCGTGGCCTCATCTGTACCGTCAGATGGTCACCGGGACACGACCATCCGATGGTCGCTGTGCTTTCTCCCCTACCGAAGGCATGGCGGCAGAATCGGAGATCCGGCGAAGGGGCTCCATCTCCGCCGCTCTCCTCTGTTGTCGATGAAGCTCCCTAGCTATGCTCAACCACCTGGATAGCATCCTTGAAGATAGGTCGAGCAACTGGAACGTCTTTAAGAGTCTAGCAAAGCACGGCTGCAGGAGGCGAGCTTGGCGAAAAAGCTTCGGCGAGAATCACGATCATCGAAGAATGTAGCAACCTCCAGTGTTAATGATATAGCCAAAGCCAAGGAATGGTGTGTGTGTGTGAGCTGAGTGTGAGCTCTTGCGGGCGAAGAAGGTGAAAGCTCTGAGCTCCTCCGCCGTGGAGGGCGGAGAAGGTGAAGTGGGTGCTATGGGGTTGTGAAGAAGAAGAAGAGGATGAACAGAGAGATGCGCGTGTACGGGGGATGGAAGGTGAAGCTCAGGAGGTGGTCTATGGAAGATGGAGATGAGTGGCGAAGCCTAATTAATTAAGTAAAAACTAGAAGAAAATTCAGAAGGGGTCAGAGAGACTTACCTGGGCGGAGATGGAGGCGGCAGCTTGTGCGCGAGCTCCGAGGATGAGCTCTGGTCTTTGTTGAACCCCGTCAGCTACTCAGGGCAGCTCGAGCGGGCGCGAGGCTCCGCGACGACGCCAATGATGGCGGCGGGTCTCATCGGGGAAGATAGGTCGTTATCGCTCAATCCTCGACCTCCCCATGTCACAGGGAGATGGAGGAGGGCTGGGCATCCTCCTGCGTAAAGGTGGACGACCGAATAAAGGGAAGGAGGCGGAGTATTTGAAGAAGGGGGGTCGGTGGTTGGTGAGGTGGAGTCGTGGTTTGCGAGGGAGATATGGGGCGACTGGAGGAAGATCGTGGAGGGTGGACGTGCCCGCGAGGATGAAGGATGATGGGAGTGGACCGTGAGGCGGTTGGCGAGGGGAGAGGTAGTCGGAGATGGTGGAGGAAATAGAAAGGGGGAACGGCGTTTGCGAGATGGAGATCGTGGGAGAGAGGAGCTGCGGGAGGTTGATGACAAAGCCCTGGCCGTTGGATCGTAAGATCCAACGGCTGTCAGGGAGGCGCTAAGGGATGGTTGAGATTAGATCTAGGCTGTGTGATCTGAGCGTCAGGAGCATGCCACATGTCATGGTGAGGCAGCAGCGCTAGCGGACGGACGAGATGCGCAGGAGGGCAATCGAGTGGTGCTCAACGTGCCTCGTGGAAGGCGGACATCGACACGCCAACAGGTGGTGGAAATGAATTTTGGGGGTTAGATCAAACGGTGAGGACAAATCGCCAAGTGGCGTGTTCTGGGTGAGGCACTCGCGGACGGTGGTGATCAAGGTATGGGGGAGATCCGATGGCTGGGACGAAGGGCGCACGTGGAGAAAGAGCAATCGTTGGATCGAGATGAAGATCCAACGGCCATGGGCGACGGCGGATGAGACAAAGAGGCCGGGCCACGTGGCTCCACCAGATTGAGACATGTGGCCCAATCAGATTATTCAGATCTACAAGTTGACTTTTGAAGGGTCAAATGGTCAAATTTGAGAAAACTCAAAACATGAAAGTTGTAGATCTCGATGAGATCTACAAGTTTCATGTTGACCAAAAATGGAAACGAGGTCAAATGAAGACATAAAAATATTTTTGAGGGTATTTTTAAGGCTAAAAATACCACGAATTTTAGTTTTGCCATTTTTTGTGATTTTTAATTTATTTAAGACTTTGATAATTACAGGACTTTATCTGATTGTTATTGACACATCTTTAAGAAAGGGGGTTAAAAATGGAGAATTGTGATGAAATCGGGTTTCATCAACAATTAAATAGACAATAGGACTACAACCATAGGGTTTTTATGTCTCTATAATCTTGATCTCTCATCGAATGTACTTTGGAAGTGACATGTCGATGATGATCGCAGTTGTCAACTAATCCTTATAAAATCTAAGAAGATGTTCTGGCATACATATGTGCTCTCGACATTTAATCATGAATGACATGGTGGCTCTATAAGAGATGATGTATTCAAAATATTTGAATACATACCTGAACAAATGTTTTAATAGTTTAGATGGATGTAGATATGATACGTGTCATTATTCTACTGTCTATACTCTAGTCATTCATGATGCTTCATAATATTCATTTTGTATGAATTGAATGAAGCATGTATAAATGTTGAAATACTCTTATATTGAAATTTTTTATTTCGACATAAGAGATCCTTTGTCTTGAGCAATGGTTGCTTATAGATAAAGGGAGCACAGTGGAAGCATGGGTTGGACCCAAGTGAGAAGGAAAGTCAAAGAGTTGACTGTACTTCTGTGATTTCCATATGACATATAAAGAGTTGGATGAATGCCAATACTGCAATAAGTTGATGTGTTGATAGTATGACTATCAAATCTATCTAGAATCCTTAGAGAAGGAATCGGATAGTACATCAAAATAATCTACATATAATCATTGAAATTGACTTACTTATTTGATAAGATAAAGTCTAATAATTGTATCTCAATCTTCTGATGACACTTGCAATTGGTTGCATCTGTATTAGAATATTAGAAATTTGATCTTAAGGCTTAATGGTCATCCATGTTGGAAGTGTTGCAATTGTTGCACCATTTCCATTGGATCAATAGACTTCATATTTTCAGTGGGAGCCCTTAGTCTTAGAGAATGTCTCTGTGACCTGGATATTAGAATACACTCATAGTTTATTTCTAAATGTTGGAAATAAACATGAATTCTGGAATAAACTTATCATAGAGAGTTATGATGGGTATATTTCAGATAGTAATCTAACATCTAGTGGACTCCACTAAATTAGAAATTTAATGAATGGTTCATTAATATTTCTAATACTGAAAATTAAACCTTTAAAGATCAATGGGAGGATGAAGATCATTTGACAATGATCTGGCATCATTTTGGACATATGTCTGTTGATGAGATCAATGGACAAGTAAAACATGAAACTTTAGAATGTCTAAAACTTCAAAACTTGCATACTTATGAATATCGTATTCAAAGTAAAATGTCCAATACACCCTTCTTTGGGAAAGGTGTAAGATGTCAAGGTATTCAGGATCTCATACATATTGATGTATGTGAATCATCTATATCATAGTAAATATTATGGATATGTGATATCTATTGATGATTATTTTTTATATGAGATTTCTTCCCATCACATTAGAAGGCTTTGAAATGTTCGAAGATTTCAGAATTTTGGTTTAGAATCAAAGTTTGAAGAAAGATTAAATGAATTTGATCTAACCTAGGTAGCTTGTACCTATTAGATGAATTCAAAGGAATATCTTATAGATATGAATATCATTCCTATCTCAATCCTACTAATGTACTTAAACTCAATAGAGTTGTAGGGAGATACAATTGATCATGTGTGACATGATTTGATCAATGATTAATCTTAGCATAATTATCTCTTAGTTTCCAGGTATATATGTGGTAGAGACTACATTATATATCCTAACAAGGTTCCATGCTAGTAAGCTGGAATCTAGCACCAGAGAGTGCTACTTCATTAGAAAAATAAAGGATGGATTGGATACCTACTTTATGACCCTTAAGATTCTTAAAAGATTTCATATCTGAGAATGTGATTCTTAGATGATGAGACTCTTGAGAATCAAGATGAAAATGAAGTAAAGGAACTCATTTAGTCTTGAGAAGATAATGAGGCTCCTAAAATTGGAAACTAAAATAGACAATTAAAGATGAAACATTAATACCTCTTCAAATAAGTTTGAGGATGGATTCCATGTGTCAGTTGAATCTGACAATGATCTTACTTCATGTGATGATGCTTCTGAATATCATATCATGGAAAGATGGATGTTAGCAATAAAGTCTAAAGTAGACTTCATATACAAATGTTGTATATAGACCCTCAAGGATCAAACTATATGGGTAAGACCCATTATGGTGTAAATGGATCTTCAAGAGAAAGAGAGAACCTGATGAGAAGGTAGAGACCTTCAAAGCACGGTTCGTAGCCATGAGCTAAATACCGAAGAGAAGACATCACTTGCGATGAGACTTGCTCTCCAGTGACCTTGCTTTAACCCATCAGAATATTGCTAATCATAGCTACACAAGTTGACTATGACATCTTCATGATGTGAGTCAAGATTGCATTCCTCTATGAATATCTCTCTGAGGATATTTACATGAAGTAGCCCCGGGTTTCATGGTTGAGGAAAGCAAGGTGTGCAAGCTAGAGAACTCCACCTATTGGACTCAAATAAACTTCTTGTAGTTGAAACATTGGATCTGATGAATTCATAAATGTTATGATTTTAGGTAGTATCTTGATGTACCATGTGAAGCTTAGTGGGAGTGCCATTGTGTTCATCGTGATATATGTAGATGATAATAATAAGTGTTTTATAATCTGGTTGTTCAATACCTCGAGATGTGATCTCAAGGATACCTCTTGGATCTTAGTTCTGAAGTTGTTCAGAAGCAAAGAGAAGAGAAAATTGGGACAGTCACATTAATAGTACACCTTGGACATTTCCATTTTCTTGGAAAATTCCAAGAGGGCTTCCTTCCTTTAAGATATGGTACTGACCTATCTAAAGGGATAGCACTTCAAAGAGTTGAGGAAGTGAATGCTAGAACTGCTTGCACTTGTGCATCCGTTACGAGAAGCTGAGTGCATGCTAGATGTGTATAAGAGCCAGATGTATGCCATGCAGTGGGAGTAGTAAATTGCTACTAATCCTACTATAGAGATAAAACACTTGATTGCAGTAATGACAATATCTTCAAAGATGATGAAACTTAGAGATAGTGATCTCAAAAGTCTTATCTTCAAAAGTTTAAGACCTTGTAGATAGTGATCTATAAGGATCTTAACTGTAGATACCTTAGGAGATAGAGATCTCCAGGAATAAGGGTATTCTGATAAGGATTATGGTAATACTGGTTATAATAATTTTTGAGCAGTAGTATCAAGGACACTATAACTGCTTTGACTATATTGAGTATTGGTTGCATAAGATGCAACATTTGCATTAGATGTGAGCACTGTTACTGGGGATATGCAAGTGTCGTAAAAGGACTTGGCGTAGTCTCACGAGAACAGAGTGACTGATCAGCTTACCTAGCTATTTTCTAAATAGCCTATGATTATCACATGAGTGTGGGTTTAAATGATTTGCCCATTAATGGCTCTTTGGGCTAGTGGGAGATTGTTGGACATGCGAGCCCACCGCGAGCCATTATGCAATAAATGTTATTGCAAATATCATTCCCTGATCTGAAATGAAGAATAGATAATTTGCATAATAAGTCCCTTAGTACAATTAGGGTTATGTACTATGGCCATCTTGATGATCATACAGCTGTTGATTCAAATATTGAATAATAGAGGCTGGTGCTTGGATGAACATCTAAAGAGTTAGATTGAGGACTCATCAAGCACCATCAAATGATTCTTAAGAGATGATCTCCAGCCTGAGTAGGAGATGGCAATCCTTTCTCAGTTAGGTTGATATCTGACCGACCTCTTGATGTAGGTCCTCTGCATAGGAATAGAGATTCGGAGGTGTCAGATTAGTTAGGTTAAAGAGTTGACTTAATGAGATCGAGACAACCAAAGTCCTATATTGTATGCTGTCATGATATAGGCACGCATACTCTGACCGGAGACAGATGTGTTACTATATGTCTGAGTATGTACATTTGGCAGACCAATAGGTTGATGACCTAATCAAGGTCTATACACCAACGCGCTGGTGTGCATGCAAGGGCATATGAGTAATACGATCTCTGGATCATACAGGTTCAGTTACTGAACCAGAAGACATGAGCTCGCTCATGAGATATTGGGAAGAATCAAATTCCGTGTACGGTCGTCTTGCTTTGGAAGCTTGACTGAATTTGTAGGTTTGATATATACTTTTGGAAAGTATATGATCAACACCAGGGTATGATATATGCTTTTGAAAAGTATATGATCGATACCAACTCCCAAATGATCGAATGAGAAATTTAATAATAAAACTCTTAAGTAGACAGTGTAAAATTGATCTTATACTTCGGGCTTATTCTGAGTCTTCCAGTATGCAGGATGTACAGGTATTGGGAATACCTGAGGGTGATGTGATCATAAACAGTTGTATAACCATGACGCTTCCATTCCTAGGGAGTGATGAAACGTGTCTGGATTTTAGTGACTCCTCTCAGTAGAGAAGTAATCTAATCTTAGTCCAAATGTTGGACATTGATCTAAATGTAATTAAGATTCAATGAGAAGATTGGATTTGTGGTCTTGATTTAATCAAGCATCTATGGGAGGCCCGATATCTGGATTTGAGATGTGATCTCAATATCCAAGTCACTATACGTGGAACAATACAATCGCCATGTCCTTATCTCCATGTATTCGCGGAGAAAGTGTATTATCCTTGAAAGAGTTCAGGATAATTTCATTGTTGATATAAGTATCCGAGCACTGAGAAAATGGACAATTAAATGTGATTTAATTATCATGATTAATATGAATTCGATTCACATTATAAAGAGAGCTATTTTATATAATTAAATGTGATTTGATTATCAAAGATGTAAATAATGTGAATGTGATTCATATTATTTGGGCACATGAGAATAGAGATCCAAGATGATTAAATGTGATTTAATTATCATGAATATGAATAATGTGGATAGCACTATCCATATTAATCATGTATATATATGTGATTTATAATATTTAATAGAGAGCAATTTATAATTTACATTCGTTAATTAAATGTTGATGTGAATTGGATTCACATTAGACAATTAATTGAAAAATGTAATTCACATTTTATTTTGGGTTGTGAATGTGTTTCACAATTTTCCAATGGTAAGATTGCAATATTCACAAAATAATTATGAATTATTTTTGTTGAGTAATATACAACAAGTGTTGTTGTAAATCTTGGAGATTTCCATGGAATAATGTAATCTCATGAGATATCATGAGATTACATGAGATTGCAACCAAATCCCACTGTATGGAAGGAGGCAATCTTCATTCCATAATCTCCATGCTTGATTGATTTAATTTGGGATTGATTTATATTGATTTATCAATATAGATTTAATCTAAATTAAATTAATTGTTGTTGGTTTTTACCAATACAAATCTTAGCCATTAAAAGAAACACAAATCAATGAGAACCATTGGATTTGTGTTGCCCATGGATTGAGATCCATGGATCCCAAAATATTATAAATAGAAGGGCACCCCTTTGCTCTTCTCTACACACAAGAGAACATAAGTCTCTCTCTTTCTCTCTACACATCAGCCCTCTCTCTTCTTCTCTCATGGTCGTCCACCATGGATGCCCTAGAGAGAGTCTCCATCGCCGCAGCGTCGTCGTTATGCTGCCCGATCGTTTGCTCGTGGATCTCTGTCTCCTCGGTACGCCTCGCTCGTGAAGAATACGTCGGATCTCGTATGTCGAGATCAGGAGATATTACACTTGGATCATCAACATGGATTGCGAGAAGCACGCGATTCATCCCCGCGCTCGCAAGCGTCTCCTCCGTCGGATCGGACTTGAGACAGGAGGTCTCTTCGTTTAGAGACTCGATTGCAACCACGCTTCAAGAGGTAATCCTATTACTTGTTTGTGATTTAGATGAAACGATTCGAGAAGTGTTCTTGGATCATGTGGTTTCGTCGCATGAAAAAAATTTAATTTCCGCTGCATAGAACAACTAGTCCGACTAGTCGTTCCTCGTCATATTCGATTCGACGCTCACGCTTCCGTGATGCGCTTGAGGATCTAACCATATCCTTCACTATGCGTGGAACGTAAAATTGCCCTGACCTTATCTCCAAGTATCCGCTAAGAAAGCACACTGTTTTTGAAAGAGTTCAAGAATAATTCCACTGTTGATTTATATATCTGAGCATTGAGATATTGATAATTAAATGTGATTTAATTATATGAATAAAATGAATTTTGATTCATATTAGGAGAGTTGTCTAAGATGACTAAATGTGATATAATTATCAAAGATGTGAATAATGTGAATGTGATTCATGTTATTTGGGCACATGAGAATAGAGATCCAAGATAATTAAATATGATTTAATTATCAATGATATGATTAATGTAGATACCACTATCCAAAAATAATCATGGATATTATAAATATGATTTATAGTATATTGAAGAGATTTAATTATAAATTTAATTACAAATTATATGTTGTTGTGAATTGGATTCACAATGAACAATTAAATGTGAATATGATTTACATATTATGTTGGATATATGTGTAATGTCCCTGGCTTAGGTCCTCGGTCATTATCAAGGAAAACTGACCCTGACAACTTGGTAGGTTTGGATCCAAATGGACCCGTTGACAACCACCCAAAATGCTTAAGCCCAAGTTGTCAAGTAGTAATCCCCACCACTTATAACTCACTCTCACACTTTATGAGTTTTAGATGTGAGACTATATTTGGGGTTGGAATGTTACAATCTCCCCCACTTAAATTCGCAACGTCATCGTTGCGACATGTCCCATCACTTATTCCCAGTGACAGTGGTGGTTGCACGCTCCCGGCTTAGGTCCCTTCGAGTAGCCCTTTCCACTATTAGAGGGAACCCTCTCTAATACCATTTGTAACGTCCCGGGCTTAGGTCCCCGGTTCGTTATCGAGGAAAACTGACCCGGACAACTTGTTAGGTTTGGATCCAAATAGACCCGTTGACAACCACCCAAAATGCTTAAGCCCAAGTTGTCAACTAGTAAACCCCACCACTTATAACTCACTCTCACACTTTGTGAGTTTTAGATGTGGGACTATATTTGGGATTGGGATGTTACAATATATAACATCCCAACCCCAAATATAGCCCCACATCTAAAACTCACAAAGTGTGAGAGTGAGTTATAAGTGGTGAGGATTACTACTTGACAACTTGGTCTTAAGCATTTTGGGTGGTTGTCAACGGGTCTATTTGGATCCAAACCTAACAAGTTGTTCAGGTCAGTTTTCCTCAATAATGAACCGGGAACCTGAGCCCAGAACGTTACAAATGGTATCAAAGTGGGTTCCCTCTGATAGTGGAAAGGGCTAACCGAAGGGACCTAAGCCGGGAACGTGCAGCCGCCACTGTCACTGGGAATAAGTGATGGGCCATGTCGCAATGAGGACATTGCGAATTTAATTGGAGGAGATTGTAACATCCCAACCCCAAATATAGTCCCACATCTAAAACTCACAAAGTGTGAGAGTGAGTTATAAGTGGTGGGGATTACAACTTGATGACTTGGGCTTAAGCATTTTGGGTGGTTGTCAACGGGTCCATTTGGATCCAAACCTAACAAGTTGTTAGGGTCAGTTTTCCTCGATAGCGAACCGGAGACCTAAGCCCGGGACGTTACAATATGAATATGATTCATATTTATCAATGGCATGATTGAAATGTTCACAAATTTAATTTGGAATTATTTTTTTAAGATAAATGCAATAATTGTTATTGTATAATAATTAATATATAGATAAAAAGAAGACTTTATGTCCTTTTCGATGGTCATCCACCTAGACTTGTTCAAGGGGGACGACCACCCAATATTTAGTAAAGAGACTTAGTCTTCTACATTATCTATCTATATTCATTAAATTCAAAATGAATTAATTATTATTTTGAAAAAGGATATAATTAATTTATTTTAAACTTACTATTGTTTTTTATCAGCAAATCATGGTCATTGATTGATAAACTTTTAATCTACGCCGTAGATTAAGAGAGCACATGGATTAAGATCCATGTGTATCAAATTATTATGAAAGGAAGGGTAGCCCTTGTCTTTAAGACTACAATAATTTCAAAAAGGAATCAAAATTCTCTCCATCTCTCTCTATACACCAACTCTCTCTCTATTATGGTGGCCATCCACCTTTAGGTCATAGGGAGAGTCATCGTCGACGCCACATCGTTGTGCCGCTTCTTCGACCGCTAGTGGATCTCCATCTCCTTTGGTGTGCCTTGCTCGTGAAGAAGTCATCAGATCTCATGTGACGAGATTAGGAGATTCACCACTTGGATCTTCAACTCAAATTGCAAGGAGTACGTGTCTCATCAACGTGCTTGCAAGCATCTCCTCTGTTGGATCGAACTTGAGACAGGAGGTATCTTCGCTTAGAGACTCGATTGCAACCATGCTTCAAGAGATGACCTTAATACCTGATGTGATTTACATGAAACGATCATAGAAGTGTTCTCGAATCATGTGATTTCATCGTTTTTAAAATTTTAAATTCCGCTGCCCCGAGCAACTTGTGCGACTACTCGCTCCCGATTGCATATGATGCGATCTTCACACTTCATTGTTGTGCTTAAGGATCTTCCCATATCCTTCAATAAGAATACTCTTTCTACTTTGGTTCTATAAATATTCTACTTCCATATGCTTTGAGAAAATCCAAAAAAAATAGAAATTTAAAAACTACCTTGTCCAACCTTAATGTGGTTTAAATCATTTAGAATCTGGTTCTAGAAATGCATCTGCTTAAGGCCATCAAATACATGACAAATATCAAGAAAGGGATGAAAGAAACATATACTTCAAATAGATAACCACACCAAGCTAGAGAAAGAAATGTGAAGAATATTCTGACCGCAACCACTGTAGACGCAATCAGCAATCTCCCGATAAAAAATAAAGACATGGGAGCTCCTCTAATCAGATGCCAGATGTTCGATCAAGGGTTTGATCAAACACTCATTAATAGTGGATCATCCATCAACCTGATGCCTACTTCACTGCTCAAATAATTTGGGTTGAGACCGCGAGAATGATTCTGCAGTTCACAGATACTTCAATAAAGCAACCCTGGGGCATTCTGGAGGATGTCATTATCACTATTTAGGGAATGCGGATCCATATAGACTTCATTGTATTGGACATGGACATCTCACCCCTCTGCTTCATACCTCGATAGTCCTTGGATGATCGTTCCTTCGAACAACTGAAGCAGTGGTGGATTATGGCATCGTATAGATCACCTTTTGTTCTAGTAGCGACAAGGTGCCTATTGAGACGATCCAAGTGCCAAAATCGACCGAGTCTGCTTCAGATGAGAGAGAGCCTATAGAGCAAAGAATAGAAAATTGTGACTTTCTTGCAGAAATTAGAGATGTAAATCTTTTCTTGGATGATAACGAGACCCACGAATTCCTCTCCAAGGAGGAAGGAGTGGATAACACAGCCGACTGCTCAGATGTCTTTGAAAATGAGATTTTTGTTAAGTTACCTGAAGAATACATCTTTGGCCACTAAAGAACCCTTAGAATGCCCTTTGTTAATCGTGTGGAATTAACTTTGATTTGTTCGTTGCAATCGGGAAAATTCGGATTAATAAAAAACCGCAAATTTAATTATTTATCCAATTAAAGCGAGCGGTCAATTTTTTACTTGGGCAAGCCTAAAGTCGAACTCAGGGAGGCCACTATCTCCTTCGGTTGGTTTTTAGTCAATATGTAGATTAGGTTTTCAAGAGGTATTTTTTTGATATTTCTAAATGCAATAAATGAGCAAAATACAATTTTAACAAAGTTCGGGGACTAAAATGCAAATTATGATCAACTTAAGTCCAAAAATTCTCAAACTTGGTAAGAATATGAAGTATGATGAAATTAGGCTACTATATTTTTTGGAATTTTTGGATCCAAAATGAGTTAATTATTAATTAAATAATGTAGAGTAGAAGATTCTGAGAAAAATAATTTTAGTAAATACCAAACGTCAATATTTTCCAGATATTAATTTATTCTAGATAGGTCTATGTGAGAGATATCCAGAGGGTGTTTGTGCATGTCGGTGCAAGGGAGACTGTGAGCTTCGTGCTCAACGTGTGCAAGAGCTTCTGCATCGTCGACAAGTCGATGCATTGGGTTCTTCCAGCAGGGCAACTTGCAATCCACAGGTTGGTGATGGGGATATGGCTCAGGTTCTCAAGGTTTAGATTGGCTTCCATAGTTGATAGATCAATAAGAACGGAAACGTGTATAGGTTTAAGGTTAGGGTTGGATGCATGCTCATAATTGTTTAGCTTCTTTAGATCTTTTTGACAGATTCATTTTCATTTAGGGTTTAGATTAGATATCGTTTGTCCGTGTATAGCGAGAGTTTTTTTGCAATAAATAGTAGTTTACAGAGAGGATCGTCTGTCGTAGCCCCTGCTACAGCAGACTCTGTTGTAGGGGCTACAACCGTCCTCACCTATCCCCCGCCTCGAGGTACGCGTCCACTATCCCTGACCTCCTAGGAGAGTCGTCAGATCCTCATAAGATGTTCCTCGTCATTACATCCTCTGTTGTATTTACAGTAGACGATCGATTTCCACTAATTTATGGTATAAGTATTTGTAGGGTTACATTCGAATACTTTTCAATGAATTTTCTTAATTTCGAAGGAGATTAAGGTGTACTCACCCATATCTATGTGAAGGTCATGTTTTATACTCGTATATGTAATGGGGCATTAATGACGAAGAAGCTAAAAAGGAAAAAGGATTAATTTATTAAATAGAAGTTGCAGCAACTCAGCATCTGCTGATGAAAAGACATATTATCATGAGATTTCGTCGAGGATATATATAGGACATGAAATACGCACTACCCAACCAAAGTGACTGGAGCCAACAAGGAACAAAAACAACTAATAATACTTAATTAACTATGGAATCTCTGATCTTACAAATAACACAATTAATTAATTATATTCATATGGCGTGACATGGAAATCATGACAAGCCAAGGCTCCGATAAGTTTCTCTGCTATAGAACTTGCATGCGCCGTTGAGCTTTCGGGAATCTGCACAGCATAATTTAATATAAGTAAATAATCGAATGCAGGCACACCAATCAAAACAAATTAGGCAGATAAAAATCCACGTACCTTACTGTTGATCATGAAGGTGTGATAATCCCCGACATTTCCTGAAGCCAAATGGAAGAGCTCAAGCTGCAGTTCATCCAGAGCAGTTGCCACTACAAGCAAGCAGTTGGCCTTGTTCCTCTGCGTGAGCCTGATGTTGGCCTCGTCCTCGACGATCCTCACGTCCACCGTAGTCCCCTTGGATTTCCTCTGGAGCCAAGAGCTCCTCAGCGGTCCAAGCTTGTGATCGCCGACTTCCCGTGCCATCGAGATGCATGTATCCTCATCCATATCCATCCTTCTCTTCTTCATCTTCTGTTCGCTGCACTTCTTCCTGTGGACCAGTGTCTTAAGTTCATCTAGTGTTCTCATCAGCTCCTTGATGTACTCCGCCGCATCGCCAATGATCGACGCCCTGTCCTTCTGTACATAATTAGATCCCGAAATTAATGGTATGAGATAATTTATTACGGATTTAAAATGCAAAATCAGATAAATGGATTATTACTGCTTCTCAGCGCTGTTGCCTCCTCTTCCCGCTTCTACTACTGCACCACAGCAACCCATCTCCTTCCCGAAGTCTACAACAGGGTTGAGATGACCATACTCGTACCCATAGGATGGCGGTTCATAGAAAGCCATGGGATGCTCTGGAGACCGGAATGCGGAGTTCTGGTGAGGGTTGCTGAAGGGGATGGATTGGAGAGGGAAGAGAGGTGGGTTCAAGGCGATGCCCAAGAACTGTGGGTGCATGGTGTCTTGCTTGGCGTCCAAGCAGAGGTGGCCACTGAGGCCAAGACTCATGTCGGGGATTGGATCTGCGAGGTTGAGATTGGGCAACCCATCAAATGGGAATGTGGATATCCCCATAACGCTCTTCACGTCCATTGAATGCGACCACTTTACTATCTATGATTTCTCCACAAAACGTAGGGAGATGATTGAGAGCGAGATGCCGATGAAGATTATTTTGATGGCCTTCGGAATCAGCCTAAACAGAAAGCAGTGGGCATGATAGTTTCGTTTCTGAGAGATGTGGGTGCAAACTTATATATACTGACAGGATGGTAGGGTTTTCCTTGGAAAAGGAGAAGGTGATGTTACGATTATGACCTTGGAGGTTCCCTATGGAAATGGTTTCTCAACCGTTGCCAAATGCCAATCATCATCTTTGTCTATGGTCGGTGAGGGGTATCTTCGTCATTTCGCATGGGGCGTCATGCATGCCAAATCTGCGCCAGAACTAACTGTCCGTCTGGACTTCAGTTGAGGATTCTTTACACAACGACCCCCGTAAACTTTGCAGTTACATCACAGTCCCTGACTTATTTATATTACTGAAACTGCCAGACCATTTAAGTAGATTAATCGTAAGCTAATCTAACGACACTTTGTTTTAGTTTAATTGTGAGAATTATATCGTTTGAATATTGCGTCGTTCAACATGGTAGCCGATTAACAACATCACAGTGTAACTGTAGTGACTCACATTTATTACTATGTTGTTCGTTGCTAAGTTTTTATTTAGCAACGACTATCATTCATTATGACATTACATTTTATACAAAAAAAATCACAATGAATGATATATATGTTGATAATTGGTCGTGACCGATCTATATGACGTGATTATCTATTACCGTTGTCATCAAAATTAGAACCTAGCAATGGTTAATTTGCACCTTGGAATCAAAATGGGCGGAGGAAAATTCGGTCTTTTTTAAAGACCGGTCCCCAATGGGAATAACGTTATCTATTTAAAACGACGGTGGCGAATTTGTTTGCCCAAATGGGATATGTGGATAAGAATTATCCAATCAGACAGTTGTGGTTTAGAGGCATATGACGGTTGGGTCTTCTCGTGTGGGAGTTGGCTCATGAACATCACGCTTTCTTGCCAGCACCCAATTTCATTTCCACATTATTTCTTTATTAATTTTGCAAAGATTTCCGACGTAATTATCAAGGAATGGTTGAAATCTCATGTGCGTACACAGGGCTGATATTGTGATAGCAAAAAACTGTGAGAGCACGAGAGTAGTGAATCTGAACTAATAGATTTTGTCATCTTTCTCCTGATTGATTGGAGGAGAGATATGAGTAGAATCTTTTGTGTGTGTGTGTGTGTTAAATGGGGCTTCTTAGTTATCTCCCCCGTCTCATTTTTTTATTTTTTTTTTGAAAATTTCTTTCGTGAATTCATTATTATATCCATATATTATGTCATTCAAATTTCATATGAAACAAAGATTTCAACGGCATCCATCCAGATAGGGTCGGTTTCAATAATTCCGCGATTGTTAAAAAATGACTGTGTAGATGGAGGCCATAGGAATCTCTGTTTCACACGAAATTTAAATGACAAAATATTGATATAGTGATAAATATTCCCAAAAAAAATAAAAAAAAATTAAAATAGGAAAAATGGGGGGGGAGGGAATTAAGCTAGCTCTCCTTAGGAGTAACCCTATTTTTCAATGTTATATATATATGAGGAAAGGGATCCTACTCCATGGAGTTGGTAACTTAATTACCTACTTCATTTTCATTTTTTGCCACATTTTTTATTTATTTTTGAAAAATGCCTCATGAATTTTCATAATTATCCTTCTAATATGTCATTCAAATTTCGTCAGAAACAAAAACTCCTATGCCCTTCATTCAGAATAGGTAAATTGCGGCAAATCTAAGACCGTTAAAATTACATGTTCTGGATAGAGGGTATAGGAGTCTCTGTTTCAGGCAAAATTTGAATGACATATTGGCCAATTGGCTACACCCAGGGTGCAGCCTCCTTTAACCCTGTGTGTGTGTGTGCGTGTATGTGTGCGTGCGTGCATGCATATATATATATATATATATATATATATATATATATATATATATATATATATAGGAGAAACTTCAAATGAGGCGGGGTCTCACCATATATATGATGAGCCACCCTCAATTTAGACATCTTTCCAATATATTTTAAAATTTCTTGTTTCATACATATAATAATAAATATTAACACAACATGTATAGTGAAATAAAATTATGAAAATATGATTATACTAGATGGAATTGTTGATTTAAATTTAGATGCTATATTTTACAAAATTCCTTTTTTTACAATGTGCAGTTATACTTTTACAAAACTGTTAAGAGTTTTTACTAAACTCGCAGTGGCTTTTACAATTTCAGAAAAGCCCCCACCTCAGAGAGCATTGTGCCCATTTGAGTTTTTTTGAGCACCAAACGTGGGTCCACCATGTGTATTTTCATTTCAATGGTTTCCTATTTCGAAGGACACGGTTTTGGAAGGATATTAATATGTTTGAGCCTTTTCTATTTCCAATTATACCGAGTCCTTAAAAAAAGGAAGACAGTTTTGGAAAGATAAATTCAAATCCTTAATTTCGTTTCGAATAAATAGTCATTGTACATTTGATCAGTAATGTATATATTGTATGTAAGTAATTATGTGTTGCGAGATCAGTAATATTGAAACAGTGGTCAGTAATTTACATCTATAATATTACATTGTACTGAGATCAGTAATTTATTCATGTTACTCAAGTAATACATATTCAGTTCTCAAGTAACTATTGTTGTGATCAGTAATTAAGTATGTAAATTACTAATGTTCATACAAGAAGTACTGATTACAATTATCCATTTTACTGTACTCATTTTGATTGTTACTAATGTCCATCCCCGCCTTCTTTACTGATGTAGTCTATTTAGTTACTTGCAATACATCAAGTGTTACTAATAGCTACGTATAAATTACTGATGTAGTCTATTTAGTTACTTGCAATACATCAAGTGTTACTGATAGCTACGAATAAATTACTGATGTAGTCTATTTAGTTACTTGCAATACATCAAGTGTTACTGATAGCTACGTATAAATTACTGATGTAATGTATTTAGTTACTTGCAATACGTCAAGTGTTACTGATAGCTACGTATAAATTACTAATGTAGTCTATTTAGTTACTTGCAATACGTCAAGTGTTACTGATAGCTACGTATAAATTACTGATGTAGTCTATTTAGTTACTTGCAATACGTCAAATGTTACTGATAGCTACGTATAAATTACTGATGTAAGTCTATTTAGTTACTTGCAATACGTCAAGTGTTACTGATAGCTACGTATAAATTACTTAACTTGTATTTGATAGAAAGAACTTGTATTTTTTTAAGATACATAAGTAACTATGAATGGATTTTAATCAGTAAGAATGATAAAATAGAAAGTAATACATGATATATTATCAGTAACATATGCAAATGTCATCAGTAACTTGGTATAATTTTTCTGAAATAATGATTTCGCTATCTAAATCCAATTGTGAGACATCCATCTTCGCTCCTTTTGATACGATCTTTTCATGATTCAAATCCATCCACGAAGCATCGTTCATCATTGCTTCTTTGGAATCATGATCAGTTTCCATTCACAGATGATCCATCGCATTTGAAACTGAAAATGAGAACTAAAAAACAAACGATCAAATTCTACAAAAAAACAATAAATAAATGTCTAATAAACAACGAAAAAACTTACAAATCGAGGACTTGAAGACAATCTTCTTTCGTCGCTGGAGATCTTGAGATTTCGCAGGAAGACGAATCCATAGATGATTTTGGAAATTTCGAAAATAAATACAATGCAACGTCGGAGAGACTTAATTACGAATTAAAAAAGGAAATCAGTCACAAGGAGAATGCGGGGGGAGTTTGTTATGGTAAGGATTGACGCTAAAAAAAGGGAATGGATGAGATAAAATAGGATCATTAGATCATGATCTGAAGGATGAAAGCAAGGGCTCATTTGAACTCAAATGGGCACAATGCTCTCTGGATAAATTCCCTATATATATATATATATATATATATTGTTAAACGAGGTTACACCTTGGGTGTAGCCAATTGGCTACTCCTACCCCTATTTTCCCTCTATTTTTTTATTTTTGGAAAATGAAAATATGTATATTCATCACTATATCCCCCGAACATGTTATTCCAATTTCGTCAGAAACATAGGCCCATATGCCATCCATCTGAAGGAGGTCAATTTCAGCAATTCTGAGACCGTTAAAATTTGACAGTCTTGATGGAGGGGATAGAAGTCTCAAATTAAGTCGAGTTTTTAATAACACCATGGTGACATATTGTGATCTAAATTCCAATAGATTTCATTTTAGAAAAATAAAAAAAATACAAGGGAAAAGAGGTGGGAGTATGTAAGTTAACTACACCCAAGGAACATACTCTTTTTCTACCATATATATATAGGGAAAAACTTGAATTGAGGTGGCGTCTCTTTTCAATCACCGTGCGGCAAGCCTCTTCATCCGTCCGACTGTAATCTACGGTTCTCTTAAAAATTACCAACTGAGTGTCAAAAATACACATACATAGAAGAGAGACAACCATTGCGTTTTTAGGTCTCTCTACGGCAAGCTTTGTTTTATAGTAAAGTCTTTCCCAGTGTACAGATTGGTGACATAAACGTTGAATCAATTAGTCTATATTCTAACCCTAATCATATGATTGGGTAAAATTTTGATATATCAAGCGGACGATGGTATTTTATCTGGCCCTTTGATTCACTACTAAAAAAATTAACTTCAGCAACAAATGATTTAACATTCATTGTTATATCCTCCGTGGTCAACAAATAACTAACAATGTATATTATGTGTTGTTTGATTCTTAAAATCTGCATATGATATCGTATTTGTTATTGCATTGCTAAATTGTTGGCAACAGACTTTTTTAATCATTGCTAAACTTGCAATGATTAGTAACATAATTATCAAAGACATCAATAGATTAGTGTCGTTATAAAATAATTTAACAAGTAATATAGCATTCATTATGAATTACAAGAATACAAGATAATTTGCAAGATATAATATATCTATATCAGAATATATGACATCGACATCAAATTGTAATCCAATGTATCACGTTGATGGCTTACCATAAAAATGATAAGACATCATCTCATTTGAAGGACCCTCTGCACACGCACACACAACATGCACATCGCACCATACACACATGCATACACACATAAGACAAACAAATACACATATATAGGGATAACTTCAAAGGAAGTGACACCTCATCATACATTCCGTACTACATACCATATTACACATTTGATCTTGATCAACGATCCGTGATAAAACCACCAATCCATCTAAATCCCACTCGCAACACAACCACTAATCGTCTATATTTAGAAACTAATAGTTTTCTACCCTTTTCTCTTTATTTAACACACTGCTACTTGATTGCATGGATAATTATCTTCCATTCACATTAGTAATGACTAAATATAGTGATTTCCTACGTAAGGGGATCTACTTCTTTCATATTCTCTTCCTCCTCCAGTCCAGATTCAATGGGCCGTCCTTCATCAAATCCTAATATTTCACGACCAAAATTACCTGATATTCTTGATATTATATGGGTAACTCCTATTTATTTATAATGATATTGATTTGATTATTCGAATAATATTTTAGTGCCGGAATATGTATATTTTCTCATTTTTTCAAATCTCAATACTTATTTTCCACCTACTAATATTTTCATACTGAAATATATGTTTCTTCCTCATTTTTTAATCTCACTACATGTTGTAATAAATAAACTTTTTATTTTACATACCACCATACATTTACAAAGGAATTCTGAACTTTATAAAAAATCGTCAAAGGTTCACGCGTCATCTTGACAAAAAATATTGACAGAAATTGAGAAACATTGTCGATATATTGTAAATATGCAATTCATTTTACAAAAATTAAACAAAATTCACAAAAAGCTAATGTATCTACAAAGATACGATTGGTTGAAAACCCATCGACTGTCGACAAAATAACAAAGGGATGTATTAAATGTCATATTTGAGGATAATAATTCAAAGGTTATTTTGCAAATCTGCAATTTCATTTTACAAAAATCATAATAAGTTTACAAAAAGATGTAGATCCCCCATGTCTAGCTTTTGCACTTGATCCTTCCTTTTCTTTCATCCCCCAATAAATCTTTCATACTCCTAATCTTCCAATCCTCTCCTACTCAAACTTCCACCTTTTTTATGGGGAAGGCCACCTTGAGCCTTTCAAAATTGTACAACTATCTGTCTCTCTTTCTAACACCTTTAACTTCATTATCTGAAAAATGCCAAACTTCTCTTATATCTCATTCTTTTTCCACAAAGAACCATCATCCCATTCATTGACCTGTTGAGGTAACTCATCAAACCATTTCAATATTATTCTATCACAAATCATTTCATAATTCAAGTCCTCTTATGGCACGAATGACAAGTTCCTTTGAACCTACCTTATGGTCTGGTAGTAGAAGCAGTGATCTCCCACTCTAAAGACCAGGGTTCAACCCCACTCTCCCCTCATTAACCACTAAAAAAATTAAAAAAAAAAGTAATGACAAGTTCCTCCTCCATCTTCTCATTACAAGGAACCTTGAATAAATTGAATCACCCAAATCAATACCCTCCTTGACGCCTCAGAGCGACTTAGAACCAATATCACAATCATCCTCGGCACTAAACCAACTCTTACCCAAACTTAGCTCCCGAAAAGGGAGGTATCCCCCTTCTTCAACCTTTTGATTCTCATGTTCTTGTTCTCAGGACTGCAGTTGTCCTCAACTTGATCACTCCTCTAGAATTTGCTACACCTTCTATTGTTGAATCTACTGTCCACAAAACCGATCACTGATCAACCAATACCTTCTGTTGTACACAAATTCGCGGATACCTTAAGTAGAATAGAGCATCACATGTCAGAAGATGCAAGGTCTGTCCACCTCGTTACTTTGAAGAGACAAACCCTGAAAGTTGTTGAGTGCAACAACTAGCTGCAATCCATTGTTGCTCATGCTGCACATCATCATCCAAAGGCTCTTGTAGTTGTTCATCCATCTGGTGGGCATCCATCTAGCACCTCAAGATAGATATCATTCACTGATTTATGCAGTGTCAACACTCTCAGCATGCAAATCCTCCCATCTCACCCCCTTGTCTTTCAATTCCTCGATCTCCTCTATAAGTGATTCCTCATCATGAGCTGCCTCAGTCCTCTTCCATGTCTCATAAGTAGCCCATTTCTCCTTACAGCATCTGCTTGCATTTCCTCAATGGCTGCTTGTTGCAATTCAGTAGAATCTGCATGGTTCACAAGTTGCCCTAAATTATCAAGTTACACATTGGATTTCCATGGAGCTGTATCCTGATAATAAGGTTGATTTGGATAAAAATCAGCAACCTTCAGTTACTTTCTGCAGACAAGCGATGTTGGCTTGAACTGAAGCAACTGCTGACCTGTCTCAGCGCAGCACTGAAGTTGTTTGCTTCTGATGAGAACCACCATTCAACTTGCAGCTATCTCGATGGAAATGGATTCAAAATGTCCGCTTATTGTGGTGGTTAAGTGCTGCTGCTGATGGGCACTCTTTTGCTCTAATGAGACACTCCAAGACAATGGCCTGGAACTCAAAACCTAATGCTGTCCGCAATTGGTGCTCTCAGAACCATCAACCAGATGATTGTTCAAAGGTTGCTGCTGCAAAGAGTCTTGTATACTTGGATCCCAATTTTATCTCAAGGGCATTCAAAGCCATCCCTTTCTGAAGTCTCAGTTTGATTTTGTACATCCTATTTCACTATTTGTTTCCATCCACATTGACTCAAATCTTCTTGTAGATTCCCTTCAGTTTTCTTCCTCTGCTAATTTACACTCCTTCAATGTACATTCAATGACAACAAGCATAACAGAAATTAAGGATCTTTTCATACACAATGTGTTCCTTGAACACTTGAAATCCATTTGGAATCATCACATAATGGATTCTAGGCTGAAGGAGATCGATCTCCATGCAAATCCTCAGATAACTTGGCTTAGTAAATCCGTCACACCCTGCTCCACGCAAATATATGCTTACCCTTTCTTTCATGGATGAAGCCCGACAGCTCTTGGTCCCCATAACATCCTTTTGAAGCTCGCAATCAACTGTTTATTCCGCATTAGCAGGGCCCACTGATTTCCCTGCCTCAGAAAAAATGTGGCCTAAGAAAGCCACTTCCCACAAGCAGAGCTCACATCTTGTACTTAGCATGCATCTTGTACTTGCTCAGTGTGGTCAACACCTATCTGAGATGTGGACAATGGTGATCATTATCCAAAGAGTATAAAATGCATATGAAAATATTGGCGAAACAGAAAAAAGATGTGGAAACCCAATCCAGCATATACGTGAACACCACCAAACATTCGCCAACCAAAAGAGCATCACCAGGAAATCATAGTCCCCATATCTAATACAAAAGATGGACGTAGAAATGTTAGATTTCTTTTCCAGAATTGAGCAGCAGCTACACCACAAGTCAACCTTCAAGAACCTCACAACGAAAAGTTGATCAAAGATGTTGTCAATCTAAGATAATAGGTAAAGATTCCTGGTCATCACTTTGTTCCATTAACAGCGTCGTAATCATATAGACCAATGCTTCTTAACAAAAAGGACTGGAACTTCCCAAGGAGTTGGCAGGTGGATATAAAGTCCTACTGTGATGCATACGCCACATGTTGTGGTTGAATACTTGGCAAATGTCACCATTATGAAAAGTTAACATTCGCTGCCTGAAAAATCAGTATCTGCAACGGAATACAGGTGGGATTTGACTCGAATAAAGAATGAGGATTTTAAGTGAAACCCTCCATGAAATTTAATAAGTGTTGTATATATAACCCTTGAAATAGCTAAAGGTCTACCAGATAGCAGGTAATCTTACATAACTACAGTGACCGAGCCAACAAAATTCAGCACATCCACATATAATCCAAGAGAGTAAATAGTTTAAAGGAGGTACTCAAGCCAAGATGCTTTTAACTTTCCTAATGCACACAAGTATATTAGATGCAACTAACATATATCCAGATGCCTTGACCTTTCCTGATCAACAGCAAAAATATGCTCATTAAAACAATAATTACCACTGATCACTCTAGAATCTAGACTCCCAAACCAGCAGCAAAGATCTGTTCATAAAAACAATAATTATTAGGAATAACACTAGAACCACTTGATAGAGCCTGGTACATATATTTATCCACATTAATCCAGTCCCAATTAAATTGTTTACTGTCACAACCTTACAAGTTCTTTACACAGCTCATGATAACTGATATAAAAAAATGCATAGTGCTACTTGAGGAAAAGCCAAAAGAACCCAACAGAAGTTAGAAAACACCCTATCATATGGAATGCAACACAGATGATATGGATATTAGTTTGGAAAAGATTTTTCTATATTAGCTGTATCAATCCAGGAATGATGAGGGAAATCATACTGCATCTCCAGGGCCTTCAGGCCAGCTTCTTCGAAGACCCCTACCACTTCTTTGAATACAAATGCATTGCCTTCTTCAGTGAGATGCAAACCATCACTGAAATATAAATGAGATGAAATTATTATACAGAGACCGTTTCAGAAATGGTATGTGGTCAGTAGTTGAAGTGTCAGTAATAAAATTAAAATAAATATGCAAGAGAGCTTGCAGACCTCAAATATTTCTTCTCCCATCCCGCAACTTCTTGCATCAATGACCACAAATTAATATATGGAAGATGCAGCTCCTTAGCGACCTCCATACATTCTTTTGCATATATTCCGGCCACCTCATTTGTCCTTTCAGGTAACTTGGCAGCTTTATCACCATACAAGGATCTAGAACAAGTGATGGTGGAAAATCAATATCCGAAAAGTATGAATGTCATTCAAAAGATATGATGGCACTCTTAAAAAAGTATTAAGAGATTTATATGTGCTTAAACAATCACGAGAGAAAAAAATCAGAGAACCAAACATAACAGAGATTTATGCAGGTTCACCTTCCCCTAAAAACTGTAATGAGCCTAAAAACTATGTAATGTGCCTAAGCTTTGCCTACATGAGCTTACAAATTCTCAAGAACTATTTTTGTAGTACAGGCCTGTTGGAGTATGCGTCATTTGTAGGTGGGTTATTGGATCCCTTCAGGTTCCAATTGACACACCCACTTATGTTTAGTCCCACATCTACCAGTTGTCGGTCTTGGAGAGTCAGTGGGGGCTATATAAGAAGCCCCACACCTCCTGTAACAGATGAGAGAAAGTGCAATGAACACATCATCCTTTTGAGGCGTTCTTCCGTGGTTTCATCCCACTCCTTAGGGAGTAGGGCTCCACGTAAAAATCCCGATGTTCTTTCATGTTTATTTTGTATCTCTGATATTACGCTTCTGCATTCTACATTTTCTAACATGGTATCAGAGCCTATGTTGATTTTCTAACGGGGTATTAGAGTGGGTCGATTCTTGTTTGATTTTTTGAAGAATTCGAGTTTCAGTTTTTAGGTTTTTTTTTGAAACCCTAATTTTCTGTTGTCATATACTTTTGGAAGATTAATTCATGTAGATCTATTGTTCGATCAAGTTCGTGTTGTAGGGTTTAGATGAAACCCTAGAAAATTATTCTACGATCATCCCCTCTGCGACGCATGAGGCACTACCAACCCTCGAGCAGGGGCCACATCTTTCAGCCGGAGGCGTCGCATTTTCCAGCAGCAGTCGTTGCCCTCCTAGACGACTACACCGCGAAGCCCTAGCTGCATTAAAAAAATATGAAGAAAGAAGAGGGGCTCGCCGCCCTCTTCCCAGTTCCAAGTAGCTATCAAATGGTGGCGCAACATCTCGCGATCTCTCCTCTCACCACCAATCGGTGCATCTCCTCCTATCGACGGTGCTAGACCCCATCATTCCCAGCAAGCAGCAGCGCCACCCTCCCTTCCTCTCAGAGCGGGTTCGATTCTCGAGGATTTATTTCTGTTCATGTTTTGTTCGAGATTCGATTAAGAAAGCAAATTCGATCCTTGTTTTTTTTTTGAAAGCTCAAAAAAAGGGGGAGTCACTCGATGGTGATCGCCCCAATATATTAAAACAAAAGGGGAATATACAAAGGAGAAACAAGAAAAAGAAACTTTACAAAGACGGTCCGCGGAGACGCAGGTCACAAACGATAGGGCCTGCCAAAAACCATCAAAGGACTAGCCACTGTCCCAATCCTGTAAGAAACGCTTGGCACGAATAATGATATTTTCTATGTAAAAACATTGTCCAGAAAAAATCGCCTCGTTCCTCCCAAGCCAGATGCTCCAAACCCGAGAGATTGGGTCCAGAATAGACCTCCTGTCCCTGCCCCCAGTTGAGATCAGGGTGTCGCATAAAGCAGCAAATGATACGGGATTGATCCAAGGGAGGTCCTCCCAAATCAAGCGCACATGGCCGCAGTCGAAGAAAAGGTGAGTTATTGTTTCCTGTTCCGCTTCGATCCTTGTTTATTCTTGAAGATTTTTTATTCATGATCTTTTTAAATTTCAAGATCTAGGGTTTTTCAAAACCCTAAACATGTTTTTCGTTCCTGTACAAATCGAGTCAGCTGCAACGCCAAAGTTCTAGGGTTTTTCTTGAAACCCTAATCCTGTACGGATTTCTTCGGCCTTGAAGATTATCACCATATTTTCCTATATTCAATTCGAGTTCCAGTTCATGGAACCCTAATGATGCGATGTCTTCTTTTCCAGCGGCAATCCCTGCATCACAAGCCCTAGTTTTTATGCGTCAACAGAAAGCCGCAACTTCAGATCGGATCCGTCGCTCGCGCAAAGTTCCACATACGCGAGGGCATCTTGACTTTCAGGTGGCTCCAGACGGAACCTCATCCGATCTTCGCCTTCCATGCAAGGGTGCACATATGCATGACTCCAAATCAAAACGGATGCCCTAAACCTCGAGCTAGTCAGTGGTGCTGATGGGTTCCCGTGTGAAACCCTGGATATAGTTTCAAAGAAAAGAAGCGATGACTCTCTAGTTGGCAGTGGCGGGTTCCTCGGAACCCTAATGGTTTCGAAGAAGATGGCCCCCAATCGTCCATCTCTGCCTGGCGATCATCCAACAAGCCTTCCTCCTGCGAGACCTCATCTCCAAGGCACCTACTCACAATCCGATCTTACCATGAACCATAGGTGACGAGCCCTTCAGTCGGGCTTCCAAAGCGACGGCTCCTACTTCAGGCAACCTAAAGTGGTGGCAGTGACACCTACTTCCATCTCCATGTGGCAGCTCTGCGCGATGTTGCTTCTCCTCCCAGGCGGCGATGCCGCTCATCCTCTAGGCCCTTTTATTCCCTCGCAAGCGATGCACCATCGCCCCTTCACGTAGTATCCAACACTTGGCGGCGTCGAGCCCTATCCTCAGTCGCGGCGGCAGTGCTATCTCGAGAAGAGCCCCCATCCGGTGGAGCCTTTCTTGGAAAGGGTTCCCATTCAGGGAACCCTACATAGAGCCTCAATTTCCTTGGAGCCTTGCAGGAGGCGATGCAAGCTATGTTTTGAAAAAAATAGGCCCAATTTGGTTTTTGGGTTGAGTTTTCAAAAAAAAGGAAAAAAAAGGAAGCATGAAGTTTAGGCCCAATTTGGGCCGTGAGTGAAAGAAAGAGATTTTTTTAAAAAAAGTGAGTACAAAAAAACCGTATGCTTTTAAAAAAAACGACGTCTATATATATATATATATATATATATTGTGGAAAAGAGAGACGAATGAGATATCTCTTCCATAGAACTAGGGTCTCTTATATAAAGAGAAAACCCTAGAGAGTACAAAAGGAAAAATACATAAAAAAACTCTGAGGGGTTACGAGACCCGAACATTTGAAGGTTACGGAACCAGAAGGGTTGAGGATTACGGAACCTGAAGGGTTACGAACATAAATGTAAGTATAATAACTCAAACACTCCCCCCTTAAGTTGGAGCATATTTGTCGATCATGCCCAACTTGGATACTAAGTACATGAGGTGCTTTCTTGGAAGAGCCTTTGTGAAGATGTATGCAAGTTGAAGTTCAGTGGAGATGTGTGGAGTGTTGATTCATCCTCCTCGTACTGCATCACGAATGAAATGGCAATCAACTTCAATGTATTTTGTCCGCTCATAGAAAACTAGATTGGTGGTGATGTACGTGGCAAACTTGTTGTCGCAGTATAAGGGCACAGGAGTGGTGACTGACAAACCAAGTTCTGTTAGAAAAGAGACAAGCCATGTGATTTCGCAGGTGGCCTGAGCCATTGCCTTGTATTCTGCTTCCGCACTGGATCTGGAGACAACTGTTTGCTTCTTGCTTCGCCAAGTGACAAGGTTATCCCCAACAAACATGGTGTATCCCGTAGTGGATCTGTATAGGAGGAGACATTAGTGTGCCCATTCACCCCATAGAAGAGTCCACGTCCTGGATCTGGAGACCAATGTTTGCTTCTTGCTTCGCCAAGTGACAAGGTTATCCCCAACAAACATGGTATATCCTGTAGTGGATCTGTATAGGCGGAGACATTAGTGTGCCCATTCACCCCATAGAAGAGTCCATGTCCGGGAGATTCCTTCAAATATCAAAGGATTAAAAGAACATCCTGCCAATGACTGTAAAGAGGCTTGTCAATATGCTGACTGGCTCTGCTCATAGGCAGCATATGATATATATGACCTAGTAACAGTGAGATAGAGTAATATTTCCACTAAGCTTTTATACCTTGTTGCATCCTCAAAAGCTAGATTAGTAATTGTTGAATATTTTCTCACTTATGCAGGGATACCAGATGGCTTTCATCCAAGTAGTCCTGCCTCAGTCAGAATATCAAGGCAATACGTCCTCTGTCAAAGATGGAGCCCCTCTGTAGTGTGCATTACCTCGATGCCAAGAAAATAACGAAGATGGCCGAGGTCTTTCGTAACAAAGACCTTCTGGAGGAAGGTCTTGGTTTCCTGAATATCGTCTACATCATCTCCTGTGACAACCATATCATTAACATAGACAACAAGAATGACTGTGCTAGTAGACCGTTGACTAACAAAGACAGAGTAGTCAGATGTTGTCCTCCGAAAACCAAATGTGTTGATCTCCGTAGTGAGCCTATCAAACCATGCCCCGGGGCTCTGCTTCAGGTCATAAATGGTCTTACGTAGTCGACATACATGCTTCCCCTTGACTACATACTCCGGCGGTTGCAACATGTAGACCTCCTCCTCAAGTCACCATAAAGAAAGGTGTTCTTCACATCAAGTTGATAAATGAGCCAAGCCTTGTTGGCAGCAACAGAGAAAATGGTATGTATCGACCCCATTCTGGCAACAGGCGAGAAAGTCCCAAAAAAATCAACTCCAAAGGTTTGTGTGAAACCTTTGGTAACAAGTCTGGCTTTCAACATGTCAATAGAATCATCATGCGATCATCTGGTTGTGAAGACCCATCGACAAGCCACCGGGCGAACTCCCGAGGGACACGGCACAAGATCCCACGTGCCCCGAGAGGTAAGTGCATCCATCTCCTCATCCATGGACTGTCGCCAACCATGATCCTACGTTGCATTGAAATGATCTCTTGGAATAGAAATAGCATTCAGGACATCTGCAAATATCTTGTCACGGCTAGATAAACCATCTGTAGAAGTAAAATGTAACATGGAGTGATATGTACATTGCATTTTTTGCTTGCATAGAGCTATAGGAAGCTCCTCAGGTACATCTGGTGTAGCAGTAGTGGGAGCACTCGAAGTAGTCATATCATCCTGCATAAAAGGGGCAGGCAAAGGTACATAGACCGGTATAGAAGGTACAGAGGTACGCTAGAGAGTATAAACGATTAGTAGAGGAGGGAGGTCCAGAGGAATGTCACTCACAATCTATGTGAAATAACTTGTTTCCTCAAAGAAAGTGACGTCAACAGACACATAGTATCGATGCCCAACAGGATCATAGCAACGATAGCCTTTCTGGATACGAGAGTACACAAGAAAGACATATTTGATGGCACAAAAGGATAATTTGCCAGTTGCATGAATGCTATGAACAAAGGCAATACAACCAAAAATTCGCAGAGGTATAGGAAAAGAAGATTCAATAGGGTAAAGTAAGGAAAATGGAGTTGTCCCTTCTAGAACAGACGAAGGAACACGGTTGATGAGATAAACTGCAGTAAGGATAACATCTCCCCAGTAATGTTTAGGAACACTCATTTGACTAAGAAGAGATCTAGCAACATTTAGCAAGTATCGGAGTTTCCTCTCAGTTATACCATTCTGTTGTGAGGTATATGGACATTATGTTTGGTGAACAATTTCCTGGGAGGCAAAGAAAGAGGTCAAGTCATGTTGGGTTAACTCAAGAGCATTGTCAGTACGAATGATCTTAACAATGCTAGAAAGAAAGTTTTAACATATTGAAAGAGATTTCTGATAATTTGATTAATCTTCGAATGCTCCTTTACTAGATATACCAAAGAAGATCGACTATAATCATCAACGAAAACTATAAAATAGCGATGACCACTTAATGTGCAGATCGGACAAGGTCCCCAAACATCATAATGAACAAGATGAAAAGCAGCAGTATTACGAGACTAGTACGATCAGGAAACGAAGCTCGATGATGTTTCCTGAATTCACACGCCTCGTACTGAAAGGGATTTATAGCAGAGAGTTCAGGAAATATCATAGAGATGGCCTTGGCAGAGGGATGCCCAAGGCGCAGATGCCATAGGAGCGGATCTTCGAAGATGGACGCAACACCCACAAAATTGGAATCTGAGAGTATGTCAAGATAATATAAGTCGTTCTTCTCATGACCCCTACCAAAAATCTTCCTTGTCTGAAAGTCCTGAAAATAACAACAAGACTCATCAAATATCACACGGAAATGAAGCTCAACACAAAGCATGTGAACTGACAGCAAGCTAAGAGGAAAATTAGGAGCACAGTGAACCCCAGAAAGTCAGAGCTTGGTAGAGAATTTCATAGTTATGACAGTAGTAATCGGTGATTGAGTCCCATTAGCGACTCGAACTGACTTCACAGAGGTAGATGGCACGGAAGAGGTGAGCAAACTACCTTCTCTAGTGAGATGAGTAGAGGCACCGGAATCAATAATCCAAGTTGGAGCAGGAATGACAACAGAGTTGGCTATTGTACCTGAAGGAGTAGCTAGAGCAGCAATGGTAGTGTTACTAGTGGTAGTAGGCCCTGGAATTTGAAGGATCTGCATCAGGCGGGAGTAATCTGCGTCATTAAGATGAACAGTCTTGCCACTGGAGGTTGTTGTAGGCGATGCCTCTTCCACATCATAGTCATTCTCTTAGGTATTATTGGTGTGATAAGAAGGTACGCCAAACTTCTACCAGCATCATTCAGTCGGGTGGTTCCACCTACTACAGTGAGTGCATGGGGCAGTAGAGTCTCACCCACGACCACAGCCAAAGTCACGGCCTCATCCGAAATTCCGTCCACGTCCATGACTTGGATCACGATCGCGTCCTCCTCATAAATCGTATCTGCATCCTCACCCAGATGAGACAATGTGTGCAACGTCCTCTGTTGAAGGTAAGACGGGAGGTTGGGCAGTCGATGTCTCGAGTTGTTCAAGTCAGCCAAAGATGGCCTTCATTGTTGGCAGTGTGTCTGATATAAGAAATTGCTCCTTTACTGCATGGTATCTAGACCATCAAGAAAGCAGTATATCTGTCGATCAAAACGCTCTTGTATATGTTTGGTGCAACATAAGGACTGGAATATTGCAAGCTCCTCATACCGGCTGGAGAGATGCCTGTAGTACTCGCCTGTAAATGTCTGCAAGGCGTGACATCGTCTTTTTCTGGGAGTATGTTTGCTCGAGATCCTCCCACATTTCCTTGGCCGTATTTTTGTAAAGAAGATTTGAGGCAAAATAGAGCATCAACACTGTTGGTCATCCAATTGATAACCAAGTAGTTGTCTGCCTACCAGTTTTCGTACTCTTTATCCTTTTCATTTAAAGGATCTTTAGTCAGAATGTAGAGTTTCCTCTGACCACCAATGAACACCATAAAAGATCGAGACCAGAGCACGTAATTTTATGTGCCCTTGAGTTTGATAGTAGTGCCTTGTGTCATGTGTCCAAAGGCTTTGTCTCGGTAGAAGAATGTGCCATGGTGGTCTTAAAATAGAAAGAAGATCTTGTGATCAACTAAGGATGCATAAAAGGGCTAGAAAATGCCCTAGAAGTCACGTTTGCCCTTGAAGAAGGGCTGAAAAACCTTAACGAACAGCAGATTTGGATTCCTGACAACAATCCGGAATGAGTTTTGGATTTCCAAAAAGACCTACAGTACCCGTGGAGGTTAGCTGTGGGGCTGACGACCTCCGTAGGAGGTCCTGGAAGTGCCGGGCAGTGCTAGCGGGAGGGTTGTGGCCCCCTAGCTGAACTAGCAGGCCTCCGTATATGGTTCCAACAATATCAGTAGGTGGCAGGTGAAGATCGAGACCAGAGCACGTAATTTTCTATGCCATTGAGTTTGATAGTAGTGCCGTGTATCATGTGTCCAAGGGCTTTGTCTCGGTAGAAGAATGTGCCATGGTGGTCTTAAAATAGAAAGAAGATCTTGTGATCAACTAAGGATGCATAAAAGGGCTAGAAAATGCCCTAGAAGTCACGTTTGCCCTTGAAGAAGGGCTGAAAAAACCTTAACGAACAGCAGATTTGGATTCCTGGCAACAATCCGGAATGAGTTTTGGATTTCCAAAAAGACCTACAGTACCCGTGGAGGTTAGCTGTGGGGCTGACGACCTCCGTAGGAGGTCCTGGAAGTGTTAGGCAGTGCTAGTGGGAGGGTTGTGGCCCCCTAGCAGAACTAGCGGGCCCCCGTATATGGTTCCGGCAACATCAGTAGGTGGCAGGTGCTAGAGATGCTCCTTCGGGGTCAAGCTACTGCATTGGAGGCAATTGGAGGGCCTTGCGCGGGGCACTAATTCAGGGAAGAGGGCTCGCACAGGCTTTTGCGAAGCTTGAAGGTGGTGGTGGGGATTTCAGGTCAGAACCCCGATCTAGGACCGTTGCTCAGATACCATGTGGAAAAGAGAGACGTATAGTAGCTCCAGTGAGAAGCTGAGTACGTGTTGCATCATACTTTGTATCAAGGCCGACCATGAAAAGTCCAACAATTGTGGAGTTCCTAAATGCCTTCTGCTGCTCCAGAGATGTCGTAACAGGCATTTAGCTATGAAGCTTCTCAAACATGTCGCGGAGTGAACTGTAGTACACGTGCATAGGACAACCATTCTGCTTGGCCTTGTAGATGTCAAACTGTAGCTGAAGAATCTTGGCTTCATTCTTTGCCTGAGCATCGGTGGAAGCCAAAATGTCCCACATCGCCTTGGCGGTGGGTTTGTTCAGAATATCATTGACTATCTCTGTGGTGAGGGTCCCACATAGCCAAACATGCGCATATGTGTCATGTTGCTTCCAAGAAGCATTTGCCTCAGTCTTATCCGTTGGTTCTGAATCTGTCAAGATGTGCTCCTTGTTGTTGCACTGCATGAGGACGAGAAACTGCATGGACCACAACTCATAATTCCCATCCATCTTAGCGAGGGAGCCGGGCTATTGAAGGCTCCGGATGAAAAAATATCACCCTTGTTCTCTAACATGATAGGAAAACCGTCGAACAATGGAGCTCAACTGGAGTGTAGACCAATATGAACAAGTTTGCACGATCAAACAGAGGATTAGTTGTACGTGTAAACTCATACAATCATCCTCATCAATCTCCGATGTGTGCTAGGGCCGAAAAACTTGATATATGGGTCTGAAATCGCGTTTTCCGATCAAAATCAGATCGATTCAGATTGCCACTCGAGCCGCAGAGGTGTATGAATGTGTACAAGAAGTCCCGTGGCGGTTTGGGGGGGCCGAGGGAGGGCCTAGGTAGCCTGGGGTGGTCTGATCGTCAGCCTGGGTGGCCTGGTGTAATATCCGGATCCGAATGAACTGAAGCTCCTGTCAAGAAAAGGATGTTGCAAGCAAGTTTGGATCTCCAAAGTGGAGATATTCAAAGGTACACATCTCTCTTCACTTTAGTTTCATTAAAGTCAATGTTGGAGTCTCTAATTCAGTTTTTTTTACGTTGTTGTCCATCAGGTATTTTAGCTATTGTTGTATGTTAGACAAAGCCGCAAAATCCCTCCAAACTTAGAGGATCAAAGGTACAATCTTTCTCCCTCCTCTTGCTGCCTCCATGCATGACTTAGCCTATAAAATTTTTATTACAAAAAGTCTTCTAGGTATCTGGGGTGGAACATAAAAACCTCATAACTGATATTATCTTATAAGAAAGTACTGGTCATATCAAACTCACAAATAAGCCAACTTTTGGTGCACCTGGACTCCATACTGGTTACTAGAGAAAAGTCTTTGATGTAATCAACTCCATACGTATAAGAGAATTCTTTTACTGAAGACTCTCTTTAAGCCAATCAACCTTACCATCAAGTGTATGCTCTATAGGAAATAAGCATCGACAGGAAACAAGAGTGACATTCAAAATAAAGAACATGAGGTTAGAGGAGCATTCTTCTTATCATTCATGACCTAACTTCATTTAGAGTTTTGTGATATATCAATATAATATCTTAGAATCAATATAGTTAATATTACATCAATGGATTGCACTCGGGATCAGATTAATCATTACTCGTAATAATTAAAGATAGAATGGTGAACGCATGATCTCACCCCTTCACATAGGGAAACCAACTAAGGTAAAGAAGCATCTTGAGCAATGTTTGATGATGGGCTAGATTTGGATTGTTCATGAATTATGATTATGCTGCACTATTGAAAGTTCACATTCCTACCACCTGTAGAAATCGTAATCACTTTTATCTATACCATTATAACTTTGTGTAAACTAGGTTGGGGGAGTGATACCTTCTGAACATATTTTTTGGATAGAAGTTCGAAATTAGATGCATATGTCCATTGGCTACAACCGATCGACATCAAAATCTACTGAGGATTGTTCAATTAGTGAAACCCTTACTTCACATATGAACATTGTAAGCCTTGCAACATATGACCATGCTGCCACATTTTTTATAAAAGACTATGGATGGCCTTATTATGATCGACTTCTATCTACCTATGAGACACTGCTCGAATAAGAGGGCTTAATCATCATAGGCAATCTCCTTAATGCCACCGGTTAATTTCACATGTACAAACATTGATCGGATGTAATATCTTACTCATATTGGAGCAAATATGATCTTCTGAGAATTCATCTTTTAAAATATTAAAACTCTTCTCTCAAAGTCAACTCTTAAGATCTTTACGAATAAGAAATCATCAATCAATTGATCATTATGTATAATCTACTATTCATACGATCTATTATATATATGATGTTATGGCAAATGATCAGAAAACACTCCTTTGATGTCTCAACTGGAACTGGTACAATTAAGCCGTGATTCTTCTATAGGTACCATATAAAATAAAATGATAATGATTAGCTAGATCCATATCCAAAGCATAGATGGTAATCTTATGATTTTAGATATGATAGCATGTGACCAAAAAGACCGATCATCTTCGTAAATTAATCTTTAGGCATACACTACTATCTATACATATCACCAAAGATAGGTAATGACAAAATACCTAGATTTGTAAAGTCAATCATTGAAGAGATTGAGAAATGATGGGGTAGATGAATAAGTGATATCAATGATGAATCAATTATATCAATAAGATCGTTGATCAAAAAGACCTAGATCTGTACAATCAACCACATAAAGGATTAAGAAAGGATGAGGGATCAAGTCATTGATGACTGATAATTAAAAGTGCCAGTCACGGTGACCTTTACACCTAACTGTGCGAAGGTGCGGTGACCCTCAGCTGGGCGGGAGATAGGAAGCCCAGTTAGGGCAGCAGCCGCTTAGTGCGCGGGTCTAGGATCCCAGTCTTTTTCTCGATTTGTTTCGCGAGCGCTCGCAGTTTTTACACCTCTCTGGGATCCACAGGTTTTGTTTTAAAGACCAGTTCCGCTGACCCTTGTTCTTTAGGGTACCTAGGCTGGAGGGTCCTTGGTTTTAGTTTTTCGAGCTCGTTTGCCCGTACCGGTCGGGCCGGTTTTTCTTTTAGAGTGACTTTTCCGAAGAGTCTCTCTCACCCGTCTCAGTGGCGTAGTTTTGGAGTAGATGTATCCCTCTATTGGATCGCACTTCCAATTAGAGGGCGAGACGGAAGAGCATTTTGTAGGCAACCTCACCGCTTGAGTTTTTGTTTACTTTTCGCCTACAGACTTGGCGATGCTACATCGAATCATCCATGTATACATTTGAATCCTCTATGGCTACATCTGAATCAGTTACAATTAAATTTGGAGTTACACTTGAGATTGGATTGAATCACAAATGAGTTTGGCTAAAGTTGAGATGAATTACAGTTGAATTGGTTACACTGAGCTTGGTTACAGTTGAGTTGGTTGTAGTTGAGCTTAGTTTCCATTGAGCTAGTCATTGTTCCGTTAGTAATTCCTGATAAAGAGAAAAGACCATATCATGAAAATCATCCTTATCAGACATACGAGATACTACCACAGTTGTTTAAAATAGCTAGTGGACGTGTTGGAAACTTAGTTAGGATGCATTTTACTCCACCGCATGCCTACGGAGGCACCCTAACCCTAAGGGTCTGTTTGGTTGCAGGGTTAGGCAGGGTTGGCCCAACCCTGGTTACTATTCACAAGGGTACTTCCTCCTCACAGATTACTATTCACCCACCTCAACCCAGCCCAACCCAACCCAGTCCAACCCAGCAACCAAACAGGCCCTAAGGCTTCCTTACTGCCTTAGAGTCATAGTGTGAGGTCTTACCCAGACAAAGACCGCATACTACCCACTAAGCTTGAGAAATTCAACAAGAAAAGAATTAAAACATCAGACTCATCATCTACACTTACTATGTTCTATCCAAATGACTCACAAACATCAAAAGAGACAAGAATCATCTCGACTATGTAAATCATTAAATATTCAAGATATCCGGATCATCTCAATCATGATAGGCATTGAATAAATCATTGAAACTTGAAATTGATGGGGAAGAACGGAAATCATATACAGTTTTATACTGGAGTCACACCTTAGAATCATAACATGAGGTCACACTCAGATCAAGATCCCAGATTATCCACTAAATCTGAGAGATTAGATAAAGACCAAGAACGAAGACTCAACATCCACATCTCCAAGATCCATTAACATGATTTATAATTAATTAAAAAGTGATAGTTTAAATATAGATCATATAATCTATGTATAAAAATGATAAACATTGGGAAATTAAGGTAGGGTAACTAAGTCGGGAAATTCACTTGCTGAATAACTAGAAAACTTGTTTCATTGCTAATAGCTCTAAATTTAATTGCTAAGCTTTATTTATTTGCTTTCTTTTGGAGCCATTAAATATCATGTTATTGTTAATTAATTAGTTGTGCTCAACATTTGTTGATGTTCTTTTCTCCCTATTACATGGATTGCAGGCAGAACACCTGCATTGTGATATTGGGAGAGTTGAACATCAGCTTCTGTAGTTACTATTATCAGGTACGCATGCTATAGCTTGTTCAAGATATTATATGCTTTTATTTCTCTTCTGATAAAATTGGGATGCATGTATATAATGCAATTCTGTTGTTACATGTTAACTGCTATGGAAATTTATGCAATATAATTGTGACATGTTGTAGTTCTGTGGTTTATTGGTTAATATGTGAATGTCATTTGAAAAATATTTCCCTAATCTTCAGTGCTCTAATGCGATCTTTAGCGAACATGCTACTACGCGTGATGTGTAAACGGGTATCTCGGATCCGAGATGGGCGGGCCTCCCAGTTTGGTATCAGAGCAGTGGTACCCTGCTACATACACTCGTAGTATTATAGTTCCGATCGCATTAATTCTCAGATATCGACAGTCCTCGGACTTGTCGCGAGTCCGAAAGGGAAATATGACATTCAAATTCAACGACCGCAGATGTCACCAATTGCAACTAATTTTCATATTGTATCACAAGAAGAGAAAAAACACAATAATAATATCCATGAACATCAACTATTGTAATTAATGATATCAGTTCTTATACAAAACCATGATGTCTAGTACCGACCTTTATATCTTTTAATTGATTCTTGAGCGATGAATGAACTTCGAGTTCTAGCTTCAGTAAGTAGTGTTGCAGAGGCTATAAAACCTCTCTATCACATCCATGGGCCAGATGGTCAGTTGTTCCACATAAGACTGATAGTTAAAAGGTTACCAATGTTGATTGATGGTCACGAAATGATCACAGACTGTCCGCTACTATAACTTGACAAGTGTGACCTGATTATGAGAGCGGATTAGCTGTCAGCTCATTATACCTAGCTAATTGCTTCAGGAAGACGATTGTCTTCAGGATTCCAGACTTACCCGAGTTTACCATTAAGGGTACATTACATGATTCCAAAATGGACTAGATCTCAGTATTGAGAGATCAGAGACTCATAGATCGAGGATGCGACACACTTCTAATATTGTCCGAGAGACATCTAAGGGAGAACCAATGGCTCAGGACATCAGGATAGTGTCAGATTACCCTAATGTGTTATCTAATGATTTGTCAGGTTTACCGCCTGAGAGAGATTGAGTTCGAGATCACATTATTATCAGATATACAGTCGATCTCGATGGCTCCTTATCACATAACATCGGCTGAGTTGAGAGAGTTGCAGGTGTAGTTGCATGGGTTACTTAATTTAGGTTTTGTGAAGCCATGCACTATACTTTGAAGTACTCCTATTCTTTTGTCAGAAAAAAGGATGGATCGATGAGATTATGCATTGGTTACAGACAACTGAACAAGAAAACAGTGAAGAACCAATATCTTATGCCACACATTGATGATCTGTTTGATCAACTACAGGGATCTTCGATGTTTTCAAAGATCGATCTCCGATCTGGCTACCATCAGCGAGGGACTCAAGAGTCAAACATTACGAAAACATCATTCAAGACTCGATATGGACATTATGAGTTAGTTGTGATGCCGTTTGGGCTCACACATTCCATGCAACATACGTGAACATGATAAACAGGATTTTCAGTCCATACTTGGACAAGTCTGTGGTTGTGATTATAAATGATGTTCTGATATATTATTGAAATAAATGTTGTCATGCAAATGATATGAAGATAGTCATGGACACTTCAAGAGCACTAGTTGAAAGCCAAGTTGAGAAAGTTTGAGTTCTGGTTTTCCCAAGTCTCATTCCTTGAGCATGTCATTTCTGGAGCATGTATTTCGGTTAATCCTACGAAGATTAAAGCAGTCATGTCTTGGGAGCAGCCCAAGACAGTTATTCAGATTCGAAGCTTCCTTAGACTAGAGGGCTATTACAAACGCTTAGGCAGTAGTTTTTCTGAGTTGTTCTTTTCCTGACACGATTGACACATAAGAAAGTTCCTTTCATTTGGAATGATTCATGCGAGCAAGCCTTTAGGACATTGAAGGAAAGATTAATGAATGCACCTATTATTGCACTTCCTTCGGACACTCAGGATTATGTAGTATATACAGATGCTTCAAGTGAAGGTTTAGGAGTTATTCTGATGCACTGAGATCACATGATTGCTTGCTCATCACATCAGTTGAGTCCGCATGAGCCGAATTACTCTATTCGTGACTTGGACTTAGTAGCAGTTGTCTTCGCTTTGAAGATTTGGCGTCACTATCTCTATGAGGTGAATTTTGATATTTTCACAGATCGCAATAGCCTAAAGTACATCTTGGATCAGAAGGAGCTGAACACTGAGACATCCCAGGTGGCTTGAGCTATTAAAGGATTTTGGCTACACGATCTCTTACCATTTTAGTAAGGAAACATGGTGGCAGATATGCTGACCAGGAAAGTCCATGTACATACGGCAAACTAACTATGCATGTGGGATGCACGCATAAGCTTTGACTAATTGGCATCTTTATGAGACTACATCCACAAATACTATCGTGTCTCCGCGGTTCATCTGTCTTTGGGATTGCATAGTAGGACATAGACATATCCTTGAATTTGAGACAGATGCTTGCGTGCCATCAAGGACAAACGTGATGATTTTGTGGTAACTAAGTCTATTTTGTGGAATGCTGGCTGGGTAATTGTGCCCAACAATGAGCAGTTGCGCAGAGATATTCTTGATAAGGCGCATAGTTCACGATTGTCTATTCTTCTTGGCCACATAATGATGTACTAAAATCTAGGTCTACTTCTGGCAAGATGGAAAGAAGCGAGATGCAGCATGTCATGTTAATAAGTGCATGATCTATCAGATGGTCAAGACAGAACACATGAGACCACCATGGTTATTACAGTCTCTCCCATTTCTCGAATAAAAGTGGAAGAGTACTTCTATGGATTTTGTCACGGGACTAGTAAAGACACTAGGTGTTCACGGTTCTATTGGGATGTTGTTGACAGATTGACTAAGTCAGTCCATTTCATACATATCAACATGACCTACACTCCATCTAGGCTGGCTAGATTATATGTGCAAAAAAAACATTATCAAATTTTGTAATATACCACGTGAGGTAGTGTCTGATGGAGACTCGAGGTTTATATCTCACTATTGGTACCAGCTTATGTCAGCACCACAGAGAGAGCTGGAGATGAGTTCCGCATACCATCCATAGATCGACGGACAGAGCAATCATGCCATCAGACAATTGATGATTTGTTACATGCATGTACTCTAGAGAGGAAAGGATCCTAGTAGGACCACCCGTCGTTGGTAGAATTTCTAAGCAACAACTATCATTTTAGTATTGGTATGGCAGTATTCGAAGTCCTATATGGGTGGAGATGCCTCATACTTCTCAGTTAACGTGAGATAGATAAACATGCTCTGTACTCCGCAGATCTCTTAGAGAAAACTACTACAACAATTGATCTCATAAGGTGAAGGCTTCTGACGGCTCAAAACCACAAAAAAATGTATGCAAATCGTCGAAGAAGAGATGTAGACTTTCGGGTAATCCGAATCATCTTCTCTTAATCCATTCAAATTTGACTTGTCAATGTTCAACTTAATCCTTTATACCGATGGAAATTCCTGTAAACGCATGAAGGAGTTTGAGTGTTTCTACGAGTATCTCCCATGAACGGAGTACAGAGATTTGGTGTTCATAGCAAGATGATACCACAATATATTGGACCATTTGAGACTATTACTCGTATGTTTAAGGTGATCTATCGAGTAACCCTTCCTACACACTTATTAGCCATACGTGATGTTTTTCATATATCCAATTCAAGGAAATACGTGCACGACTCTCGACCCATCATCAGTTACAAAAACCTCGACGTGGAGCCAAACTTAACATACGAAGAGAAGGTCAGTATAAATACTCGATAGTGTTGTGAAAAAAAAACTTCGCAACAAAGAGATTCCCCTAATAAAGGTGTTATGGCACCGACATGATGTCAAAGAAGCAACATTGAAGACAAAAGTGGATATGTGGGCACGATACCCACAGCTCTTTCAGGTAATTGTCAAAACAAGCCCATTTAATTATATATATTGAAAGAAAATGGCTTGTTTTCCCTTTGAGGTTTTTATGGGTTCAAAGCCCTTTGAGGTTTTTATGGCCAGATAAGATCCAAATAATACAAAGTAACCTTGACTCGAGTCTCGAAGACAAGACTCCCTTTGAGATTTTATATTTGTAACATCCGGATTCGAATGAACTGAAGCTCCTGTCAAGAAAAGGATGTTGCAAGCAAGTTTGGATCTCCAAAGTGGAGATATTCAAAAGTACACATCTCTCTTCACTTTACTTTCATTAAAGTCAATGTTGGAGTCTCTAATTCAGTTTTTTTATGTTGTTGTCCATCAGGTATTTTAGCTATTGTTGTATGTTAGATAAAGCCGCAAAATCCCTCCAAACTTAGAGGATCAAAGGTACAATCTTTCTCCCTCCTCTTGCTGCCTTCCATTCATGACTTAGCCTATAAAATTTTTATTATAAAAAGTCTTCTAGGTATCTGGGGTGGAACATAAAAATCTCCTAACTGATATTATCTTATAAGAAAGTATTGGTCATATCAAACTCACAAATAAGCCAACTTTTGGTGCACCTGGACTCCATACTGGTTAATAGAGAAAAAGCTTTGATGTAATCAACTCCATACATATAAGAGAATTATTTGACTGAAAGACCCTCTTTAAGCCAATCAACCTAACCATCAAGTGTATGCTCTATAGGAAATAACCATCGACAGGAAACAAGAGTGACATTCAAAATAAAGAACATGAGGTAAGAGGAGCATTCTTCCTATCATTCACGACCTAACTTCAGTTAGAGTTTTGTGATATATCAATATAATATCTTAGAATCAATACAGTTAATAGTACATCAATGGATTGCATTCGGGATCAGATTAGTCATTACTCGTAATAATTAGAGATAGAATGGTAAACGCATGATCTCACACCTTCACATAGGGAAACCAACTAAGGTAAAGAAACATCTTGAACAATGTTTGATGATGGGCTAGATTTGGATTGTTCATATATTATGATTATGCTGCACTATTGAAAGTTCACATTCCTACCACCTATAGAAATCGTAATCACTTTTATTTATACCAATGTAACTTTTTGTAAACTAGGTTGGGGGAGTGATACCTTCTGAACAGATTTTTTGGATAGAAGTTCGAAATTAGATGCATATGTCCATTGGCTACAATCGTTCGAAATCAAAATCTACTGAGGATTGTTTAATTAGTGAAACTCTTGCTTCACATATGAACATTGTAAGCCTTGCAACATATGACCATGCTGCCACATTTTTTATAAAAGACTATGGATGGCCTTATTATGATCGACTTCTATCTACCTATGAGACACTGCTCGAATAAGAGGGCTTAATCATCATTCATCATAGGCAATCTCCTTAATGCCACCGGTTAATTTCACATGTACAAACATTGATCGGATTTAATATCTTACTTATATAGGAGCAAATATGATGCTTCTGAGAATTCATCTTTTAAAATATTAAAACTCTTCTCTCAAAGTCAACTCTTAAGATCTTTACGAATAAGAAATCATCAATCAATTGATCATTATGTATCATCAATCAATTGATAATTATGTATAGTCTACTATTCATACGATCTATTATATATAGGATGTTATGGCAAATGATCAGAAAACATTCCTTTGATGTTTCAACTGGAACTGGTACAATTAAGCCATGATTCTTCTATAGGTACCATATAAAATAAAATGATAAAGATTAGCTAGATCCATATCCAAAGCATAGATGGTAATCTTATGATTTTAGAAATGATAACATGTGACCAAAAAGACGGATCATCTTCGTAAATTAATCTTTTAGGTATACACTACTATTTATACATATCAACAAAGATAGGTAGTGACAAAATACCTAGATTTGTAAAGTCAACCATTGAAGAGATTGAGAAATGATGGGGTAGATGAATAAGTAAAATCAATGATGAATCAATTATATCAATAAGATCGTTGATCAAAAAGACCTAGATCTGTACAATCAACCACATAAAGGATTAAGAAAGGATGAGGGATCAAATCATTGATGACTGATAATTAAGAGTGCCAGTCACGGTGACCTTTACACCTGACTGTGCGAGGGTGCGGTGACCCTCAGCTGGGCGGGAGATAGGAAGCCCAGTTAGGGCAGCAGCCGCTTAGTGCGTGGGTCTAGCATCCCAGTCTTTTTCTCTGTTTTTTTCGCGAGCGCTCGCAGTTTTTACGCCTCTGTGGGATCCACAGGTTTTCTTTTAAAGACAGTTCCCCTGACCCTTGTTCTTTAAGGTGCCTAGGTTGGAGGGCCCTTGGTTTTAGTTTTTCGAGCTCGTTTTCCCGTACCGGTCAGGCCGGTTTTTCTTTTAGAGTGACTTTTCCGGAGAGTCTCTCTCACCCATCTCAGTGCCGTAGTTTTGGAGTAGACATATCCCTCTATTGGACCGCACTTCCAATTAGAGAGCGAGACGGAAGAGCCTTTAGTAGGCTACCTCACTACTTGAGTTTTTGTTTACTTTTCGCCAACAGACTTGGCGATGTTACATCGAATCATCCATGTATACATTTGAATCCTCTGTGGCTACATCTGAATCAGTTACAATTGAATTTGGAGTTACATTTGAGATTGGATTGAGTCACAAATGAGTTTGGCTAAAGTTGAGATGAATTATAGTTGAGTTGGTTACATGGAGCTTGGTTACAGTTGAGTTGGTTGTAGTTGAGCTTAGTTTCCATTGAGCTAGTCATTGTTCCTTCAGTAATTCCTGACAAAGAGAAAAGACCATATCATGAAAATCATCCTTATACGAGCTACTACCACAGTTGTTTGAAATAGCTAGTGGACGTGTTGGAAACTTAGTTAGGATGCATTTTACTCCACCGCATGCCTGCGGAGGCATCCTAACCCTAAGGCTTCCTTACTGCCTTAGAGTCATAGTGTGAGATCTTACCCAGACCAAGACCACAGACTATCCACTACGCTTGAGAATTTCAACAAGAAAAGAATCAAAAAATCAGACTCATCATCTACACTTACTATGGTCTATCCACATGACTCACAAACATCAAAAGGACATGAATCATCTCGACTATGTAAATCATTAAATATTCAAGATATCCGGATCATCTCAATCATGATATGCATTGAATAAATCATTGAAACTTGAAATTGATGGGGAAGAACGGAAATCATATACAATTTTATAATGGAGTCACACCTTAGAATCATAATACGAGGTCACACTCAGATCAAGATCCCAGATTATCTACTAAATCTGAGAGATTAGATAAAGACCAAGAACAAAGACTCAACATCCACATCTCCAAGATCCATTAACATGATTTATAATTAATTAAAATATGACAGTTTAAATATGGATCATATAATCTATGTATAAAAATGATAAATATTGGAAAATTAAGGTAGGGTAACTAAGTCGGGAAACTCACTTGCTGAATAACTAGAAAACTTGTTTCATTTCCAATAGCTCTAAATTTACTTGCTAAGCCTTATGTACTTGCTTTCTTTTGAAGCCATTAAATATCCTGTTATTGTTAATTAATTAGTTGTGCTCAACATTTGTTGATGTTCTTTTCTCCCTATTACATGGATTGCAGGCAGAACATCTGCATTGTGATATTGGGAGAGTTGAACATCAGCTTCTGTAGTTACTATTATCAGGTACGCATGCTATAGTTTGTTCAAGATATTATATGCTTTTATTTCTCTTCTGATAAAATTGGGATGCATGTATATAATGCAATTCTATTGTTACATGTTAACTGCTATGGAAATTTATTCAATATAATTGTGACATGTTGTAGTTCTGTGGTTTATTGGTTAATTTGTGAATGTCATTTGAAAAATATTTCCCTAATCTTCAGTGTTCTAATGCGATCTTTAGCGAATATGATACTACGCGTGATGTGTAAACGGGTATGCCAGATCCTAGCAGGAGAGGGCCTCACACCTGGCAACGGCCCTAGTGGCGGTCGATGGGCTGTATGGTAGGATGGAAGCCCAAGGCAACTTGGGCTGCGGCGGCCTGCGGTCGGGGGAGGGCATGGGCAGCGTCGGGGAAGGGCCTTGGCAGCATCGAAGGAGGCTTGGCGGCCTGAGCTGCGATGACGTGGAGTCGTGCGGCGACGTGGGGCCGTGCGACGGGGGCAAGAGGGGGGTGGGGTGTGGCGGCGGCGACAAGAGGGGGTGAGGCAGGTAGGGCTAGGGTTTTGGTGGGATACCGAAACTCCGGTGTAGGATCGTCGCTCTGATACCATGTTGAGGGAAAAGAATGAGTTGTATTATGAGAGGCCCTAGGGTTCTCTTATATAGTAGATGAACTTATTGGGCAAATTATAAAAAGAAGAAAAAGATAAAAAATAAGAAAACAATAATAAAGATAACCAATATCTCAACATATACTAGTATATAAAGTTTTATAATGGTAAGGATTAAGAATACATGGAAATGATCCTAAACAAGTTTTTATAACGTATGCATGACTTTGAGAGACTTTTTACACTTTTTCTAAGCTTAATACAATAACTACAAATGATAAGAAAAGGCTTTAAGCTTTCTAGTTGCTTTGAGTTGAAGCTCCTCTTTGTTTTCTTGATTTGTGTATCCTTATTTTTTCCTTAGGATGTGTATCCTTATTTTTTCATTAGGCTTCGCTTGAGCTTCTTTAATCATTGTCATCAACCTTGATCGTTGTAGCTCAAAAGGCAGGATATCTACTTTTATGCAACACATTCATTATATGTGTACGTGCACAATCCACATCTTTCAAGACATCAAGTGTTCATGATTAATTTGCACTTTTTACGTAAGATGTTAGTCATTTACAAATAAGAGATTATACGGATTTGGTTATCATCACAATTGAGTTCTACATGACTTGCACCAACATTTTGTTTCTTATGCATAATTAAAAACTAAAATAATATTATTTAAGAAATGGAACAACCCTGATGATTGCATCCTCATTCAGTGAGATTGATATTGTTTCCTCGTCCAAATAAGTCCTACTTGTTTGCTAATGTATGTGACAAAAAATAGGAAATTCAAGCATCTTTAAAAGATTAAATAGCAGTAGAAAGTTAAACCTTGCATATTCTCTCCTTCCATCCTCATCTATAGGAGGTGGAGTGATAAGCACCACTAAAACATTTGGATATAGATCCTGCCAAAGAAATATATTAGCATCAAGAAAAAAATATTTATAAATGACCAAAATTGCAAAATAATTAAGGAGATTCATAAAATTTGTCATCTTCACTAGCAACAAACTCAAAAAGGAAAAGATGACAAATAAAACAGGAAAAATCATCAGTTTCAGTTCAGTGACCGATTCGTGGTGCATTTTATACAAACCTTCAAGTGCTTCACAATACTCTGAAGATTCTCCTTGTACTCACCAATGGGCACATGTTGTCTTTCATTAGTCCTGCCAAGAATCGCAGCATCATTTGCACCAAAGAAAACTGTGACAGCTAAAGGTGAGAAGCAATCCTGAAACAGAATCATCCACCAAATATCTTAGTACCTCAAATTGATATGTTGCTTATTGTTAAAAGAAATGAGTGCGTTGTTTATTCCACAAACCCTAGGCTCTCTTAAATAGGAGAGGCGTCTATGGGTAAATTACATAAAGTGTTCATAAGAAGAAAGAAAATAAGAAACAATACAAAATAACATAACAGCATAACATAACATATATCTCTACACTCGCCCTCAAGATGGAGCATAGATGTCGATCATGCTCAGCTTGGACGAGCACTTCTGGAATGGTCCTCTAAGTAGGGCCTTGGTGAAAATATCTGCAGTCTGGTCCCCTGAGCTGACATGAGATATGGATATAAAACCCTTTTGAATCATATCTCGTATATAGTGACAACCAACCTCAATGTGCTTGGTCCGTTCATGAAATGCTAGATTATTTGCAATAAATATAGCAGCTTGATTGTCACATTCCAGTGCCATAGGAAGTGGCATATCTATATACAGATCTGTAAGAACAGCTTTAACCCACATCATTTCTATACTGACCTGGGCCATAGCCCTCTATTCAGACTCTGCACTGGATCTGGCTACAACAGTTTGCTTCTTGCTTCTCCATGAGACGAGAGAATCCCCAACATATACAGCAAATCCAGTGGTGGACTTCCTATCTTTAGGACGTCCTGCATAATCTGCATCTACGCATGCTGAGATAGTGATCTCATTGCCTTTCTTAAATAATAGACATGCACCTGGAGATGATTTAAGGTACCAGAGTATCATATGTATAGCATCCATATGTACCTGACGTGATTGCTCCATGAACTGGCTTACCCGACTAACAACAAAGGATATATCGAGTATGGTAATGGTAACATAAAGAAGTTTTCCAACCAGTTCTCTGTATCTCTGTGAACCCCTCAGGATCCGGGTACCCGTTTACGACACTATTCGCAACATTCCATTTATTGACATCGCATTATAAGCATAATTTATGGGGAAAATTTTTTCGCAATGAATATATTTGCAAGTGACATTCGACATTCACAATAATATTCACAACCACAAGCTAATAGAGAAAATTGGCACCAAAATCATATTTCATTAATTTGCATATATTTTTACATCATGTACAATGTCTGTCTGTACATACAACATCCCAAAAATCTGACTGAAGAGAAATGAAGCATATAACATTAACAACCGAACAAAAACTGAGACAAAAAAAATAACATACCGTCTAATATAGACCTTGTCTTCTGGAACCCTGTATAACTACTGAACATTAGACTCCTTTCCTGCCATGCGTGCAAGGAAGAAAAGGAGTCACAAACGTGAATACAAACCCGTAGTTTAAAATAAATAACAAGTAATTTTATGTGCAAAAGAGAGCAAGTAGAAAGGTGGAATAACTAAAATTTACATCTACTTGCGTAAGTAAAAGGGTTTTCAACTGTTTGACATTAAGTTCCTTTGTTCTCCCCTTTTTCCCATTCATCCCATATATATATATATATATTTATATAAAGTTTAGATGACGAATCTAACATATAATGATTTCCTGTGTTTTAAGATCATGATTTTGGGTCTTGGAGATCATGTTGCGGAACTTGAAGGCACATGTAAATGCTACATTCTTGTTATTGAGATCATGTCATGGTTTCCGATGATGGACTGATATAATGATGACTGATTTGATCCTTAATTCTATTTACTCCTTTTAAGTTAGTGGATAGTCTGTGGTCTTGGTCTGTGTGTAGCCTCACACTATGACTCTAAGGTATTTAAAAGTACCTTAGGGTTGGGGTGCCTCCGTAGGCATGCGGTGTTGTATAATGCATCCTAACTAAGTTCCCAACACGTCCACTAACTTATAGAGTTTTTGAACCAGATTAAAGTCACTTCTAATCAACTAAATTTTAATTGTGATTTCCTCTAAACCTTCACTGTAACTCCCTCAGATGTACTCTCAATGATGTAGATATAGATGTAGATACGAATGATCTGGATGTAGAATCGCCAAGTCTGTTTGGCGAAGGTAAACTCAAGCGGTGAAGAAGCCTGCAAATGGCTCTTCCGTCTCGCCCTCTAGTTGGAAGGCCGGTCCAATAGAGGGATAGGTCTACTCCCCATCTACGCCACTGAGACGGGTGAGAGGGACTTCCCGGGAAGTCGCTCTAGAAAAACAGCCCGACCGGTAACGGGCAACCGAGCTCGTACGTAAAACTGAAAACCAAGGATCCCCCGCCTGGGTATCCTAAAACAGGGTCAGCGGAACTGGTCTAAAGTCTGGATCCCAACGAGGCGTAAAAACACTGCGAGCTCGCGTAAAAACCGTGTAAAAGACTGGGATCCTAGACCCGCGCACTTGGCGGCCGCTTCCCTATCTGGGCTTCCTTTCTTCCGCCCAGTTGAGGGTCACCGCCCCCTCGCACGATCATGGTAAAGATCACCATGATCGGCTCAATATATGGTATCACTGATGCTTATCAACTCCTTTTTTTTTTTTAACATCCATTAATAAGCCAATCATGTATACTTGATCCAATGGTCTGCTCATAAAATATTTGATCAATGATTTGCTAAGTTCAATCCAATTAACAATCGGTAAATACTCAAACCAAAATATCTGAAGGTACAAAAGTTTTAAAGAATATGAGAGACATTTATGGTCTGCTAATGAATACTTGATCTTTGTTGAGGATTATCACTGGCATTCTTGTGGTACTAATGTCATTATTAATAAGATAAAATGCTTGGCAAGAGACGAGATCATATTAACTGTGGTTAGGTCTAACCTATGTTGAAAGTAAATGTCAAACATGAATTAAGTCAAAATGAAAGTCACATATTTCAAAGATCATAAGATCGTGATAGTTATCTTATGTCGTTAGGGTAAATTGATTGAAATCTCAATCCGAAATACTTGGTTAGTTTTTACAAAGTAACGGGAAATTTCTATGAAAGGTATTTTAGATTACTCTTTTGATCATGAGTCCCATGATCCATAAACCATCAACATTGATAGATTATGGAAAGATCATATGCATGTAATAAAATTTCTAGTTATAGAATGTCATCCAGAATAGATCCCTACTCATCGCTGACATGTGCCTTTTGACATTGGAGTTGAACTTGGTAGGATAAATTTTCTGGCCAATATTTACAGATTTCTTCATTAATGGCCTCTACATTTGATCCTTGTACCACTAGCAGTACAAGAATAATATTACATGCTAATTTCACTTCTGATACCATTTTTTAAGTGGTTTACAGTAGTCAGATTGGCAAAAATCTGCATTTAATAAAGCCATCCTAAATATATTATAACATAATTATTGTCCTATTTTCAGTTTATAATTTGTGGCTATTAAGTTATCTTATTGAAATTTTGTAGCATCACAAATGATGTATAGAGTACAATCTTTCATCAATTATGATATCAATAAATCAACTCCCAATTCAACTATTAATTTAGGAAGAGTAATCAAGTAGATCTTGCCTTTTATCTAAAGAAGAACTCTTGGGTAGATAACAAAAATCCAGATAAGTTCTTGATTAATTGCAGTTATATTGTAGAATTTCTTAATCTAACAGTACAGAGATCATCAAATTTCAGGCCAACTTTATTATATATGTGTATAGATATTTACTGCAGATACAGAACCTATAACAGTACATGAATTATTAAATTTCAAGGCAAATTTATTATGTGTATATATTATTGCAAATACAGAACCCATGACAGTGTATATATATTTACTGCGAACCTATAACAGTACATAAATTATTAAATTTCAAGGCAAATTTATTATGTGTATATATTATAGCAAATACAGAACCCATAACAGTACATGGATCCTTAAATTTCAAACCAAATTTATTACATGTATATATAAACATTTATATATTTTACAGCAGATACAGTAAAAATAATAATAATCAGAACCCACTTCCTCTCATGTTTTATTCCAGAAAAAAAATATCATTATTATTATCTAAACAGCAGATTGCATATATTTCAGGAAAATTCATTTAAACCCAATTTTCTTATCATATCTACTCAAGAGAAACATAAATTAGGAGATCAAGAATGGTTTAAATACCATGCATGGCAGCAAGGAGGGTGGGAAGAAGGATTGTACCTAATTAGATTTGCTCCAAACTTGTATAAGAACAAGCATGCAGTAGATGTGGCTGTGCTGGAGCTCAAATACCTTCAGATCTTGATATTTGATCTTTAGATGCAGCAAGGGCAGCAACTCTGGATGGCAGCAAGGAGCAGTAACATCTTCCCTTGAGCTGTTACGTGTAGATGTCCAGCAATTCTTGAAAATAGGAGGGCTGATACTTCGGTGGAAAGCTTTTTGGGAAAGGTTGGGAAAATTTTAATGAAAGAGTAGAGAGAAAGTGCAAATACGAGAAAGCAAAAGAAAGTCTCGTTGGAATGTGCTTTATAAGAAAAGAGGAGGAAGATGGAAAGGGTTTATATACAAAGGAAAGTGGTCTTGTATATTGCCAAGTGTCAAAATGGAGAGCCAAATGGCTGATAAAAAAAAATTCAACGTCACTCTCTGTCTGTATTCATTTCAGAACTTTATTAAATAAATATATTATATATATATATTTAAAACTCTATTTATTTAACCAACTTAAAGTTGACCGCATATGCGCCTCGAGACTCGGATTTCGGCGCGAAATATCTTGTTTTGATCGTTTCAGAACGACGATCAATATGAGTATAATGTTGATATACTTTCGGTCAAGTTTCGGATACCCGAAATTTTCGGATACGGTTTTTGTTTAAGGTTAAATTTTGTGATTTAAAAATATCAAACGACCTCCGATTGACGAACGGTCGATTCCGTTGGTCTTGTATCGTTGAATCGGATCTCATGATGGTCTCGGTTTGTTTCGCGGTTTCCGAATTTGCGTCGCGGCTTTTTGCGGCGTGCATTACAAAGCGACCGATTTTTGGTCGATTTCGCCCGAACTACTTTTGATTCACTACTAATTGGTCGTTTTAGGTTGTTTAGTATTAACCGACAACGTTTTTGGGTTCATTAGACCCAAAATCGGACGACTTCGGGTTTGATTGGAAACCGGATGCTACAATCTCCTTCTATCCACTTCGTCAGTATCATCATCATATAGTTTCATACTTGGATCCATAGATGTAGTGGCAGGCCGACATCCAAGCATTCATGTTTCACTCAGTAAGTCAGTGACATATTTCCTCTGAGTCATCACGAGTCCTTGTTGATTCCTAGCAAATTCCAGTCCCAGAAAATATCTAAGGACTCCAAGGTCCTTGGAGACAAACTCACGACCCAACATTTCTTTTGCCCTCTTGATTTCTTATATATCATCTCATGTAATAAGAATATCATCAACATATACCATAATTGCAACCATACCTCTGGATGTTTTCTGTATAAAGAGGGAATGATCTGCATTGGAACGTTTGTACCCATGTTTTTCAAACAAGTCTGAAAGCTTTTGGAACCAAGCTCTAGGGCTCTGCTTAAGGCCATAGATCGCCTTATGAAGTCTACACACTTGTGAATACTCCCCCTCAACAACAAAACCAGGTGGTTGTTGCATGTATACTTCCTCCTAAAGATCACCATATAGGAATGCATTCTTGACATCTAACTGAAATAATGGCCAATCTCGAATAACTGCAACAGATAGAAGAATCTGTAAGGTGGAATGACGAGCAACAGGCGAGAATGTGTCAAGATAATCCACCCCATATGTCTGTGTAAACCCTCGTGCAACCAGGCGTGCCTTGTATCTATCGATGCTACCATCTGCATTTTGCTTGACTGTGAACACCCATTTACAGCCAACTGTAGACACGCCCGTAGGAGCAGGAACAAGACTCCAGGTACCTCTCGACTGAAGAGCAACCATTTCTTCCTCCATAGCTAATCGTCATCTACCGTCCTTCAAAGCATCCAGGTAATTCCGTGGAATTTCCACAACATATAGGGACATAGCAAAGTTACTGAATTCACCATACATACGATCAAAAGAAACCACAGATGCTATAGGATATGACGCACAGCTACGCTTCTGTTTCCGAATGGCAATAGGTAGATCCAAGTCAGTAGCCTCCTCATCTGTCCCATGTAACTAAGCTTAAGTAAACCATTAGATCCATCATTAGAAATTATATTCTCAGAACATACCTTATGCAAGCTAGATGATGAGCGATGACCATGAGCAGAAGCAGGCCGACGAGTATAGTGGTGTGGCAATGGTGGAACAAGAACTGTAATAGGAATGGAGGACGGTGTAGGCAGAGGTGGTGATGGAGATGGTTGTGGTGGAGGTGGTGGCATGTACATGGCTTCATCAGTGTCAGAAGACATCAACCTATCACCTGAAGGGGAGAAGTATATAACAGACTCAAAAAATGTAACGTCGGCACTAACATAATATTTCAAGCGCAGCAGATCATAACACCGGTGTCCTTTTTGTGTCCTGGAGTACCTGCCAAAAATACATTTGACAGCTCTAGGAGAGAGCTTGTCAATACCTGGGGATAGCTGGTGGACAAAGGCAACCGAGCCAAACACACGAGGGGTAAATAAGAACAATTCCCTTTCAGGAAAAGCCACAGAGAAAGGAAACTTCTCACCCAAGACTGACAATGGAATGCGATTGATAAGGTAGCATGCCGTTAAAACAGCATCGCCCCAGAAGGAATGAGGAGCACGACTCTGTATGAGAAGTGTCCTAGCGACATCAAGCAAATGACGATGTTTTCTTTCTGCAACTCCATTTTGTTGGGAAGTATAGGCACAGATTGTTTGGTGAATAATTCCTTGAGTAGAAAAGTAACTGGAGAGAGTATTAGTACAAAACTCCAAGGCATTATCAATCCTCACAATTTTCACAGAAGCAGAAAAAAATTACGAACTTCATTTATGAATTTGTTGATAACATTTCCAGCTTCAGATTTATTCTTTAATAAGAATGCCCACAACAAACGAGAAAAATCATCAACGATGACAAGGTAAAACCTGTGTCCCGGATGATCAGGGACACGACTCGGACCCCAAATGTCAACATGAAACAACTCAAAATTGGAGGTACTACTCCGACTTTGGTGACTGGGAAAGGTAGATCGATGATGCTTTCCCAACTGACATGACTCACATTGAAAGGACATGTGAGGCGAAATCTGGGGCAGAACACGACACAACTTCTGAAGCAGGAGATGACCAAAGCGCAAGTGCCACATAAATGGTGAGAGAGGTCCAGCAGGTAGCGAGGAGATTCCGGCATATGGAGGCCGAACAAGGCGATAGAGACCCCCTGCTCACAGCCATGACCAATCACGTTGCCCGTAAGGATGTCCTGAAAAATAAGAGAAGATGGATCAAAAATGGCTCGACAATGTAAATCCTTCGTAATCTGGCTAATCGACAACAGGTTCATAGAGAAATCAGGTGCATGCAACACATTCTTTAGATGTGTAGAAGGTGTCAAGCTAATCTCCCCCTGACCAGTAATCGGGGAGTGTGTCCCATCTGCAATAACCACAGTGCGTCCTGGGGAAACTTGTCTGTAAGCTGTAAGTTGACCCTGGTCTCCACACAGATGATGTGTAGCACCAGAATCCATAATCCACTCTATAGTATCAGATTCACTACTGTTAGTGAGAGCATAAGTACTACCTGAGGTACTAGAGGAGGCTGAAGCAGCCACATCTGGATGGCTCTCGGATACTGACAAAGGCATAACAGGACCAGATGGAAGTATAATACCCCTCAAACGAGCTACGAGATCATCAAAGTGTTGATCCAACGAGGAAGCAGCTGGAGGCTCAATCTGTTCAGCCACTCGTGCAGAAGCAGGGATCCATGCTTGGAGTAGCATGTATCCTCAATATGTCCAGGGCGATGACAGAAAGTACATGGTTGGCGAACACGACCTCCCCTTCCCCGAGGTCCACGACCACAAAACGAAAAAGAACTACCGTGGCCTCGGGATGCTGCCATTGTTGAGGATGTCTGATTTGTAGCAGAAGATGGGACCGTTATACGACTGAGTCTACGAAAAGCTTCCTCCATAGGAGGAATAGTAGAGTCTACCAATATCTGAGAACGTGTCGTCTCGTATTCTGGATCAAGTGCTGACAGGAATATACCTACCATGGTGGCATTCCTATAGGTCTTCTGCTGCTCAGGAGTAGACGTGAGAGGCATAAAGCTATACAGCTTCTCAAACATCCCACGTAGGGATGTATATAAAGAGTGTAGTGGCCGTCCATTCTGTTTGATAGTGAAGATATCATGTTGGAGCTGCAAAACTTCGTCTCGTTCTTAGCTTGTGAATACGTAGCAGCAAGAATATCACACATCGCTTTGGTTGTGGTTGATGGAGTATATCATTGGCAATCTCTATTGCCAACGTACCTGAGAGCCATACTTTGGCATATGCATCATCCGCCTCCCATGAGGTGTTAACCCCGATCTTCTCAGCCGGTTCTTCCTCAGTAAGAATGTGTTTTTTACCGGTAGACTTCATCATACTCATGAACTGCATAGCCCACAGTTCATAATTTGACCCATCCATCTTGACTATTGGCGTTGAACCTCTGAAGACGCCTGTGGAGGGAATATCCACCTTGTTCTCTGATATATCAGCTTAAGAAGACTAGGACTGAATACTTGACTGGATTGTGTCTACACCAACATAATGAGATTGGATTGCATGTGTAGATTCATGCACCCAATCTCAGCATGTAGTAGGACTAGACGATGGTAAGGACTTGCACACAGAGTCCCGCGTGAAGATGCACGGGCTGGAGTGTGCCCAGGTGCACGGGCTTACAGGGCTGGGCGTGCAATCGCAAGGGGCGGAGCACACAGCCGCACTAGGCGCACCATGCACACGTCGCACGAGGGCTGGACGCGCAGGCCGGGAGAGGGAGAAGGGGCGGCGCGCACAGAAGAGAGAGGGGTGGCGCGCGGGAGAGGAGGCGGCGCTGGCGGTGGAAGAAGAGAGAGAGAGGCCAACGGGTGGGGATTAGATTTAGGTATTCGAGCTCCGGTCTAGGACCGCCGCTCTGATACCATGTAGGAAGAAATGAGTGTGTTGTTTATTCCACAAACCCTAGGATCTCTTATATAGGAGAGGTGCCTATGGGTAAATTAGATAAAGTGTTCATAAGAAGAAAGAAAATAAGAAATAGTACAAAATAACATAACAGCATAACATAACATATATCTATGCACTTATTTCCCCAAACCTCTATAATATCATTACCATACTCCCTGTCGCCCATTTTCGCCAAGATATCATCAATATATTTCAGTTGTGAAGCCATATATCAATGAATATTTCCCATATTATCCGGACCTTAAATATCATGAATATTTCCAATAAATTATATTAATCTAATATTATCCTACCACGTTATTATTGCTCCTTCTAAATATAACTTTTATTCGTAATTTTCTATAGATATAAACTATAAATAGTATTTGTTGAGAATAATATATCTAAGTAGATCATGAGTTGTCCCGACCCGTATTTTCAGTATTTGTTTCTTCTTCCCCAAGTATGGATGTGGATGCAGTTACTCATGGCTTCTTTCTTTATAAAAAGGAATTAGGCTCATTACTAGAGTATTGGAAATCATTCTTCTCAACATGGTATCAAAGTCCTGCTTTGGGTCCAATACATTCTCCCCGGTCTTCCACCTTGAATGAAAGGAAACCCTTTAATACTTGTGAATGGAGTACCCTAGCCAGCCAACTCCTTGGCCACAGCCTTGTCAACTTATCGTTGCAACTCTAACATTATCAGAGAGCATCACTCAAATGAGATAGTACCTAGTTGAATATAAAAAATCTCCAAAGGATTGCAACCCCAGAGAAATAGATCTCAAAGAAACACCCCTCAAAGCAGCACACCTCGAAGGCACGCTGCCCAGAACACACCATGCCTCAGGATCTTCATCTAAAGCTGAGCATCGCATATCATATGATTAAGCAAGAGAAAGTGGTGGGAGGAAAGAGACAATGGTTAAAAAAAGAAGATGTGCTTGTAGCATTGGATGTTGGTAACCGGAAATCCCTATCTAATGTATCAATTCAGAATCTTGGGTCCAAAAAGATGAATTATATATACCGAGATGCTCGGATTTGGATATATGTGATGAATCCATACTTATTAGACGTGTTTGTTACTATTATACAAGGGAGAATTGAGTTGGACCCCATACACATAAAATAAAAACACCTACGGCACAAAAAACTTGCATATAGTATTATTATAGTATAGTTATTTTGTTTCATTGCACGAGTTGAGAGGTGAGACATTAAGCGTTGTGGAGTTTTAAAAGAGAAGGAATAATGAAAAAAGGCGAGGAATGATGAGACTCATACCTCTAACGAAATGAGACTCTATGATGTTTACCAAACCGGCATACTTCGCTCTCAAATGTTTTCAGGAAAGTCAATTTAGGAAACATCTGAGAAAAATCTCTACAAAAGGGGATCAAGACGTAAGTGCTATAGGAATGGGTAAGTAATAACATAGACAACTCCAGAATCAGCAAGAATATCAAAATAATATAGCTCATTTTTCTGATGGCCCTAACCAAAGATATACATCGTCCGATGTCTTGAAAATAATAAAAACACTTAGTTGTAAGCTCCAAACATAATGTATGTACAGATAGTAAGCTCAAAGGAAAATAATGAGCACAAAAGACTCCATATAGCATGATTCTAGATGAGAACTCCATAGTCCCAGTGGAAGTGGTCGGTGAATATGCACCATTGGCTAAGCAAACAAACTTATAGTGGATGAAGGTTCAGGGAAGGTCAGAAAGCTACCTTCTCCAGTCAAGAAGTAGATGCTCTGAAGTCAAGTATCCATGTTGGCGTAGAAGCATAAACAAAATTGGCTATTGTACTTAAGATAGAAGCCAAGCTTGCAGTAGAAGTATAGTTAGATATAGGAAGGCTCTGTAGAAGCTGCACGATCCTAGAGCAGTCGGTAGCAAAAAGTTGGACAGTTTGTCCCATCTCTCTTTAATCGGCAGCCATCTCAGATGTAAATGCATAATAATAAGAAGAGGTCAAATTGGCATGTAAAACGCCTGTGAAATTTTGCCCAATACCTATCAAAAGGGTGATTGGATGTGTGGCGCTGAGCATAAGGAGGATAGGTGCGACTATGACCACGACCAGAGTCACAGCGTCGACCTCCTCAAGAATTGTAGTGACCATCACATATAGATGTCGTGAGAAAAGCAATGTTCCCTACAGCCTGAGAGGGATCTGTCTATCTAAGAGAAATCTCGAGTTCTCGTAGGCGGGTAAAAGTCACATTGATAGAAAGAACAATTTCATATGTGAGGAACTAGTCTTTTAGTATCTAATAGCTAGGATGTAACCTGATGAGTAATATGTAAGCTTGCCACTGAGATTGCTCGACCACCTGTTTGACACAACATGAGGGTTGAAAACATAGTGAGTTCCTTATATAAACCAGTGATGTGTGTGGAGTACATAGTGAGTTCCTTACATGAGGGTAGTACATCAGTGAGGAATCTCCCTGAGAAGCAGGTCAAATGCGCATAAAGATATCTGCAAAATGGGTTGTGGAGAAATAATTGTGAATAAATGGAATGAATTTATTCATGGGGCATGGGGTTTCTTAATAACGTGAAACCCTAGAGCACGATTGGAGATAATTACATAAGAGATCTCAAAGGGTTACAAGACTCAATAAATAAAATAAAAGATAACTTAACAACTTCAACACTCCCCCTCAAGTTAGAACATATATATATCGATCATGCCAAACTTGGAAGTCAACCATGATATGTGTTTCTTTGGCAAGGCCTTTGTAAATACATCTACAAGCCAAAGGTCCGTTGAGATATGTAGAGTAGTGATCTTCCCTCCTCGTATTGCATCTCGAATGAAATGACAATCAACTTTATTGTGTTTAATCCGCTCATGGAATATCGAATCGGTGGCAATCTAAGTAGAGGACTTGTTATCACAGTACAAAGGGATGAGAGTAGTTGCAGGAAGTCCAAACTCCTACGGTCAAATGAGAAGATGTACCAGAGTCAGTGATCTAGGTCGGTGTTGTGGCAAAAGCAGAGTTGGCTACATTATCCGAGTTGGTAGCTAGATGTGCAATAGAAGTACTCTCGTTGGGAGTAGAGTTCTGCAGTAGCTGCATCAGGCCAGAGTAGTATGTGGTGGAGAGTTGGACTGTCTATCCATTGTAATCCTGATTAGAATGAGTTCTATCATTGTCACATCATAGTCAGATGGAGATGTAGCATTGGCCTAATGTGGGAGACCAAACTTCGCCTAAAATCGCTCAGAAGGATGGTTCGATCTCTGGCAGTGGATACACTAAGGTAGCCAAAATCACGACCATGACCTCAATCGCGACCAGAATCATGACCCTATCATCCATGAAAGTTGTGTCATCCCCCTCTTCCAAATGAGGTGAGTAAGGCAGAGCAAGGTTGCAAAAGTCAGTAATCGGTACTCGGTCGGCTGGGTCACTGACTAAGGATTAATCGGCAGTCGGGCGACTAATCGGATTTAGTCGGACTTTAATCGACTTTGAATTTTATGATTATTTTAAGTATATAACTCATTTTGATATATATATATATGTATACATAGATTTTGTACATTTGTATACTACCATAATAAAATAAAAGAAGTAATTGAGTTTAAATAAAACAATAAGCATATTACAATAACTTTGCTTATAAAAAAGCAAAACATTAAAAAATATGGTATCTCCAAGCAAAAAATTGGTTGATTAGTGTACCTAGTCAGAATTAGTCGGTACTCGGTCGGCCACCCCACTGATTAGACTAGTCATACCTACTAGTCGGGCCAGTCGGGAGACTTTTACAACACTGAGGCAGAGTTCTCTGCGGGATGTAGAGAAGAAAAACGGCCAATAGAAGTCTCAAGCTCCTGAAGACGATCAAAGATGACCTTGATGGATAGAAGAGTATAAGGTGCAAAGAACTAGTTCTTCACATTCTGATAGCGAGGATGTAGGCCAACAGGAAATCTTTAGACCTACCCTTATGATCTCTCTATCACATATTTGGGACAACAAGCCGATTGAAAGATGACAAGCTCCTCGTAGAGATCGATGAGGTGATGATAGTAGCCCACAAGAGTGGATTACTCCTGAAATGCAGACCAGATTCGCATATAGATGTCAGCAAGATGGGACTGGTAGTCTACTGAGAGTATGTGTCAATTCATACCACATGTCCTTTGCGGTGTCCTTGTACAGGACATTCGCTGCAATATGGGACTCGTTATTGTTGGCCATCCATGTCATGACCTGATAAATGTCCCCAAGCCAGGACTTAGTCATTGCTAGTCTTCTTTAGTAGTTCTTTTGTGAGAACAAAAGTTGTCCTCTATCCACCGACGAACATCTTAAAGACACGAGACCAGAGCATGTAGTTATCAACGCCCTTGAGTTTGATAGAAGTCCCCTGAAGCATCATAGAAAATTTAGCGTACAAGGATTTGATCCTTGATAGAAGACGCGGTCATCGCAGTCAGAGACCAGTTCAAGAAATAGTTATAAGGATTTAAGTATGCATGAAGGTTGGGCACAAGACCCTTGTTCTTCTTAACCTACGCCTTACGCACGTAGTTGAAGGTGGCTTGTTTGGGCTTCTGGATCCGAGTTGATTAGGTAATATAGTTGAAGCCAAGTAGCGGCTAGTGACTTCACAGATGAAGCCACAATAAAGCCCTAGTAGTGGCTTCGATTCTGTGTGAGGTCACAATGGAGCCCTAATAATGGCTTCGAAGCCTAGGTCTCGAAACCTTAGCAGTGGATTCAATTCTTGAAGCCCTAGTGATGGCTTCACAGTTGGTCTCGAAGCCTTGGCGATGGCTTCGCAGTTGGTCTTGAAGCCCTGGTGATGGCTTCGCAGTTGGTCTCAAAGCCTTGGGCGGTGACTTCAGTCTAGCTTGAGGACACTATGCGATGGTTTGAAGCTTTAGGCGATGGAGTCCTGAAACTTCATCATGCTTTACAACCCTTCACAGCCAGGATATGGAGCCCTAGCGAGGCCATGGCAATGCAATCCTCGGATGAGGCCCTAACAATGAAGATCTACTTCGACCTTCTGGCATGAGGAGCGATAAGGCCCACAGGGACCAATGACGATGTGCCCGAGAAAGAAGAAAGTAGAGAGATCCCGGTAATGGTAGATAGAGAGAGGGTTGGCAAGTGGCAATCAGATTTTGGGTACAAGCCCCAATGTAGGGTTGTTGCTCTGATAACATGTGGAGAAATAATTTGTGAATGAATTAAATGAGTTTATTCATGAGGTATGGGGTTTCTTATATAGCGTGAAACGCTATAGCCTGATTAGAGATAATTACATAAGAGACCCCAAAGTGTTACATGACTCAATAAATAAAATAAATGAAGAAAACTAAATAACTTCAACAATGGGATTTGATCATATGTTAAGAACAAGTTTAAGGCAATTAATCCCACATCCTTGGTCATCTCTTTATATAGGAGATTGGTCGCAATATGGGGTCGATATTGTTGGTCATTCATGTCATGACATGGTGGTTATCGTTAAACCATGAATCACATTCCTTGTCTATTTCTTTCAACAGCTTCTTCACCAAAATGTAGATCTTCCCATGATCGTCATTGAACACATTGAATGCTCGAGACCAGAGTACGTAGTTTTCTACACTCTTTAGTTTACAAGTCCCATGAACTACCATGGAAGAGGTGGATATTAGGAGTTTTGTCTCAGATAGAGTCATAGCCAATGCGTTCATGAAGAGAGAATCGATGACATCCTTAAGCGATTTACTCAAGCATAGAAGTAGCGGTGGTGAAACGACTAAAGATGGCAGCGATAGAAGATGTTGGACCACGTGCATGCCAAGGAGGGGTGACGATTGTGTCTCACGCGCACACGCTGAGCTAGGTGGCAGTAGACGCTAGACGTAGTTACGGTAGTCGGTGGCAACCCTGGACACTCAGACAGATGTCACAATGGATGGATGGAGACGGGGCGGGAGGTGGCGACTAGAGAAAAACTCAAAGCACTAGTCTAGGACCGCGGTTCTGATACTATGCAGAAAAGTGGAATGGAATAAGTTACTCTTGTTGAGCGTAGGGCTTCTTATATCGAGGTGAATGCCTAAACACCAATATGAAAAATGCAAAGATATCATCAATGGAAATAAATTATACAAGAAATATTTCCTAATAAAACATCAATAAATACTTTGAAGACCCGAGACCACAGGACATAGTTTTCTAATCCTTTGAGTTTGATACAAGTTCCATGTACTGCAACGATAGAGGTGGAAAAAAGCGATTTTATCTCGAATTGAGTTGTGATCATTACGATAAAAAATGACTGAGAGATAGAAGAGATGTGGTCTGTTCAAGCATTGGGAGGGCCAAGTAGATCCTTAGCATGCCTAAAATCTGATCATGTAAATGAATAACAATACGTTAAGCCTCGAAGGATCCAGCAATAGACAAGACTCGCAGCAACATGAGCTGAGCAACAGAGTTGGGAGGCATCGCTTGAGAAAAGGGTTATATGACGACGCTGAGAAGGTGCATGCGATTGGAGAGTCACCTCATGGCCTGAGAAGTCTCTTGTGAGACTCACCATGCGATGCAGTATATGGATAAGGGCGGATAAGCATGATAGGTGAAGAGGGTACATAGCATTGATCTATGACCACCATTATGATACCATGTTGCAAGGGAAGGGCAGATTCTTATTAGAAAATAGTGGGCCACTAGTGTCTTGTATAAAAAACCCTAGAGCCACTGACAAGAGTACAAGAGTGACACTATGCTAAAAATAGAATAATGGAAATATCTATCAACACATACATTGGCAACAAGATTAGCACCTGGGTTTTCATGAATGTTAAATCTTATGTTTCATTAACTACATTGCATCATTAATATAAGTTGTTAAATGTACGCTAGAGATATGAGACTTCTGACAGTGGTTTCAATCACTGTCCTGTCCTCCCAGCCAAAAGGAGTCACTAAGCCATCGCAAGTAACCAAAACAGGATTGTGCAACCTCCAACACCCCCAAATAATGAAAATATGGCCAAAATGTCACATATTGCCACATTTATTACAGACATTGATGCTGCAAACTGTGATCCTTAAAGCTCTGTAAAACGTGCAACCATGCAACGATGCCACCAACCTTTTCAAAAAACATATCCCACCATCCTTAATCAACTTGAGTATGAGTAGGGCAGACTATGACAAATCCACAAGCCTGACATAACATAAATTGCAGCCAACAAATCTTCGCATAGCTTTCATGGGAATTTTCAATTTCAATGTTCACCAACCAAGCTTTCATCCAAAAACTGTGGCTATTTTGGAAATCACCACGGAACCTTGACCTAGAAAACCACCTTAACCCCATATAACAAAGGCGGTCACAACCATGGATGAGCCCCTCCTCAGCAAGTTGCAATCCTCAGGAGAAATGATGGTGCCTAAGAACATCAGAACAAATATAATGCACAGGATCCAGTAATTTCCCATGTCTCCGTATTGTCCCATCTTCTTTTGAAAGACAAAACCCATGCACCTCCACATCATACAGGTTTTCTAATGGAATGAATGTTGTGCCACACAGCAAGAGGTGTTTAAGGAATGAACCAATATAGAAGTGAGCTTCATGGGTCAATACTTACAGAAAAGATTTTATTCAGCAGGTACAAGGCCATCCTTGTGTTGTACCCTCCATACCCTCTGACGATTACATCTGCCTGAAAAAAAAAGATTTCAATAAATGAGCATTAGAATAAATAATGAGATATCATAAACAAATTTCAGGTATGCCTAACATAAGCCGAAATCATCATTATTAAGCTAAGAACTATCAAATGTTTACTTTTCAGTGTGGTTTATATATGAAAGAAAGAAAACAGGAAAGAAAAGACCAACTATCATACTCCAGTTTTGGTGGTTTCATTAGTAACATAGCACTGGGAAAAATGTATTGCAGGAAGCCAACGTTAGTTAATAAAAGCTCAGGTATGGTATTGTGAAGAATAATATATTAGACTTTTATAGTGACACATCAACCCATTCTGATCCAAATTTGTGTGGCCTAAGGACATCTAATCTATTTCCAAGGATCTCTGCTACTCAACAAAGAATATATATTCATTCCAACTTGTTGGAGTATATAAAGATCCAATTACCCCTACTCATGTTTAGTCCCACATCTACTATTTGTGATACTCCAGTCTATCTGTGGCTATATAAGAAGCCTCACACCTCATGTACTCATTGAGAGATTGCAATAGATCCGGCCCTTAGAGGCCTTCCGGTTTCATCCCGCTCCTCTCGGAGTAGGGTTCCACGTAAAATATTGCACTACAACACTTGCTCTAGATCCTTTCTTCATGTGCAAGTCGAAGAAGAATAATATAAAATTTGGCATCATAATGTTCTCATGTGCCAAATCTAAATATCCTCAGCGTTGTCCCCTCGCTTGAATCTATACACAACCGTAAACCCTAGATGTCATGAGCGCTCATCCCCTTCTACAACGATAGAAAGTCGAAGAGGAAGTATGAATCTCAACCCTAGCAATATCTCATTGGTGGTGGTGAATCTCTCACTGTCTTGGACCCATCTCATCAAATATCCAACTCGAGCATGGCATCTGGGGTTTCCCTATTGGCAAGAGGAAAGTTGAAGAAGAAGAAGAGGCGAACATGCCTCTTCACCACCCAGCAGCTCCACATGGGACCTTGATCCCTTCCTCCTCGCGCAGTAATGCTCTATCTCCAGTACCTCCTCATGATGGTGTTATCACAACCACATATTCCGCCTACCCTTGTGCATTGATACTCCCTGCTCTCAAGCAGTGCACCTTCCAACTGCTACTCATGGTTGACATTAGCGCCAGGCCATATGTATCCTTCAAACTCCCAGGAAACGATGGTGGTATAGTGAGATGGATTCCCTCGAAGGAAACCCTAAATAGGGAAGGCTCTTTTTTCTTACTGTTGAGATATTTGTATCTCTTTATATTCATTTCTTATTTCTATTTTTTTCATGTACCTCTTATGTAATTAACCCAGGGTTTTCTCCTATATAAGAGAGCCCTAGGGTCTCTTCATTGATATGTGATTCTATTTTTCTCCTTGACATGGTATCGGAGCAACGGTCCTAGACCGGGGTTCCCATATCCCACCAAAAGTCGCAACCCTACCTGTTCCCCCAATCGGCCACTGCCCCTGCCCCAGTCGGTTGCCGCACCTGCCCCAACCGGCCACCGCGCCTGCCCCAGACGGCTACGACCCCAACCTTAGGCCTCCAGCCACAGCCGACAGCCCCAGCAGGCCGCCGTCACCCTGTAGCCGGTCCCACGACTGCCAACGACCCACCAACCAACCGTACCAGTCGTTGGCTAGTCCCCCCTCACAGCCCTTGTTGCTCGCAGTCCCTTGTGGGCCATCGCTCACTCCGGGGGCTGCAGTTCAGCCGCTTCTACAGGCCTATTAGGTCGGAGTTTCCTCGGATTATGCGATTTCGTACATATAAATTACGGTTTCTGACCCTAGACTACAACAAGGAATGAAGAGGATGATTGTATGAGTCTACATGTACAACCACTGATGATAGTTTAGACTCGCACAGAGTAGTCTACTCCTTAGTCTTGTTTTGGATTTTCGGCATTCTTTATCATGTCAGAGAACAGGGGTGACGTTTTTTCATCGTCTGGTGCCTTTAAGGGCTCGGCTCCCATCGTAAAGATGGAAGGGACCAACTACGAGTTGTGGTCCATGTAGTTTCGCACCCTTATGCAGTGCCATAACAAGGAGCACATTTTGACAGGTTCTGAGCCGACAGAGAAGACTGGGACTAATACTTCTTGAAAGAAAGATGATGCCTATGCACGGATTTGGCTCTCTGGGACGCTCATCACGGAGATTGCCAACGACATCGTTAATCAGCCCATGGCCAAGGCTATGTGGGACATCTTAGTAGCCATATATGGGCAAGCTAAGAATGAGAGCAGGATCCTACAATTACAGTATGACATATTTTCGACCAAGCAGAATGGTCAACCTCTTCATGCCCACTTCTCGCATCTTCGAGGCATGTTTGAGAGTCTCCATAGCTTTATGCCCATTACTACCAGCACTGAGCAGCAGCATGCACTTACCAGTTGTAGCAGTACAGATTTGACAGATTAGATCATGGACTCTAGAGTTTCTCATCATATGTGTGGAGATCGAGCTCAGCTTACTTCATATACATCTATCCCTACCGGTAGATCAGTGGTGAGAGCTAATGGGGTTCATCTACCTATTGTTGGTTAGGGAGAGTGTAGAGATATTTATATGTTTCTATATTTCGTTCTACATGTTATTAGTCCTTTTATTTCTTTATGTCTCTCTTTTGTAATTTACCCATAGGTCTCTACTCTATATAAGAAAGCCTAGGGTTACTAGAATAAACAAGCGTTCTATTTTTCCCAAGATGGTATCAGAGCCACGGTCCTAAACCGGTGCTTAGGGATGAGCATGGGTCGGGTCCTACAAGGCCTATGCCCATTTATATTTGTGGGTTTTGGGTTGGGCCTAGGCCATTAATATTTTTTTTGAAGGCTCAAGCCCAAGCCCAGCTCAATTATTATGGGTCGGGCTTAGGTTGGACTAGTCCATAATGTCTCAAAAATCAATTGGGTTTGGTTTGGTTCAAAACTTATGAGTCTAGATTTGGTGGGCCCATAAACTTGGCGCACTCTCGTTTGATTATTTTGATCTTGTTTGGTTATTTTGATTGTAATCTTCATTATGAAGTATTTATTAGTTATTTAGGTCTTTATTATTTAGTTATCCTACTGTTTTGCACGGATTTGGTCATATCTATGATTCTACAGTATCTAATGGAAAGAGTTTCATAGAATAGAAACATGTGCAAATAATAGTAAACAAACAGATTGAAAATGTACTTCAAGTGGATTAATCTGTCGACGTCGTCAACTCCATCATTCAATTCAGATGGATATATCAAAGTGAGAGATCAAAGTCTATACACATGGGCTCTATGTGGGTCAGATTATCGGGCTTAACGGGTCTAATTTTGGGCTTTTATGCGGGCCGGGCTAACGGGCCTAATGGGTTGGGTCGGGCTAAGCTCGAGCCTGGCCTAATTATTAAATGGGCATACATCTTTGGCCCAAGCCCGACCTATAAATAATTTGGGCTCTAGCTAGGCCGAGTTATGCAGGCTGGGCTTCGGGCCAGGCTGGGCCAGCCCAGCCCAATGCTCATCTCTACCGGTGCTCCATACCCTAACCCTAACCCTACCCCCATGTCATCGCCGCCATCTCTCTCTCCGTCGCTCACTGCCCAAGCGGCCTCCTCAGCGTCAAGCAGCTCGCCGCCCAGCGGCCTCCTTGTCGACCTAGAGGCACCGCCGCCGCCGTCCGAGCGGCACTACCGCCCAGCAGCCCTTGCCGTTACGTCGTCGGCTCCTCTCCTCCTTGGTTGCCAGTCCTTCTAGTCGCCGACAATCTTTATTCCGCCTCGTGCAAGGTCTCGACTAAGCAAATGGATTTTAGTGCATAAGTCTACATATGCATTCAAATCCACGCATGCCTATGTAGACACGTCTTCATAAGTCTACATAACCCTAGTTATCTTCCACCGGCAGTATGTCAGAAAACAAAGTTGATGTGCCCGCCACAAGCGCTTTTCGAGGTCCAGCGCCTATTGTTAAAATGGACGGGACAAACTATGAGCTATGGGCTATGCAGTTCATGAGTCTCATGAAGTCGAATGGTAAGAAGCATATTCTTACTGAGGAAGAACCGGTGGAGAAGACTCTGTGAACGCCTCGTGGGAGGCGAATGATGCATATGCCAAGGTCTGGCTTTCAGGAACATTGATGATAGAAATCGCCAATGACGTGTTACATTAGCCTACTACTAAGGCTATGTGGGACATCCCCGCAATAACTTATTATCAGGCGATGAATGAGACCAAGATCCTTCAACTTCAGCCCGACATATTCACTATCAAGCAGAACGGACGGCCCCTCCATTCGTTGTATACATCCTTACGAGGGATGTTTGAGAAGCTTCACAGCTTCATGCCACTCACGGCTACCCCAGAGCAGCAGAAGACCTATAGGAATGCTACCATGGTTGGTGTATTCCTCGCTGCACTGGATCCTGAGTATGATGCTGCTCCTCGGTCTCAGATTCTTGCGGATGCCACTATTCCTCCTATGGAGGAGGCCTTCCGCAGACTCAGCAGGATCACAGTCCCGTCTACTGCCACTAGTCAGAACTCTTCGGCGATGGCAGCCTCCCGAGGTAGAGGAGGCTCATCTTTCTTTCGTGGTCACAGACCTCGTGATAGAGGAGGTCGCATTCGTCAGCCTTGCACATTTTGTCATCGTCCAGGTCATACAGAGGAGACATGCTACTCCAAGCATGGATTCCCAACCTCAGCACATGTAACAGAGCAGGTTGAGTCTCCCGCTATTTCAACTCCAGATCACAGATTTGATGACTTCGTGGCTAGACTATGAGATATCATGTCTCCTTCTTCACCATCTCCGGGAGGTCTTTCAGATGTTGTCGCTTCAGCCTCTACCAATACGTCTGCTACGACCAGTACCTCAGGTAGTACGTATGCCTTTACCTCATGTTCTGGATCTGAGCTTACAGAGCGGATTATGGATTCTGGGACAACGCACCATTTATGAGAAGACAAGGATCAGCTTACAGCATACAGACAGGTTCCACCAGGGAGAACGGTGGTGATAGCTGATGGGTCTCATTCTCCTATTACAGGCAAAGGGGAGATTACTTTGACGCCTTCAATGTGTCTCCAGAACGTGTTACATGCCCCTGATTTTTCTATGAATTTGTTATCTATCAGTCAGATTACAAAGGATTTACATTGTCGAGCTATTTTTGACCCATCATTTCTTGTTTTTCAGGATATTCTAACGGGCGAAGTGATTGGTTGTGGCCGTGAGCAGGGCAGTCTCTATCGATTGGTCCAAACTCCCTATGCATGTGTGTCTTCAATCCCAACAGGACAAGTCTCCCCTTTCACTTGGCATCTACGCTTTGGTCATCTCCCTCTCCAGAAAATGAGTCATATGTTGCCGCAAATCTTACCAGGATCTTCCTTCCAATACGAGGCATGTTAGTTAGGGAAGCATCATTGGTCGACCTTCCCTAGTCGTCAGAGTCGGAGCAGTAGCTCCCCATTCGAGTTATTTCACGTTGACATTTGGAGTCCTGATCGTGTTCCTGATCATCAGGGACACAGGTTTTACCTTGTAGCTGTTGATGATTTTTCTCACTTATCATGGGTTTTCTTATTGAAAAATAAATCTCAGGCGGGGATATGATCAAAATATTTATCACTGAAGTGCAGAAGTTTTCTCTTCGTCTGTGAAATTTATGTGAACAGATAATGCTTTGGAATTCTGTACACGTACTCTATTCCATTTCTTTTCATCCCGTGGCATTATTCATCAAACGACATGTCCTTATACTTCTCAGCAAAATGGTGTTGCAGAACGAAAGCATTGTCATTTACTTGATGTCACTCGGACTCTTCTCATTCAGAGTCATGCCCCCCATTCTTTTTTGGGGTGACGTTCTTACTGCATGCTACCTGGTGAACCGCATGCCATCGTCTGTTCTGGGTGAGAAAAATCCTTTTAATATAGTTTTCCCTGAGAAATAGTTGTTTTCACTCACTCCTCGTGTGTTTGGCTCTATTGCTTTTATCCACCAGTTGACTCCAGGTCTTGACAAGCTTTCCCCTAGAGTTGTCAAATGTGTTTTTGTTGGCTACTCAAGGACCCAGAAGGGATACCGATGTTATGATCCTTTATGCCGAAAGTATTATATAAGTGCATATGTGACATTTTTTGAGTCAGTGATGTATTTCTCTCCTACAGGTGACATGATGGCTTCATATTCAGTTGATGATGAGGTTTATATGCCACCTCATCCTACGAGTCAGACGTCTCCTTCTCTTGTGGTCCTACCATCCTCGCCTCAACAACCTCCAACACCTCCTCCTCTACCCCCGTCTACTACCCAGTCGCATGAGCCTGATGTTCCACCTTTACCTAAGTTCTATGCCCATCGGCCCGCTTCTGCTCGTGGTCATCGCTCATCATCAGGTATACCTCAGGTTTGTTTAGATAACAAGGTGCCTAATGATGGGTTTGGAGATGCATCTGTACAGGAATCTTTGCAGGATCGTGGCCAACAGATGGGTGTTGCTCCTGCTGACCTGAGCATTCCTATTACAGTCACAAGCAGAAGCGGTCCTATTCTACTTACCCCCTTGCTTCTCAGGTTTCGTTTCATCATCTAACAGGGGACTTTTAGAGATTTGCAGTGGCTCTTTCTGCTGTGGAAATTCCACAGAATTATAAGGATGCTTTGGAGAATAGTTGTTGGCGTTTGACTATGGAGGAAGAGATGGTTGCATTGCAATCCTGTGGTACATGGAGTTTGGTGTTTGCTCCTCCTGGGGCGTCTGTAGTCAGTTGAAAATGGGTGTTTACTGTTAAACATCATGCAGATGGCAGCCTTGATCGCTACAAGGCACAGTTAGTAGCTCGTGGATTTATTCAGACTTACGGCGTCGACTATTTGGACACTTTTTCTCCAGTGGCTCGTCACTCTACACTTCGCATCCTCCTTGCAATCGCAGTGGTACGTGACTGGCCGTTATTTCAATTGGATGTTAAAAATGCATTTCTATATGGAGATCTACAGAAAGAAGTTTACATGCAGCACCCTCCAGGGTTTGCTGCTGAGGGGGAGTGTCAGAAGGTCTGTAGACTTAATAAGGTGATATATTGACTTAAGCAAAGTCCAAGGGCGTGGTTTCAGAAGCTATTGTTAGGGTAAAAGAGTACTCCGATACTTTATTCTATAGAGCCCTCGGGTCTCTTATATAGGGAGAGAGCCCTTGGGTAAATTACATGAGAGGTACATAAAGAAACTGAAATAACATAAAAGACGAACAACTATCTCTACACTCCCCCTCAAGATGGAGCATAGATATCTATCATGCTCAGCTTGGAAGAACATCTCTGGAAGGGTCCTCTGAGCAATGGCTTAGTGAATATGTCCGCTGTCTGATCCTCTGAACTGACGTGAGACGTGGAGATGAAGCCCTTCTGAATCATGTCCCTAGTGTAATGACAATCCACCTCTATGTGTTTGGTTCTCTCATGGAAGGCTGGATTGTTGGCAATAAATAATGCTGCCTGATTATCACATTGAAGGTTCATAGGCAAGGGAACGTCAACATTCAGATCTTCTAAGACTGCTTTAACCCACATCATTTCTGTGCTTGCCTGTGCCATGGCTCTATACTCGGACTCGGCACTGGATCTCGCCACAACAGTTTGCTTCTTGCTTTTCCAAGAGACTAAAGAGCTTCCTATGAAGATAGCAAATCCAGAAGTAGACTTACGGTCCCTTGGACATCCTGTATAATCTGCATCTGCACAGGCTGAAATAGACAGATCTGTACCTTTCTTGAATAGCAACCTTGTGCCTGGGGAAGAATTCAGATATCTCAATATCATGTATAAGGCATCCATATGTACTTGCCTCGGCTGCTCCATGAACTGACTCACCCGGTTTACTGCAAGGGCAATATCCGGTCGAGTTATAGTGATGTATAAGAGCTTACCCACCATTTCTCTGTACCTTCTCTTGTCCACTTCCTCGGTATCATCATCGTACAGCTTCATACTCGGGTCCATAGGTGTACTTGAAGGTCTGCATCCAGTCATTCCTGTTTCGACTAGCAAATCTGTGACATATTTTCTTTGAGTCATCACCATTCCTTGTGCATTTCTTGCAAATTCTATCCCCAGAAAATATCGTATTGTGCCTAGATCCTTTATAATGAACTGGCTGCCCAACATAGACTTGGTGATCTCAACTCCCTGTGCATCATCTCCCGTAACCAATATGTCATCAACATATACCATAACAACAATGGTACCTCTAGGGGTCTTCCGGACGAACAATGAGTGGTCCGCATTAGATCTTCTGAACCCCTGTCGTTCAATAAGCTGAGAGAGCTTCTGGAACCATGCACGGGGACTCTGTTTAAGGCCATAGATAGCCTTATGAAGTCTGCACACCTTCTGAGTCTCCCCCTCAGCAGCAAACCCGGGTGGCTGCTGCATGTAGACTTCCTCCTGTAGATCACCATACAAGAAAGCATTCTTAACATCAAGCTGGAATATGGTCCAGTCACGTACCACTGCAACCGATAGAAGGATGCGAAGGGTAGAGTGTCTTGCCACCAGTGAGAAGGTATCCAAATAATCTACACCATATGTCTGTGTAAATCCCCGTGCAACGAGCCTGGCCTTGTATCTGTCTAGACGGCCATCCGCATGGTATTTCACCGTAAAAACCCACTTGCAACTTACTACTGAGGCACCTGGAGGAATGGGGACAAGAGACCAAGTTCCCCTAGATTGCAAAGCACGCATTTCCTCTTCCATTGCAAGTCGCCAGCAGTCAATCTTCATTGCATCCTGATATGTCCGTGGAATCTCAACTGACGATACAGCAGCTGCAAATTTCTGGAAATCCCCAGTGAGTCGATGAAAGGAGACTTGAGAGGCAAGGGGATATGTAGCACACTGTCTGCGCTGCTTCCTATGAGCAATGGGCCTGTCCAAATCATCCAAGACTGTGCTGACCGGTTGCTCATCCTCCTGTAGTAAAGGTTCCTGCACAGGTGCATTATCTAAGCCATCGTTATTGTTAATTTCAGAACAAACCTGAGGCGTGTCGGATGGTTGACTTGTAGCTTGAGCATGGCATGTCCGCCTCGTATAGAACGTAGTGAAAGGGACAACAGAAGGAGGTGGTGGTGGTGGTGGTGGTGTTGGTGGAGTAGAGGATTGACCCAGGCTTGGCGGTGGTGGAACAAAGACATTGGAATCTGGAGAAGTGGAGGAGGCCAATCTGTCACCCGCAGGTGAGAAATACATGACAGGTTCGAAAAAGGTAACATCTGCACTCACATAGTATTTGTCATGGACAGGATCATAGCAACGGTATCCTTTCTGTGTCCTGGAGTAACCCACAAAAACACACTTGATAGCCCTAGGAGAGAGCTTATCAAGTCCTGGAGATAAGCGGTGGACAAACGCAACAGTGCCGAAGACACGAGGTGTAAGTGCAAACAAGTCTCTGTCTGGAAAAAGAACAGAGATTGGGGACTTTTCCCCAAGAACAGTTGTAGGCATTCGGTTGACTAGATAACATGTTGTAAGGATAGCATCTCCCCAAAAAGATAATGGAGCACAACTTTGAATGAGTAATGTGCGAGCAATATCAAGAAAATGTCGATGCTTACGTTCTGCAACCCCATTTTGTTGGGAGGTGTAAGCACATGTGGTTTGATGAACAATGCCTTTTGAAGAAAGAAAGGTAGCAAGAGAGCGAGTGCAGAACTCCAATGCATTATCAGTTCGCACATACTTAACAGTAGAAGAGAAAACATTCTGGATTTCATTAATAAGATTTTGAATAACACTTCCTGCTTCAGATTTATTTTTAAGAAGAAACGTCCAGGACACTCTAGAGAAATCATCAACCACTACTAAATAGAACCTGTGTCCCTGATGATCTGGGACACGACTTGGACCCCAAATGTCTACATGAAGTAATTCAAACGAGGAGTGACTGCTCCGACTCTGACGACCTGGGAAGCTAGATCTATGGTGCTTCCCTAACTGACATGCTTCACAACGAAAGGAGGAACTCGGAGAGATCTGAGGCAGTAGATGACGCATCTTCTGCAGGGGCAGATGACCGAACCGAAGATGCCAGGTGTACGGAGATACGGCGCCTTGGGAATGCAGAGAAACGCCAGCGTAGGAGTTACGGACTAGACGATAGAGGCCATTGTGCTCAGAACCACAGCCAATCACCCTGCCCGTCAGTATGTCCTGAAAAATAACAGACGATGGATCAAAAATAGCACGACAGTGCAAATCACGTGTAATCTGACTAATGGATAAGAGATTCATAGAGAATTCTGGAGCATGTAGGACGTTCTGTAAGAGGGTAGCAAAGCCGTCTCCCCCTGACCGATGATAGGAGAATGAGTGCCATCAGCTATGAGTACAGATCGACCAGGCTGTACAGCTCTGTAGGACTGAAGAATATCTTTCTCACGGCATAGATGATGGGTAGCTCCAGAGTCGACAATCCATCCTGTGAGATCATGACAATGAGGTAAGACTGAAGGACTACCTGAGGCACTGGCAGAGGCGGATGTACTAGCTGACGCCGAGGCTGCAACATCAGAAACTTCAGCACCCTCTGGCGACGATTGTGGCATGATATCACGAAGTCGTGCCATTAACTCTTCGAACCTGTGATCTGTAGCAGGAGCTGAAAGACCCTGAACATGATCCGCGACACGTGCAGAAGGAGGGAAGCCGTGCTTGGAATAGCACGCAGAAAGAACACGTGGACCGTATGCGACCTCCGCGTCCACGTCCACCATTTCCTCTGCCACGAAACGAGGACGAACCACCACGTCCCCTGGAAACTGCCATTGCAGACGAAGGTGCATTCGCTGTAGCGGATGGAACAGGTACACGACTGAGCCTCCTGTATACCTCTTCCATCGGGGGGATAGTGGCATCTGCTAGGATCTGAGAGCGTGCGGCCTCGTACTCCGGGTCTAGGGCAGCGAGTAATACGCCAACCATAGTGGCATTGCGGAACGTCTTCTGTTGTTCCGGCGTGGCTGTGAGCGGAATGGTGCTATAGAGCTTCTCGAACATACCACGAAGCGACGTGTACAGCGAATGGAGAGGTCTCCCATTCTGCTTCGTGGTAAATATATCATGCTGCAACTGGAGCATCTTCGTCTCGTTGCGGACCTGAGAGTACGTCATGGCCAAAATGTCCCACATCGCCTTGGCAGTGGGCTGGTGAAGAACATCATTTGCTATCTCTGTCGTGAGCGTACCTGAGAGCCAAACCTTGGCGTACGCATCGTCAGCCTCCCATGAGGCATAGACTCCTGTCTTCTCCGGCGGTTCATCCTCGGTAAGAATATGCTTCTTACCACACGACTTCATGAGACTGAGGAACTGCATCACCCACAGTTCGTAGTTTGTCCCGTCCATTTTGACGATCGGTGCTGAACCTTTGAACGCACCTATGGCGGGCATATCGAGCTTTTGTTCGGACATGATGCCGGAGAAGAACGACTATTGATAGACCAAGAAGAGGTTGTCTACCAAGACTTTAAGGATTCAAGTGCACATGTAGACGTTATGCACTTGAATCCATCATCTATCCGAGACCGAGCGAAGAGGCGGCACCCGGCGACAAGTAGAGGCTCCAGAAGCCTCTACCAATGAAGATGACGGCTGTGCGGGGACTGGTGGGGGGCTGGGCGAGGGCTAGACGGTGTATACAGCCCCCGGCGGCGGCTGGAGGAAGCCGGGGCGGAAGGTGGGTGGCTCCGGCGGCGCGCGTGCGGGACGAGGAGAGGGTCCCGGGCTGGTCGGCGGCGCCCTGGGGGCTGGGCGGCAACCTGGGGTCGGCAGCGCCCTGGGGGCGGCGGCGGTGGGAGAGAGTCGGCGGGGGGGGGGGGGCGGCGGTGGAGAGAAACCCTAGATTAGGGTTAGGGCTCTGATACCATGTTAGGGTAAAAGAGTACTCCGATACTTTATTCTATAGAGCCCTCGGGTCTCTTATATAGGGAGAGAGCCCTTGGGTAAATTACATGAGAGGTACATAAAGAAACTGAAATAACATAAAAGACGAACAACTATCTCTACAGCTATCGAACTTGGTTGAGAAACAGGGGTTCGAGAGGTCTAACGCAGACCATTCGGTTTTTGTGCAGAGAACATGTAGAGATACTGTTGTCATAATGGTCTGTGTTGATGATATTCTTGTTACAAGAGATGATATGCAGGAGATAAAAATGGTAAAGGAATTTCTAGCTGTCACTTTGTTACTAAGGATCTGGGCACTCTGAAGTATTTCCTAGGGCTGGAATTCGTTAGGAACGAGCAGGGTCTTGTGATGACCCAAAGGAAATATGCTACAGACATGCTTGTTGAGACAGGTATAATTGGATGTTGACCCTCGACTACTCCTATGGATCCTAGCATGAAATTATATGATGATGATACAGATGAAGTAGATAAGAGGAGATATAGAGAGATGGTGGGAAAGCTCCTGTATGTTACTATTACCAGGCTAGATATCTCATTTGCAGTGAGTCGAGTGAGTCAGTTCATGGAGCAACCTCGGCAAGTACATATGGATGCGATGTACATGATACTGAGATATCTCAAATCTTCTCCAGGTGCACCATTACTTTTCAAGAAAGGAACAACTCTCTCTGTATTTGTGTGTGCTGATGCCGACTATGCAGGATGTCCCAAGGATAGGAAGTCCACTTCGGGCTTTGCGGTTTTGTTGGCAGTTCTCTTGTTTCTTGGAAAAGCAAGAAACAAACTGTTGTGGCCAGATCAAGTGCCGAGTCTGAATATAGGGCTATGGCGCAAGCAAGTACAGAAATGATGTGGGTCCGATCTGTGCTAGCAGATTTGCATATAGATATTCCTCTACATATGCAGCTACAATGTGATAATCAGGCGACCCTATTCATTGCAAACAACCCTGCATTCCATGAGAGAACAAAACATATTGAGGTAAACTGTCACTATATGAGAGACATGATCCAGAAGGGTTTGATTGTTACCTCTCATGTTAGCTCAGGAGAGCAAACGGGCGATATCTATACCAAAGCATTACTCCAAGGGCCATTTCAGAAGTGTTCGTCCAAGCTGAGCATGATCGACATCTATGCTCCATCTTGAGGGGGAGTGTAGAGATATTTATATGTTTCTATGTTTCGTTATACCTATTTTTAGTCCTTTTATTTCTTTATGTCTCTCTTTTGTAATTTACCCATAGGTCTTTCCTCTATATAAAAGAGCCTAGGATTACTGGAATAAACAAGCATTCTATTTTCCCAACAGGGAGATTGTCCTAGCCCCCTCAATGCGCCTATAGGATGTCTCACATGCTCCAGCATTTCAGATGAATCTTTTGTCTATTAGTCATATTACAAAAAAATACATTGCAGTGCCACATTTGGCCCATCTTCTCTTGTGTTTCAGGACATACTCACGGGCAGGGTGATTGGATGCGGTCGTGAGCAGAGAGGGCTTTATAGACTGGTCGAGCCTCCGGGTACTGGTGTTGCTACCATTCCTTCTGGCTATGTTTCTCCTTTCATGTGGCATCTTCTCTTTGGATACCTTCCTCTGTAGAAGTTGTGTCATGTTCACCCTCAGATCTCTACTCGTACTACCTTGGAGTGTGAGGCATGTCAGCTTGGGAAACACCATCATTCTTCCTTTCTGAGTCGTCAGAGTCGTCACAGTAGTCAGTCGTTTGAATTGTTTCATTTTGATATCTGGGATCCCAGTCATGTTCCCGCATCAGGGACATCAGTTCTATATGGTTGTTATGGATGATTTTTCTAGATTATCTTGGGTTTTTTTATTAAAGAATAAGTCTGAAGCGAGTCCTGTCATTAAATCATTTATTATTGAAATAAGAATATTTTTCTTGCTAATGTCAAGTTTATTCGCACTGGCAATGCCTTGGAGTTTTCCACTTTACAACTATCTGACTTTCTCATATCTCTTGGTATTGTTCATTAGACTTCTCGTGCCAATACTTCGCAAAAGAACAGTGTTGCTGAACGCAAACACCGTCATCTTCTGGATGTCACAAGGACTCTTTTGATTCAGAGTTGAGCTCGTCATTCGTTCTGGGGTGATGCGGTTCTTACTGCTTAGTACTTAGTGAATCGCATGCCTTCCACTGTTCTTAGAGAAAAGGTTCCTTTCTTGATTGTGTTTCTCGAGAAGGACCTATTCTCCCTTACTCCCAGAGTCTTTGGGTCTGTGGCATTTGTCCACAATCTTACTCATGTTCGTGACAAGCTCTCTCCAAGAGATGTCAAGTGTGTGTTCGTTGGCTATTCTCGTACCCAAAAAGGGTATTAGATGTTTCGATCCTATAGGGAGAAAATATTATGCGAGTGTTGATGTCATATTTTTTGAGTCTATTATGTATTTTTCTCCAACAGGTGACAGGTTATCTAACTCTGACTCTGGAGAGGATGTCTTTGTTCCACCACCTCCGTTATCTCCACCGACAACACCCCGTGTTTAGTCACAGTCATCTCCACCTCCACCTCCTCCACCACCTCCACCTATATCTACCCTGACACAGTTCCTGCCACAGTTTTACATTCGCAGGTCCTCTACTCGCTCCTCTGCTCATGTGTCTTCCCCGTCATCCAGCACACCTCAGGTGTGTACTGACCACATGGTTTCTACTGATGGCACTGGTGATATACTTGTACCACAGGATATACATGAGGCGTTGTACCAGAGAACAGAGAGGCTGATGACCTTGATGTTCCTATTACCTTGAGGAAGCCGCGTCGTAACTGTGCCACTTATCCTCTAGCTGCTCGTGTTTCCTTGGATCATCTTTCAAAGGAGTACAGGAGGTTTATCGTAGGACTCTCTGCTGTTACTATCCAACGAACATACGAGAAGGCCTTACAGGATAGTAGTTGGCATCTTACCATGGAGGAGGAGATGGCCGCTTTACAATCTCGTGGTACCTGGAGTGTTGTTTCTGCTCCTCCAGATGTCTCTATTGTGGGGTGCAAATGGATCTTTCCGGTCAAGCAACGCGCAGATGGCAGTGTTGATCACTACAAGGCAAGGGTTGTAGTATGTGGGTTCACACATACTTATGGGTGGACTAGTAGGATTAGGGCTGTCAGAAATTTCTCAGGTTCGACATTCGCTCAGATTGGCTCGTTAAAAGTTCGATTCAGATTCGATTCGAAAATAAACGAACCGAACCTGAACACAGTTTGGGCTCGATTAAATAAACGAACCGAACCTCAAAAACATAGGTTCGGTTCGTTAAAAGTTCGATTATTTTTTTTTTTTGAGGCTCCAAAAAAGGGGACGCACTCGAAGTTCGATTATATACACAAATACATACATAAAAGTATATATACATACATATTGTATATATACAAGGAAAAATACATTCTATATTAACATAGCAGCATTCACTTATTTTTCCAAACCCATCCAATCATCCACTCCCTAAGTCCATATTCCCTATTCCCGAAATCCCACAAAACCCTTCCCTGCAACTACGGTTTTTCCCTTTGAACAGAAACGTATGCACATCATTTATTCTTAAACGAACCTTTAACGAGCCGAACCGAACCTTTACGAACCTTACCCGAGCCGAGCCGAACCTGATTACAGTTTTCATTTTATCGAGCCGAACCGAGCCCGAACATGAAAGTATGCTAAACGAGCCTGTAGAGACTTATTTATGTTGCGTACTGTTTCACAATTTCTATTTATATATTGTACGTCACTGTAATTTACCCAAGGGCTCTCTCCCTATATAAGAGACCCGAGGGCTCTATGGAATAATCATCTGAGTATTCTTTTACCCTAACATGGTATCAGAGCCCTAACCCTAACCTAGGGTTCTCTCCGCCGCCGCCCCCCCCCCTCCCACCCCCGCCACCGCCGACCTCTCGAGCCCCTCCGCCGGCTCCCTCCGCCGGGCCCCAGCCCCTCCGCCTCTCCACCGGGCCCCAGCCCCTCCGCCAACACCCTCCACCGGGCCCCAGCCCCTCCGCCAACACCCTCCACCGGGCCCCAGCCCCTCCGCCGCCGGCCCCTTCTTCGCCCCTTCCCCGGCCTCCAGCCGCCGTCGGGGAGCCCTTTCTCTCCGCCCAGCACCCCCAGCCGCTGCTGGGACCTCTCCCAGCCACCGTCTCGAGTTGGTAGAGGCTTCCAAAGCCTCTACTCGCCACCGGGGTACCGCTTCTTCACTCGGCCTCGGATAGATGTTGGATTCAAGTGCATAACGTCTACATATGCACTTGAATCCTAAAAGGTCTTGGTAGACAACATTTTCTTGGTCTATCAGTAGTTGTTCTTCTCCGGCATTATGTCAGAACAAAAGCTCGATATGCCCGCCATAGGTGCTTTCAAAGGTTCGGCACCAATCGTCAAAATGGACGGGACAAACTACGAACTGTGGGCAATGCAGTTCCTCAGTCTCATGAAGTCGTGTGGTAAGAAGCATATTCTTACCGAGAATGAACCGCCGGAGAAGACAGGGATCTATGCCTCATGGGAGGCTGATGATGCGTACGCCAAGGTGTGGCTCTCAGGTACGCTCACGACGGAGATAGCGAATGATGTTCTCCACCAGCCCACCGCTAAGGCGATGTGGGATATTTTGGCCATGACGTACTCTCAGGTACGAAACGAGACGAAGATGCTCCAGTTGCAGCACGATATATTTACCACGAAGCAGAATGGGAGGCCTCTTCATTCCCTGTACACGTCGCTTCGTGGCATGTTCGAGAGGCTCTATAGCACCATTCCGCTTACAGCCACGCCGGAACAGCAGAAGACGTTCCGCAACGCCACTATGGTTGGCGTCTTACTCGCTGCTCTAGACCCGGAGTACGAGGCAGCACGCTCTCAGATCCTAGCAGATGCCACCATCCCGCCGATGGAAGAGGTATACAGGAGGCTCAGTCGTGTACCTGTTCCGTCCAATACAGCGACTGCATCTCCGTCAGCAATGGCAGTTTCCAGGGGACGTGGTGGTTCGTCCTCGTTTCGTGGCAGAGGAAGTGGTGGACGTGGCCGAGGAGGTCGCATACGCTCTACGTGCTCATTCTGTCGCCGCACTGGTCATTCAAAGGATACATGCTATTCCAAGCATGGCTTTCCTCCTTCTGCACGAGTAGTTGATCATGTTCAGGGTCCACCAGCATCTACTCCAGATCACAGGTTCGAAGAGTTGGTGGCACGACTTCGTGATATCATGCCACAATCATCATTAGAGGGTGTTGAAGTTTCTGATGTTGCGGCTTCGGCGTCAGCTAGTACATCTGCCTCAGCCAGTGCCTCAGGTAGTTCTTCAGTCTCATTTCATAGTCATGACCTCATAGGATGGATTGTCGACTCTGGAGCTACCCATCATCTATGCCGTGAGAAAGATATTCTGCAGTCCTACAGAGCTGTTCAGCCTGGTCGCTCTGTGCTCATTGCTGATGGCACTCATTCCCCTATCATCGGTCAGGGGGAGACGGCTTTGCTACCCTCTATGCACTTACAGAATGTGCTACATGCTCCTGAATTTTCTATGAACCTCTTATCTATTAGCCAGATTACACGTGATTTGCACTGTCGTGCTATTTTTGATCCATCGTCTGTTATTTTTTAGGACATACTAACGGGCAGGGTGATTGGCTGTGGTTCTGAGCACAATGGCCTCTATCGTCTCGTTCGTAACTCTTACGCTGGCGTCTCCTTGCATTCCCAGGGCTCCGTTTCTCCGTACACCTGGCATCTTCGGTTCGGTCATCTGCCGCTACAGAAGATGCATCACCTCCTGCCTCAGATCTCTCTGAGTTCCTCTTTTCGTTGTGAAGCTTGTCAGTTAGGGAAGCACCATCGGTCTAGCTTCCCCAGTCGTCAGAGTCGGAGCAGTAGCTCCCCGTTTGAATTATTCCATATAGATATTTGGGGTTCAAGTCGTGTCCCGGATCATCAGGGGCACAGGTTCTATTTAGTGGTGGTTGATGATTTCTCTAGAGTGTCTTGGACTTTTCTTCTTAAGAATAAATCTGAAGCAGGAAATGTTCTTCAAAATCTTATTAATAAAGTTCAGAATGTTTTTTCATCTACTGTTAAGTATGTGCGTACTGACAATGCATTGGAGTTCTGCACTCGCTCTCTTGCTAGCTTCCTTTCTTCTAAAGGCATTGTTCACCAAACCACATGTGCTTACACCTCTCAACAAAATGGGGTTGCAGAACGAAAACATCGACATTTTCTTGATATTGCCCGCACATTACTTATTCAGAGTTGTGCACCATTATCCTTTTGGGGGGATGCTATACTTACAGCGTGTTATCTGGTCAATCGAATGCCTACAACTGTTCTTGGGGAAAAGTCCCCAATCTCTGTTCTTTTTACCGACAGAGACTTGTTTACACTGACACCTCGGGTTTTTGGCACTGTTGCGTTTGTCCACCGCTTATCTCCGGGACTTGATAAGCTATCTCCTAGGGCTATCAAGTGCGTTTTTGTGGGTTACTCCAGGACACAGAAAGGATACCGCTGCTATGACCCTGTTCATGACAAGTACTATGTGAATGCAGATGTTACATTTTTCGAACCTGTCATGTACTTCTCCCCTGCAGGTGACAGATTGGTCTCCTCCACATCACCAGATTCCAATGTCTATGTTCCACCACCTCCAAGCCTGGGCCCATTCTCTACTCCACCGACACCATCATCATCACCACCGCCACCACCCCCGCCACCACCCCCAGTTACTAAGTTCTATACGAGGCGAACAGGCCCTGCTCAAGCTACATGTCAACCATCCAACACGCCTCAGGTATGTTCTGATGTTAACACTGATGATGGGTTAAATATTGCACCTGTACAGGAGCCTTTACCACAGGAGGAGGATCAACCGGTCCACACAGTTCTGGATGATTTGGACCGGCCTATTGCTCATAGGAAGCAGCGAAGACAGTGTGCCTCATATCCCCTGGCCTCTCATGTCTCCTTTCATCGTCTCACTGGGGATTTCCAGAAGTTTGCCGCTGCCGTATCGTCAGTGGAGATCCCACGGACATATCAGGATGCCATGAAGACTGAATGCTGGCGTCTAGCCATGGAAGAGGAGATGCGTGCCTTGCAATCTAGAGGGACTTGGTCTCTTGTCGCTATTCCTCCAGGTGCCTCTGTGGTGAGTTGCAAGTGGGCATTTACGGTAAAATATCATGCAGATGGTCGTCTAGACAGATACAAGGCCAGGCTCGTAGCACGAGGATTTATCCAGACATATGGGGTAGATTATTTGGATACTTTTTCACCGGTGGCGAGACACTCTACCCTTCGCATCCTCCTATCTGTTGCTGTGGTACGTAACTGGACAATTTTCCAGCTTGATGTTAAGAATGCTTTCTTGTATGGTGAGCTACAGGAGGAAGTCTACATGCAGCAGCCACCCGGGTTTGCTGCTGAGGGGGAGACTCAGAAGGTGTGCAGACTTCATAAGGCTATCTATGGCCTTAAACAGAGTCCTCGAGCATGGTTCCAGAAGCTTTCCCAGCTTATTGAACGACAGGGGTTCAGAAGGTCAAATGCGGACCACTCACTGTTCGTCCGAAAGACCCCTAGAGGTACCATTGTTGTTATGGTATATGTTGATGACATATTGGTTACTGGAGATGATGCACAGGGGATTGAGATAACCAAGTCCATGTTGGGAAGCCAGTTCATTACAAAGGATCTAGGCACAATACGATATTTTCTAGGGATAGAGTTTGCAAGAAATGCACAAGGAATGGTGATGACTCAAAGAAAATATGTCACTGATTTGCTAGTTGAAACAGGAATGACTGGATGCAGACCTTCAAGTACACCTATAGACCCGAGCATGAAGCTGTACGATGATGATACCGATGAGGTGGACAAGAGAAGGTACAGAGAAATGGTGGGTAAGCTCTTATACATCACTATAACTCGACCGGATATTGCCTTTGCAGTAAACCGGGTGAGTCAATTCATGGAGCAGCCGAGGCAAGTTCATATGGATGCCTTGTACATGATATTGAGATATCTGAAGTCTTCCCCAGGCACAGGGTTGCTATTCAAGAAAGATACAGATCTGTCTATTTCAGCTTGTGCAGATGCAGATTATGCACGATGTCCAAGGGATCGTAAGTCTACTTCTGGATTTGCTATCTTCATAGGAAGCTCTTTAGTCTCTTGGAAAAGCAAGAAGCAGACTGTTGTGGCGAGATCCAGTGCCGAATCCGAGTACAGAGCCATGGCACAGGCAAGCACAGAAATGATGTGGGTTAAAGCAGTCTTAGAAGATCTTAATATCGATGTCCCCTTGCCTATGAACCTTCAATGTGATAATCAGGCAGCATTATTTATTGCCAACAATCCAGCCTTCCATGAGAGAACAAAACACATCGAGGTGGATTGTCATTATACTAGGGACATGATTCAGAAGGGCTTCATTTCCACGTCTCATGTCAGTTCAGAGGACCAGACTGCGGACATATTCACTAAGCCATTGCTCAGAGGACCTTTCCAGAGATGTTCTTCCAAGCTGAGCATGATAGATATCTATGCTCCATCTTGAGGGGGAGTGTAGAGACTTATTTATGTTGCGTACTGTTTCACAATTTCTATTTATATATTGTACGTCACTGTAATTTACCCAAGGGCTCTCTCCCTATATAAGAGACCCGAGGGCTCTATGGAATAATCATCTGAGTATTCTTTTACCCTAACAGAGCCGAACCAAACCTGGGTTGATTCGCTCAGGTTCGGCTCGTTTACACCCCTAATTAGGATACCTTCTCACCAGTGGCTAGACATTCGACATTGTGCATTCTTCTATCAGTTGTTGTGACTTGGGACTGGCCTCTTTACCAACTTGATGTGAAGAATGTGTTTCTATATGGAGATCTACATGAGGAGGAATATATGCAACAGCCACCAGGGTTTGCTGTTGAGGGGGAGTCTCAGAAGGTGTTTAGGACACAGAGAGCTTGGTATCTACAACCTCAAGCAGAGTCCGAGAGCTTGGTATCATAAGCTATTAGAGTTGATAGAGCACCAGGGGTTTGGGCGATCCACTGTGGATCATTCGCTTTTTGTTCATAGGACACAGAGAGGTACAATTGTCACTCTGGTTTATGTTAATGATATTATTGTCATTGTGATAATGAGCAGAGAATTCAGGCTACCAAGGAGTTCCTAGGACAGCAGTTTGTGACTAAGGAGCTTGGTAGTCTTCGTTACTTCCTTGGACTAGAGTTCGTCAGGAACCAAGTGGTCTTGTGATGACCCAAAGGAAGTTTGTGACTGATCTTCTACTATAGACAGGGATGACATGGTGCAAGCCCGTTACTGTCCCTATGGATCCGAGCATGAGTTTATATGATGATGACACTAAGGAGGTAGATAAGAGGAGATATAGGGAGCTCGTTGGGAAGCTCCTCTGTGCTACTATCACAAGACCAGACATATTCTTTGATGTAAGCAAGGTGAGCCACTTTATGGAGTAGCTCAGGAAGGATCATATGGATGTTGTTTATATGATTCTGAGATATTTGAAGATTTCATCAGGCACTGGTCTTCTATTCAGCAGAGGTACATCTCTTGAGATGACAGCTTGTGCATATGCAGATTATGTAGGATGCCCTAAAGACGGGAAGTCTACTTCTGGCTTTATTATTTTTGTTGGGATCTCACTCGTGTCATGGAAAAGCAAGAAGCAAACAGTGGTTGCTAGATTCAATGCAGAGTCTGAGTACAGAGCCATGGATCAGGGGAGCACAGAGATGATGTGTTTAGATCCGTCTTGACCGATCTTACTGTGGAGGTATCTCTTCCCATGCAGCTTTTATGTGACAATCAAGCAGCTCAGTTTCATGCATTCCATGAACGGACCAAGCATATAGAGGTGGATTGCCACTATACCAGAGACATGATCCAGAAGGGTCTCATATCCACCTCCCATGTTTCTATCGGAGATCAGAGTGCTGATATATTCACCAAAGCCCTTACTAGAGGTCCATTTCAGAGATGTTCCAAGCTGAGCATGATAGACATATATGCTCCAGCTTGAGGGGGAGTGTTGAGATATTTCTATCTCTTTATATTCATTTCTTATTTCTATTTTCTTCATGTACCTCTTATGTAATTAACCCAGAGCTTTTCTCCTATGTAAGAGAGCCCTAGGGTCTCTTCATTGATATGTGATTCTATTTTTCTCCCCAACACTTATGTATGTCCTATTGCACCCCCCCAAAAAAGGGAAAAAAAGGAGAGAGGAGTTATGGGACGACGAGCCTTCTTTGGTCCAAAAAAAAGAAAGATAAGTTCTTTAAAGTTGGGCCCAAAGTTGGGTTGTCTTATACAAGAGAGAGAGAGAGAGAAATTGAGAGGAGAAAACAAAAAGAGAGGAAAGTCAGGGGAAAAAGAAGTGAACGACTTTAGAAAAAAAAGATTGAGAGGTTTTGAAGAAAAAAAGGCAATCGTAAAAAAAGAAGACATACGAAAAAAAAGAATAGCCGAGAAAAAAGAGAAGGCTACAAAAAATGATTTGTGCAAAAAAATACTAAAACGTGCATGTTTTGGTTTGATTTCTCCCAACTTGATGGACCATGCTTTTTTTCTATCAAGTTTGGAAGAAAGGGGGAGTAAGAGAGGGTGCATTCTTCTTCATGAGATGTGTCTACATGACTTCTACTGCCAGCCCACAACTGACAGACCGACACTCTACACTATTACTGTTATCAATCATCTTCCCAGGACATCGATTACTTCCTCGGGTTTCTCTATCCCCGACTACTAATCCGTGTTGGGATTTCTTCCTCTGTAATGACTTCAAACATTACATATTTATGTTTAAAAAAATAAAATGGAAGAAATATGAAGTGAAGACTTTTTGTACAATGTGATTTCAACCAAAGCATCATCCATTTAAAAGAGAGGATCATAATATTCATAACAAAATATCTAAGGATGTAGGCTCAAATAAATGTTCACACACAAATAACCAAACTCCTATTCTAAATCTCCTTTCAAGACCTTGTCACACAAGCGACAAGTCACAGAATTCGTATCGGTCTTCTCCATGAGATATATATATTTCCATCTCAGATCAGTAGATCGAGGTGGAATAAAAACACATGTTCCTCAACATGTGCGGGTTTTGAATCTATGATAACCTAAATTCACAATATAATATCTAAGGATGTTGGCTCAAATAAATGTTCACACACAAATAACCAAACTCCTATTACAAGTCTCCTTTCAAGACCTTGCCACACAAGCGACAAGTCACAGAATTCAGATCGATCTTCTCCATGAGATACACATATTTTCATCTCAGATCGGTAGATCCAGGTGGAATAAAAAACACATGTTCCTCAACATGTGCGGGTTTTGAATCCATGATAACCTAAATTCAAAAAAATATTTAATTTATTCCTAAAAATGAAAGAGATTAATTAAGTAGTATTCGTGAAATATTTTAATTAGTAACCTAAAAAACTATTATAAAAGTTTTCACTAATGTCGTTTTATTCGGAGTGTTATTATATTGTTCATAAAACAAGACATGAACTGAGCTTCTCGCTGTTATAATCCAGTGTTCATAAAACTATCATTATAACAACATTAATAAGAATCATTCTTTAGAGGACCAACAATAAAATATGGGGAAAATGATTCAAAACAAGACATGAGCTGTTAGCTGCTTATATTCCGAGTTTTGTCAAAGAATGATCCAGGGAAAATCAAGGCATGAGTAGCTACTTGCGCACCAGATGTAGCATTTAATACATCTAAAAAAATAATACTTTTTAGCACTTAATACTAATAAAATCTTCCAAATTTAACCTAAAAAATTATCCAGCATGGTATTTAAATTTTCCAGCACTTAATAATATTGTAGGATTAGCATGATGCCATTTTTCTTCCGAATTTGTAACCTAAAAATTGAAGAACATACACTGTAGGCGGAGAAGCACACCCAAGGCGGAGGAAATAAGAACTTACCGACAAAACACGGGATTTCTGTGGAGAAAATACCTAATGGTTGGCGGAGGCACTGTTTTTAAAAACACGCCTCGAGGCGTTGAGGCATACGCCTTGAGGCGTTTTTTGAGTACTGATTTTTTTATTTTTTTTTCTACAATTTTTTTTCTTTTCTTTTTGATTGTGGGCTTTTCATCTTTCGTAAACAAGTATTTTCAAGTCTTTAAGCTCACAATTCACTGAAATGCATTTTTTTATTTTATTAAAGTATTAAGCTTATTTTTACTTTGTTATGCATGTTCTTTATAAATCAACATGAACAAAAAATTGAGTCTTGAGTCTTTAAATCTAATACCTCTACTCTTTAGTATTAGTCAAGCATAAATGCTTTCTTTATTAAAATGTTTGGATGCAAGTCCCCTACTTTGACCTAAATTTAGAAGAGTATATTATTGTAAACATGTCTTATATTTCCTTCTATTCAATCGAGACTAAATTAATACACATCAAAGCATGCATGAATAAAGATGGTCATAACACGCAATATTCAAGTATTTTATCCCTCAATCTTTATAGTAAAGTAAAAAGTGATCACTGAGTCACTGCTTACTCTCTTATTCTTCTCAATTGAATGACACACATATCTCACCTAATTTTGAAAATGGTGTGCTACATCTAGTCCCTTTAGTTGAATTTTATTCAAAACTTTAAATTTTTTTTTACGCTCAAAAAAGGGGGAGACACTCATTGGTATTCGCCCCAATCCATTAAAAAGCAAAGAAGGGAGTACTTACAAGGTGGAGGAACAAAACAAAGAGGAGTGGTAGGTGATATCAAAAAAGAGATACCACCCACGCACCCAAAAAAACGCTACCCGGAAGACCAATCGAGACAAAAGCGAGACGTCGATATACAAATATTTTCCTTATAGAACCTCTGCCAAGCAAAAAGAGCCTTGTTTCTTCCCAGCCAGATGCTCCATAGGCGCGCAATCGGGACAAGCAGGTCCGCCCTCGACCGACCCCCGGCGTTAGACAAGCTGTCGCAGAAGGCTTCACAACTGGAGAGATTCAGCCACCCCAAATCGTCCTAAATGGCACGAACACGGTCGCAATGGAAGAATAGGTGCCCGCTGGTTTCCACCTCCGTACCACAAAGGCCGCATAATTGCGAAACATTAGGGAATATCATAGCATAACGGTCATGAGTAAGCAGCCGACCACGCCGAAAAAGCCATAGAAATATACCAACACGTTCCGGCAGCTTGAGACTCCAGATGAACTTGCAATGATTGAGCAGAGTCGAATCCACCCCCGCGGCACCGGGAAGAAGAGCAAAGTACGCCTTCCGCGTAGAGAAAGTACCCTCCTTCCAAGCGAAGTGATCACGCCCCCCAGTTGGCGCGGGAGCAGCAGAGAGAAGAGCCATCAAGGACGTGAAGTCGGACAGACGATGATCCGATAAGTTAGCGACGAACAGTGGGCACCAGCACCCGTCTGACCAGCAAGAAGCAACAGTTGCCAATTTGTCGCCCGCCAGCGCAAAGAGACGAGGGAACAAAGTTTGGAGAGCTCCCCTCCCGAACCAATCATCCGACCAAAAGAGGAAAGAATTCCAGTCGCCAAGAATAGGTTTGAATAAAGATCTGTTACGGCGAAAAGCGACCAAAACACCGCGCCAAAAGAAGGAAGTGATTCCCTCGACACGCCCGCGAGAAGCGATAATAAAATTAATCCTCGCCGCCTCCCGAAGGCACCTCATCATGAAATTGTCATCCCGACCCCACACCTTCGCCGCCCACTTGAGTAGCATAGCCTCGTGCACCACCTCCAACCGTCTCACTCCCAAGCCCCCATCGCGCTTGGGACGCGAGACATCCTCCCAACCCACCAAATGGATCCCCTTTCTCCCATCGCCCTTCTTACCCCAAAGAAAACCCCGCATACACTTCTCCAAATGCTTCCGAACCCCCTTCGGCAAGCCACGCACCGACAAGAAATAAATTGGGATCGAGGAGAGCACGGATTTAAGAAGCACCAACCGACCCCCCCTCGACAGAAGTGCCGCGCGCCAACCAGCCAACCGCGCCTCCATCTTCTCCACGACCTTCCGGCAATCGCGCGGCCGAGCACGTCCAACCGAGAGAGGCAAGCCAAGATACTCCAGGGGAAGGCCGCACGTGGAGGAGCCCAGAACATGAGCACACTCCTCAACCTCCACCGCCGACATAGCAAACGGAACGACCTTCGATTTGCTCCCATTGATAAGGAGCCCCAACATCTCGCAGAATAGACGGACCGTAGTAGCCATTCCCGAGGCATAAGCCTGGCCCCCCTCAATAAAACATAAAGTATCGTCAGCGAACTGAATAAGAGGAATATGATATGTACCCAAAGAACAACCGCGTATAAGACCGGCCCCGGCCACACCCTCAATCATACGCGGCAAGACGTCCACCGCCAAGACAAAGAGGAGGGGAGCCAGGGGGCACCCTTGGCGAACCCCCCTGCGAGGCTGGAACAACCCCCCTGCCGGCTGGCCGTTGATAGAAACGGAGAAAGAAGCGGTGGTAACACAACGGCGGACCCAGGAAATCCAAATTGATGGGAATCCCCGCCGCCTTAATACCGACCATAAGAAACGCCAGTCCAAAGAATCATAGGCCTTTGAAAAGTCAATTTTCCATATCAGCCCCTTCGTATCATTTCTGTGCCATACATCCACGATCTCAGAGGCCAGCGCATAACATTCGGATATTTGCCTCCCTTGAACAAAAGGCGGCTTGCGAGGGCTTGATGAGCGAGCCGAGGAGCGGCGCAAGCCTTCTAGCGATAGCCTTGGCAATGATTAAGTATATGCCATTAGATATAGAAATAGGCCGGTAGTCCTCGATACGGTTGGCCGACGGGGACTTCGGGATAAGAACAATATTAGCCCTATTAAGTTTGTTGAATCCCCTGTTACCATCGCAAAATTCGAGAGCAACGTCCAAGACGTCAGTAGCGAGCACATCCCAAAAATCCCGATAGAAAGATATAGGGAAACCGTCAGGACCAGGAGCAGCATCAACGTTAAGCTCCCAAACCGCCCCCTTGAGCTCCTCCAGAGAAAAAGGCCGAGAAATCGCCTCCGCGTCCGAAGGCGCAAGGACGGAGGCCCCGCGGCCCATCCACCGCCATGAGCGAGTAGTTTGGCGGTCAAAAAAATTCTTGAAATAATTTACCAAAGCCACGCCCAGCTCCTTCTCGCCCTGAATACAGGCACCGTCGACCGTGAGGGAGGAGATGGTATTAGCACGTTTACGAGCACTAGCGACCCGATGAAAGAAGGGTGTATTGGCATCCCCATGTTTGATCCATCTCAGGCGCGAGCGCTGACGCCATTCAATGGCCCTTTTCCTGTCCTCCACCGAAACCACCTGCACAGCCGAAGCACGATCGGCCAATTCCACGGGAGACAATTCCCTTTCGTTTTCGAGCCTATCCAGACGAAGAATAATGTCATCAGCCTCGTTACGGGTGGATAAACGTGCCTGACGAGTGTTAATTTTGAAGGACGCTAATAATTTTCGTAGAGACGAAAGCTTTTGATCAAATCGACGAGCAGCACTCCCGGCATAAGTAGACTGGGACCAATGATTTCGCACAATGTCCCTAAATTGGGGTTCCAGCAACCAGCTCCGTTCATAGAGAAAGAGACCACGAGGGCGGGAGGATTCCCCGGAGTCCCAAACAATGGGACTATGATCAGAGAAGAAGCGCGGCCGAGAGGAGACCGAGCACAGAGGGAAGATTTCCATCATTCGACCATTCGCCAAAAACCTGTCAAGCCGAGAACGTGAGGAGTTATTCCGCCAAGTGTAGGTAATATCGTTTGCCACCAGCCCCTCGAGAGCCATCTCCTGGATGAATTCCAAAAATTCGTGTGAGCCCGGATCATGACCCCCACGTCCACGAGGACGGTCATGCGAGTGCAAAGTAACATTGAAATCTCCTCCCATAAGCCAAGGAGTATCCCCAAAAGCCACGGCATCGCTACGCAAATCCTCCCAAAGTTGACGACGAGCAATATGGCATAAAGGCGCGTAAACGCAAGTAAAAGCCAGAGAAGCATTAGAATCCGACCGGACGAGCACCACAGAAATGGAATGACGCCCAACACGAGTAGAAGAATTTGAAAATCTCGATGAACGCCAAGCCAAAATAATACCGCCAGAAGCGTCGTTCGCGTCCAACGAACAAAAGGCATCTAAGCCCCCAGCCCCAAAGGATTTCCAAACAGAATCATCCACCACCGAAAGCTTCGTTTCTTGAAGGAGGACAATGTCACACTCCCATTCCACCAAACGAGATCCCAAAGCACGTCGACGATCAGGGTCACTAAGACCGCGAACATTCCAGGATAGCAATTTCATTTAACACCAAGGTAGGCCCCAAAAGCTCGAACAAAAACCAGACCAAGACCGCAATTAAGCCCGAGAAGAGCGTTGACCAGTGCGGCGAAGGCCTGCTGCCTCCGCCACCGCCTCGCGCAGCAGATCACTAGAAGAAGGAGAAGTTTCCCCGATGGAAATGGGTTGACGACGAGTGTAGATATTTCCAAACCGGTACGGGGAAGCAATCACAGCATTCCACGCATTCCAAGCAATACAAGTGCGATTCGAAAGAGCAGGCAGAGCATTTGTTGAAGAATCTGGAGTTCCGCCATCGGACCTAGAAACCGGAGTAGAATAAAAGCCCTGAAGGTTACCAACATCCTCCGGGCGGCGGAGAGTGGTGCATAGTGTCGCCCTCCGAGGTAACCGAGCCAGCGGTCAGCAAGAAAGGCGGAGAGATAGAATCTTCGAGATGATGCATCTGGGAGAAGGGCACCGAAGTAATTGGCTGAGGGCACTGGTAGTCGGAGCTCCAAATAAGGGTTTCGGAAATAGAAACCGGGTCAGGTCCATCCCTCGCCAGGGCCCACAAGTCTTGAAGATCAGATCCGGACGAATAAGTGGGAATCGCCATGTCAAGCCTGGAAACCGCCACGTGGGCCCGGTTAGCCGACACAATGGAAGTATCAGAAGAATGTGAATCGACCTCGAGAAGGTCCCAAGTCGTCGTCACGTGACTTTAAATTTTGCGGAGAGTTACCCATTATTGTGCTTGCATATCTATATAGACTATATTTACTTGACTCCTTACAGATTTAGAGTCTATAAAAAGAGAGTTATATAACAACTTGGATGTTTAAACCATGATGTTAGCCTTGAAATGTCATGGAGTTATGTAAATCACAACTATTTAATTTCTAGAACTTGAAAATTGGAATTATGATTAATTATTATGTTTTATGAAAAATTTTCTTTCACGAGTGAGGCTTATGTCTCGATACACCTCGAGGCAATACTGGGAAAATGCCTCGATACGCCTCACACTTTTTAAAACCTTGGGCAGGGGAGCATACCCAAGGCGAGAGGCGGAGGAGCTTTTGTTGGCGGAGCACACTGGAGGCGGAGAAGGTCCAGTAGGCGGAGAAGAACGCCGGAGGCGGAGGAGAACTTGCTGGTGGAGCGCACCTGAGATGGAGACGGAGGAGCGTTGCACCTGTTAGGGATTAGGGCATTCGTGGCGTCGCTAGTGGAGGGTGGCTAGGGTTCTTTGGGTATTTGATTGTCGAGTGGGGGAGGGTGTTGGGTTTATCAGGTGTCATTATCGGGTTGGGTCGGGTGGGCAAGCTCTATCACATATGTGGCCGCATATGCGGATTACTCGGACCGAGTATACCAAATTAGCGCATAACCACCAGCGCATATAGCATATGCGGTGCACGATATAGTCCGAACTCGCATATGGGGGCGCCTAGACCGAGTTTATGAACATTGGCTTTCGCATGTATATTTCAACACAGATTAATCAACCAAGTATTTATTTATGACATTTAGAAATTTGTAAGTATTGAGAGATATATCTATCTTTCCTTATCTTTTATGTATTTTCTTTTTCTTCCATCTTTATCATGTAATTTGCCCTCTAGGGTTCTCCTCTCTACATAAGAGAGCCATATGACCCCATTCATAATCAATTCATATTTTTTCTCTCCATATGGTATCAGAGCGACGGTCCTAGACTGGAGCTTGAACCATACACGCCCCCACCTCCACCGCCAGCCCCTTTGTGTGTACCCCCTCTCTTGCACGGTAGAGTACTCGCCTCTCTCGCAAGGTAGCCTTCAGCGACAACCCTAGTGCCCAGTGACACCACCTAGGACCGTCGACGATGGTTCCTAACCTTGTGCGGCACCGCCAAGGGCATCTCCAGTGCCGTGTGATACCGCCTAGGGCCTAGCGGCAGCACCAACCATTAGTGACTCCGCTTAGCCCCCACCCCCCTCATGTGGCCTTACACAACATATCGGGTGACGTCTAGTTCCCCTTCATGCTGCCTATTGTCATTGCCTTTGCCATTCTAGACCCTCGAACCTCCAGGTCTCTCTCCTCGACATTTTCTTTACGTTTGAGGCCTATAAGAGGTTTGATTTTGGCAAGAATGAGGTGATTTCAGACCACTAAATCATTTTGTCGGACTTAGAGCCCCCCCCCTAGTTGATGGGAATGGTGTGGCATGAGCATGCACATAATCAATTCTCCGTATGATTGTGTAGACGAATTCACATCAGTCTACAGCCCCAGTCTCTTTCTTTCCTAGCATAATGTCAGAGAACAAGGTCGATCTATTATCACCGGACGCCTTCAAAGGTCTGAAACCCATCATGAACATGGATGGAACCAACTACGAGTTATGGGCCATGTAGTTCATGAGTCTTATGCAGTGCAATGGGAAGAAATACATTCTAACATAGGATGAACTGGCCTACACAACTGGGTTAATACTACTTAGCAGCAAGATAACGTGTACGCATGTGTATGGCTATCGGATACTCTTACCATGTAAATAGCCAAATGATATCCTGCATCAGCCTACTGTCAAGGCAATGTGGGACATTCTCGTCGCCACCTATTCTCAGATGAGGAATGAGATGAAGATACCACAGCTCCAATATGACATCTTCATGGCCAAGTAGAATGGTTGTCCTCTTCATACTTTCTATTCGTGTCTAAGGGGCATGTTTGAGAAGCTCCACAATTTCATGCCTCTGACAGCATCTCCAGAGCAGCAGAAGGCATACAGAAATGCCACCATGGTTGAGTATTGATGGTGGCTCTTGACTCTGAGTACGATGTCGCACTGACACTTATTGGCGCATCCATGCCTCCAATGGAGGAGGCCTACAGCAGACTCGACAGGATTACAGTCCCTCCTCCTGCTTCCATGCAGACCTCCTCTGATATGGCCGCATCTCACTGCAGAGGAGGTCCTCCCCAGTTCAGAAGATGCGGTACTGTTGGAGTACATGCATCACTTGTAGTGATAGGTAATTAGATCCGTACAGGGTTCAATTACCACATCCACCTGTTTAGTCCCACATCTACTGTCGCTGGGACTCTGGTCAGTTGGTGGGGATATATAAGAAGCTCCACACCCATTATATCAGATGATATAAAGTTTAATAAAAACATCAGCCCTTTGAGGCGTTCTCCCCTGGTTTCATCCCGCTCCTCACGGAGTAGGGTTCCACGTAAAATCCTGATGTTCTTCATGTTTATTCTTTATCTCTGATATTATGCTTCCGCATTCTCGATTTCTTACATGGTATCAGAGCATGTTCGATTCTCAAGGATTTATTTTATGTTTAGGATTTGTTCGAGATTCGAGATTCAGTCCAGGGTTTTCTGAAACCCTAAGCACGATTTGATCTTGATAATTTATTCTCAAAGACTATTATTGTATGTTCGAGATCGGAAGATTTATCGTTGAAGATCACATTCGTTGTTCCAGGGTTTCATATAAACCTAATTCTGTGTGGTTCCAATTCTGAAGATATTGCATCCTCCGGTAGATTCCAGCAAGTTTGAAGGATCCTAGAACCCTAATTTTGTGCAGTCGTCGTCGAGACCAACGTCGATCTGATCGGCAATATTCAGAATGTGTTTGGGTACACGGAAACCTAATTCTCTACGCATGAACAATTTAGAGATTCTGGCGCACATGATTGTTCATCGCAGATCTTAAGGAGCGTGATATTTGAGATGTGCGCCTCCAAACGCAACCATCTCCATGCTACCGAATTTTGAATAAGAAGAAGAAGAGGGAGGAGGGCCTCTCGTCTCAAGCCCTTCTAGGCAACATCCAAGTCCAAGCAAGCCCCTTCCATCCTTCAATCCAAAGAAGAAGAAGATGGCACGCACCCGGGCAGCCATCTCGCGAGGTGTTTCCTGATACCCATTGCATCGCCTAAGCAGCAGGTCACACTACAGGCGATCCAGGGCACCACCTCGTTGACCTCCAAGTGGCGCATATCTTTCCGGAGGCCTTACTCCATTAAGGTCACATTAATGTTTTTAAGATAGAAAGGGGTGGTGTGCCCAAGAAGCACATCCAAAAATATGTGTTGGGCATATTATCGTTTGTGAAAATGGCACCTGACAACAATATCGCGGGCACTGAACAGGCTGATACCCAAGATAACTGCCATTATGATATATGATCAGGAACTCGGTGAATCCATGCCAACCAATGCAAGTGAGAGAGATGCGGCAGCCAGCATTGAGAGAATAAGAGATGGCAGGAGTCCATGTTACCATTCTTTCATTAATGTGTCTATTTTCCTTTTGATTAGTTCCTTCTGATGTCTTTAGATTCCAAAGTCTACACTTTTTCGTCCATGTCTTGCCCCAAATCTGGGATTAGAATCTCTCTCTGTCCAAAGGAGTTCACAAACCGGATTTCAGATTCAGAAGTTCCGTTAAGCAAACTCAATTTTCCCCGGGATTTCAGCCGAATCACCGTCGTAAATAGCGAAGCTTTGTGAACATATAAACGAACAAGAGATCAGACTAGAGGCAAAAGAGAAGAACCTTGCGGGAATAATGGTCGGCGAGAGAAGCTCCCCAGCCGCCGCGCCTGAAAGATTGCTCGGTGATGGAATCGCCGAAGAGGAGGATTTGCGATCGCCTCCCGAAGAGTGAGCCCATCTCCAGGTCCTCCGTTATCCGCAGAAATGGGAGAAGGATGGAGAGGATAAGGGAAGCGAGGAGGGGGCGCCAAGGAAGGTGCGCCTTACCGGGTTCTTCTCCAACTTTGGGTGATCGCATGGGATGTATATATCGCCTCCATCATGCCATTTTTTCCTACATGTAATGTCAGGTCACGTCTCCGCGGACGATCTTGTTCTTTCATTTGTTTCCTTGAGCCGTGATTGGATTGGTGTGAGAACTTAATGGAGTTTTTTAGATAATTATTAAAATAACTGTAATTAATTAAATAGATGTGTGAAAATCAATCGGACCGGCCGGTCGGATCGATTGGACGGTCGGTTCGGCTGGTTCTTTGTAATTAATTTCAAAAAAAATAAATAATAAAAAATGGGGACCGGGTTGACCCGGATTGACCCAGTTTTGATGGTTTGGTAATTTTCAAAAAAATAAAGGTTTAAATAATAAAATAATGGGAGTTTTATCATATATGCCCTTCTTAACTTCTGCGATATAAGGTATGTTCCTCTCTTTTTTGGAATATACGTTATGTCAATACTTTCTTAAAGTAATTTTCTTAAAACAACTATAAATAAATTATTACAATATTATACTCATATATAATTCTAGAAAATTCGACTCTTTGTATAATTTTACTCGAAATAGGCAATCATATTATTCTATTTAAAGATTTGAAATTTCTAACGATTATTTCATTGATATATAAAATACATACTTATATATATGTATCCAATTTTATTGGTTCAAAAAAAACGGTTCGACCGGTCTGACCAGTAAATTAAGGTTCCGATTTTTCCCGAGTCGATGAGAATGATGACGTCATGATGACGTCATCACCGGTCCGACATGTTTAGACCGACGGTTCGATCCAGTTGGACCAAACCAAAGACTGATCGGTTCAATGTCCGGTCTGATTTTTAAAACCTTGGTGAAAATCTTAATTAAAAAAATGTGTATGTTGAGTCAATGTTCAAAACAGCCTACAATGAAAATATCGGTTAAGGTTGTTAGTTAATGTACATGAAATACTTCGGAAGAATAATGTATTCAACGTCATTATATCCCATTATCTATGATCTCAAGCACTCATACATGGTGAATGATCATTATTAGAATTTTTTATGTTAGCATCACACAAAATCTATGACGTCATTCAAAATCTCTAGCATCATTCTTGTTGTTAAAATTATTTTTAGCCTTTTAGAGTAAATAATCAAACGACAATAATTACTATTTTCTTTAATTTTTTTTAAATATATTCAAACAAAAATAATAAACATAAAATGCAGACAATATAAACTTTGGTGGCTATCTCAATCTTCTAGACATCATTGTGACTAAACTTTCAAATGATGTGAGTTATAAGAAAAATATTTTTCTGTTAAATACGTAATTTTGGGGAGAGCATATATGAGGAGTATATGCACTTACCTTTCTAATGATATTTGGAAAGTAAGAGTTCTTACATAACTTCGTATTGCGTAAAAAATCATAAGACTAATATATCATTTTAATTTATTATTCATAACATAGTAATAGATAAATATGTGCATGTATAAGCTAATTATAATCATAATAATATAAAATCTAACATGTGAGCATTTATCTGGCATGTCTAAATAAGTGCTTATATGCTATCGACGAGCTTACATTTATTTTTTATAGGACTCCATACCTATTAATGTGACTTTGCACTACAGCAAAATTAGCCTACAATAATTAATAATTTGAATATTCATTGTTATGTCTTCCAACATTAAATATATATCAACAAATACTATTTGTTGAAAAACTATCTTTTGCTCTTGTAAATCGTAATAAATGTCATATTCAGTGTTAAAGGTTCATGTAACAATGGTAATCAGTAATTTTTTTCATTATTTAGCAATGAGAAAAAACAAACATATAATCATTATTATATGATTAATTAATATTCATTGTAAATTTAAACAACCAGGTGTCAAATATAGTTCAATGTTAATTGTGGAAGATATGACAATGAAAATCAAATTATCATTTTCAAAGGACAATTTTTGTTGTAGTGTCAATCCCAAGAAGCTAAATTTAGGACTTCTAAGTGAACTTGAAATCAATCCCCTGAAGAGATTTAGTGAAGTTCAATATTGATTCTTCTAAAGGTTCCATTTAAATTTACAAAATGACTCTCATTCTTACCAGTTTGATCTTGACATGTAAAACTCCTAGTTTTAGCCCGAGATTTAGTTAAGTTGGTGATGACCAAATTGATTCAGCCCGCTAAAGAAATCATGAAAATCCATTTTTGATTTGATTAGGGCATATGATAGTTTATTGGATGTGTATCGTTGACATAAATCCCACGCATGTAAAATTTTGTAAATCAAACATTGTATAAGGGAGATATGATCATTTTAGTAAAGATAGATCAAGTCTAGTCTTAGAATACGGATTTAGTGGGGTCTATCTAAGGATCGAACCAAATCTAAAAAGGTGGATTACAAGACCAACGTTGAGAGCCTCTACTTCCCCATTTGCCTTTCAACGTTTCTCACCATCACCACCCACCTCTTAAGGTCGTCAGAGGGTTGTCGGAGCATTCACCATAGTGATGGATCATCAATATTTATGGAGAGAGCTTCCACTCATCATCCTCTGTCGTGATAAAAATGTATCCTCTCTCTCCATCTATTTGGTGGATCTATTGATGTCTAAAACTTAACCATGGATTTATCATGTGTTTAATGGTGGTTGTATTTGTGATGGCGTGTGTGAACACAACAATGACATTAGTTTGCACATAGGAATTCTATGTGAGGTGTGTGATGGCGTGCCTCTTACCTTTGTTAATTACATCATTTTTTTGTAACACTAGATGAAAAGTAGTAATAAAAAACCACACATAAATCAATATTCAAGTAGTGGCTATATTGTAAATTCATTTATTTTACTTGCACAAGTCCCAAGGTCGAACTCAAGGAGGCAAAAAAATGTGGGTTTACTTTGACTTTATAGTAAAGAAAATGAATGCATGATTTTTTGCAAAATGCTATAAGGGAAATATAGTTTCTTGTATAATTTTTTTAATATCCAATTGAGCTCCAAATTTCAATGCACTATTTCCCTTAAATGATTTAATGTGGAAGAATGTAGAAACTATTTTTTGGATTTTTCCTAATGTAGAATGAAATAAATTTTTGATGTGGAATATTTTTTATCTTTTTTTAATTTTAATGATGAAAATCAATATTTTTGTGAAATTAAAAATATGCAATTCACATGGCATTGAAATGAAGCTACACTAATTTTTGTAGAGTTTTGAATGAAAGATGGCGTGATTAAAGTGAAAGAATGAGAAACTTTGGGTTGATGTATTCCAACTTTTAATACACCAAACCCTTCCAAAAAAATCCTCAAAATAAATGATAAATCAATTCAAGATGCACACATGCTATTTTTGTTTTCTTAAGATGTTGTAAGATATTCCAATAAAATTCAACTATGTAATTCATAAAATAATTAATCCAAAGCAAACAACTCAATGAAATTCAATGATTAATGTGCCAAAAGTTTCTATGTTCAATTTTCTTTCAAAAGCCTATTTTTATATAATTTTTTGAGTTATGGATGATTTAATCTAGATAAACAATCTCATATTTACTATTGTACTCCAAAAATCACAATAAATTTAATTGAATTCCAGTCAATATCCACAATATGTATAATGGAAGAGTACTAAAAAAACTTACAATATCCAAAAGTTAGAATTTTCCAAGCTATTACTTGTTAGATATATCGCAATGTTTCTAAGGACATATATGTAAAAGAATAAGAAGTTGACGTAGATTGTAGGGGTGTTTATGTAATTTTCTGAAGGCGACTTGGTTGAGCATAATTTTACCATGTACGGGGCCTATCTGTAGAGTCAAGAAGAAAAAGGGGTTTTGTAAAACTGTCCTAAGTCATGTGCAGATTGCAAATGACTTATTTCTGAACCAGTGGCTATGAGACGCCCTTTTGGTTCTGATCATGTGGTACTGCTCGTGCCACGTGGCTACTAATGATTTAAATCAAGTCATTGAATACGATGACTCTTAGGCCCTGCTTGTTTGATTGGAAAGGAATTACAATGAAATAGAGTCAAGACAAGAATGGAATTAACAATGGAATGGAAAGGAATATGTTTTTCCATTCCATTGTTTGGTTCATGTTAGGAATTGAAATATTTATTATGAGACGCATTCCTTTCTTATATTTGGAAAAGGAAAAGAATATGATCTATATTTCTGCCTTAATATGATCTAACAAACACATGAATGGAATCGATAGAGGAATGGTGATTTCATTCTCCCCTCTATTCCTGCATAACAAACGAGGCTTTAGGGTGTGTTTGGTACGCAAGTTAGGGTTGGGTAAACTGGTAGAGGGTAACCCGTTTTTTCATTTTGGTGTTTGGATAGAGGGTTAAACTGGGAATGGATTTGAAGTGGGTTTGTTGTAATGTGATTGTATTGAAGTTTGAAAAACTGTGTAGTTATTGTGATGTGATTGTATTGAAGTTTGGAAAAGTGAGTAGAAGTGGAGTAGTTTATAATTTTTATATGATATGATGGTATAATATATTATTTTTTGATAGAATTAATAAAAGAAATTGATTTATTTAACATATTAAAAAAAAGAAAATGTGGGGCCCACATGAGAGAGAAAAGGAGTGGCTTAATGGAGGGTAAACTCCCGAACGGGGTCTTAGGATTACCACGTGGCTAGTTGCTCATCCTTTGATGGAAAGATCAATGGATGAAATTCCATCCTCCTATCAATGCTTCGGATGGGTTTGACGACTCAATTTATGGTTGCTCTCAATCCAGATATGTACGTCTGAGATGCGATAAGGTGTAGATTAAATGACACCTGCTTCTCAAGGATGTTCTTCTCCATCTTCCTCCTTAAGTGTGGTGATCATGATTCTCTTCTCCGAAGAAAATATGGCTGATAGAAGAAATCTAGTCGAAGACATTTTTGATACATGTAGCCTCCGGATGAATATCTCTGGTGTCGATGCATGATCTACACTTGCACAATGGGAAAGGTGCTCGAGGCTTTAAGCCTTAGCCTTGGCGTTATGCATAGAATAAGATGGTGGGTGGATGCAAGTTCCTGCGACATCGGTGGTTTGAACCCAATAACTCCGATGATGGTGTTTGTTTACTGTAGGTGGTAGATCGCAGAATAGATAAAAGGAAAGGTGATAGGATGATGAAGGTGTTGATGGTTGTCGATGGGTGTGGTGTGATTTGAAGGTTTCAATGGAATGAAGAGAAAAAGAAGAAGGAGATTGGTAGCAGTTGGTCAGAGATATCAAGAAGAAAAGAAGAGAAAGACGATGTGGGGGGAGATAGGGATAATGGATTTACCTGGAGGTTGTATTTGCCTGATGATAAAGGATCAGTGCCACCTATAGTCTTCGCCTCGAGCCACGATGAGGTATGGGAGGCTATGTCAGTCCTTGATGGGAAGAAATAACATAGGTTGTGAAAACCCTTGGACTGTGCCTTAGAGATTGTCTTCACCGTAAGGTCAAGGATGTTGTCACCAACTAGGACCTTCAAGTTCTATGCTCCCTCTCTCTCTCTCTCTCTCTCGTTTCACGTCAGAGGCAGTAGAGGAGGTTTCAATGGAGGTCAGAGATGGTTTATACAGGAGAAGAGGGATGATATTGATTTTGGCTGATGGGTTCTCAACTGGTTGGTTGGATTAGGGATGTCGACAGCTTGGAGTCTCTATTGTTGATCTCGCGATGTGGATTAGGAGTAGGTTTGTTGTAACAGAGGTAGAGGATAAGTTGGTTTGGGAGATGGGTTTGTTTTAGTTATAAGTTTGGGAATAAAGATGGAGTTTCGGGAGGAGATATGGGCATTGGATGGGAGTCTTTGATTGGGGTATTTGGTTAGTTAGGGAATAAGTGTGATGACATATGTTATTGGAAGAGGTTGGGTTCTAAGGAGAAGAGGATTAGATGGTCGGGTGTTGATCGTCGTTAGAAGGATAAAAGTTGTTTGGTTTTATCATGGAAAGAAGGGGTTATGACTTCTTCTAGATGACAAGATAATGGAGGTTTGGACTAGATATATGGTGATGGGGTAGAGGCATAGCGATTGTAGCCGGGAGGAGGTTTGGTTGGGTCGATTTGGGTCGAAGATGAAGAGGTTTAGGAGTGAATGGAAGTCAGTTGACTATTAAGTCAACAAAAAAGATCTGATTGGCGGTTCTGGGCTTAATGCGGGTTTAATTGCGAGTTAACAGAAGGCTAATGAGGTGGAACGAACTGTTGGGGACATGCCACATGGACTGAGTTCACCTGACTTTGACCAAATGCACAAAAAATGCAAATAAAAATAGATAAAACACTAAAGATGGACTCAAATGCAATTTTAACCAACATAGAAACTATAGACATCTAAAAGATCTCCAAAGTTCGAGGACTCAAAAGGATTAGGACTCAATTTATGCAAGTTATGATTTTTGGTGACATATATGAAGATAAAATACCAAACTTTATCATTTGCTTTTCCTTTGATTTTCTATAACAAATGCATGCAAAAATCAACTAAAATTCTAAATGATGCATGGAATGTGAATGATCTTTTTGGATTATTATTGATAAATAAAAGGTTAGAATACATTAATGAAGTGAGTTATTTACACATGAATAAGTCAGAATGCACACAATGCCAGAGCTCCTCTTTTTCATGTTTTTTTTTGAAAATTTTGATTTTTTTATGTAAAGTAGTGAAAATATGAAATAAAATAACTAAATGAAAAAATAAGTAAAAAAGGGTTGAATATTTACATGAAATTTGGAGCTAAAGTTCTCTGTTTTGACTTCTTGTGAGGAAGACCACATATTTTGTGAGACAAAATCAGGAGGTTCCTCGCTCGGATCTTCAACTTAGATTTTGGGAAGCATACTTCTCATCCATGTGCCTATAAAGTGCTCTTGCTTGCTTTAGAGACTAGAGATCACAAACATGCTTCAAGAGGTAATTCTATTATCCGTTTGTGAACTTGATGAAATGATTTGAGAAGTGTTATCAAACCATGTGGTTTTATCATTTAATTTTTTTAATTCTGGTGTTCCTTACAACTAGTATGACTAGGTGCTCTTGGTCATATTCGATGCGACCTTCATGCTTCCATGATGCACTTAAGGCTTAAACCATAGCTTTCAGTGATTGCATATGACATATGTCCTAGCTATCTCGGTCTTGCTAGTCAACTCTTTGACATAACTTATTCTATACCTCTAAATCTCTATTATTATGCAGATGACCTGTATCAAGAGGTCAATCAGATATCAGCCTTTGGAGTAAGGATTGTCATCTCCTCCTCAGGTTTGAGATCCTCTCTTGACAATCATTTAACGGTGCTAGATAAGTACTCAATCTAACTCTTCACGAACTTTGTGATTCAACTATTGAATAAATAGATATATGATTATTAAGATGTCCATGGTACATAACCCTAATTGTACTAAGGGACCTTATATGCAAATTAATTATTCCTTACTTCATATTAGGGAATGATTTGCAATAACTTTTATTGCAAAATGGCTCACCATGGGCTCACATGTCCAACAGATGTATGCCATGATGTAGGAAAATAGACACCTTCCATGCAGTAGGAGTGGTAAACCATTATCAATCCTGCTATGGTGAGCAACAATGGACAGTAGTGGAAAGCATCTTCAAGTACTTGAGAAGAACTCAAGACTACGTCTTGGTTTATGGAGATAATCATATTGAGGGTACATAGATTCTGACTTCCAATCAGATCTGGATGATAGGAAGTCAACCGCAGGGCTCATGTTCTTGTTGAAAAGTAATGTTGTGAGCTAAGTGCAGCAAGATTTAGGACACTACGACAGCTTCGAGTAGTGGATGCATAAGATGCAACAACTGCATGGGATACAATTATTGTTTACATGAGACATGCAAGTTTGTAAAAGAACTTAGCATAGTCACCGCTGACAGAGTGACTACCTGGATATTTGATAAAATAGTCAATGATTAGCACAATGAGCAAGTGTTTAAGAGTTGTACATGAATGACTTTTAGGGTAATGGGAGATTATCAAACTTGTAGGCCTAGGCGACCCATTAATGTAATAAAAGTTAGGGTAAATTACAATTTGGGTCCCCATCTATGGATCCGATCCTAAAATGGGTCCTGATCTTTAAATTGTAACGATTTGGGTCCTAGGGCCATTAATGTAAGGAACTTTTTAGGGCTAATGATAAGTATGCCCTTGTTTAAAAGTTAGAACCCAACCCCCATTCCCTTTCCAACAAGGGCATATTCATCATGTACTCCAAAATTTCCATTTCCTAAATGGTCCTCGGACCCAAATCGTTACAATTTAAAGATCAGGATCCATTATGGGATCGGACCCATAGATGGGGACCCAAATTGTAATTTACCGTAAAAGTTATTATGTTTCCATACCCATCTGAAATAAATGTATGTGAATACACTTAATGATAGGTCCCATTGTACAAATAGGGTTATGTACCATGGCCATATTGAACACCATGCAGTTGGGAGGACACATCTGACATTTATTAAAACTGATTTCTAATCTGATAAAGAGATGACAATCATTCTCTGAAGAGTTATTTTCGATTGAATTCTTGATCAGGTCCTCTGCATAAGAATAGAGATTCGGTGGTGTCGGAATAATTAAGCCAAAGATTTGACTTGATGAGGTTGAGATAAAGTTAGACCTGAATCATAACTGTCATGATCAGGCACACATACTTTGACAAAGTCAGATAAAATTCTATATGTCTAAATGTACACATTAGATAGACCATTAGGTTGAAGACCTAACCACAATCCAAATACCGGCAAGTTGGTGTCCATATGACATATGAGAAGTATGATTTCTCAAAGGAATTATAGATGTTCATGCCTGATGAACCAGGAGACAGAACTCATTCATGAGATATTTTGGGTCCATAAAAATTTCTATACATGGTCGTTTAGTTTATGAAATAAGACATGAATTCGAGATATTAATATATACTTTTGGAAAGTATATAATTAATATTGTCACCCAATTATTGAATGAGAAATCTATTGATATGTCCCAAAGAAGACAGTCAAAATAGGCTTTGAACTTCGGATATATCAAAATCTTCTAATATGAAGGATGAATGAGTATTGAGAATACTCTAGGTTAAATATATCAATGGATCATCTACTATGACGCTTCTATTCCGAGGGAATTATGAAACTGAATGGATTTTAGTGACTCCACTTCTTGTGTTTAATGATATGAGAATTAGTTGGATTAAGTCTCATTTCATTTGATTCTAATTTATAATTCCAATTCTAATGTCCAAATGTTGGAAGAGAAATGGTAATGAAAATGGAGGTGAACTCGCTTCTAGAGTTCATTTCTAATCTCCAACTGGTTTGGACTATGACTATAAAAGGAATAGGAAGCTAGTTCATCAATGTGCTCATTTATTGAGCTCATGGAGAGTGTAATACATTTTGTTCAGCTCACCTAGAATGTAAATCATTTTAACTCAAGCTCAACATTTGTAAGTGGCGTGCTTCGCAAAAGTGGTCTAAACTCTGAAATTGGATAGTTATCCCAATTTCAAGTCACTATACATGGATAATATGATCTCCCCTACATTGTCTACAATTATCCGGGATATTTGCTTACAAGTCATAATTGGATTAGGACTAGTACTAAATGATATCGACGTTGTGATAATAATTATTATTCTCAAGGATAAATGTATATCCATTAGTATGTTGATATGATACATATTATATGAATTTAATTAATATGGATATTGATTCATAATAGTTAATACATACATATATGTGAATATGAATCATATATTATTCCAAGGCATATTATCGAATAGGGATTTTATCAGTTGTGCCCCTCCGAGATATCGCAATATCAGTTATGCCCCTATCTTTTTGGTAATATCAGTTGTGCCCCCGACTTCTTGTCAATATTTCACTTGTGCCCCTCAGAGGGGCATAACTGATAAAAGCTTTTTATCAGTTATGCCCCTCTGAGGGGCACAAGTGAAATATTGACAAGAAGTCGGGGGCACGACTGATATTACCAAAAAGATAGGGGCATAACTGATATTGCGATATCTCGGAGGGGCACAACTGATAAAAACCCTATCGAATATGATCCACATTAAAAATAAATTTAAATTGGATTTACATTTTATTCTGTTAGTATGGTTCATAATTTACATGTGGCTCTCATAAAATATCCAATTATGATTTTAATACTTAAATCATGACAATGGAGTGATAGTTAAGAGGTTGCAACAAAAAATAGGACTAGACCATAGAGTCCTAATGTCATTAGAAAGCTCCTAATTTTTTGTTCTCTTAATGTTTTTAAATTACAATTAAAAGGATAAATAGAAGCCTATTTCTTGAAGGAAAAGGATCTATCCTTATCCTTAGGATCATCATCAGCTCACAAGGGTGGACGTCCTTAATAGGAGTAGGACTCATAGGGATGTCCCCTCTTGTATAAAAGAGATGGTATAACCTCTCTCTTGAGAGCATGATTCATTCCACCAACTCCATTGCCTTGAGCGAAGAGTCTTGAGAGTTTATAACTCTCTTGTATACATCCACCCTCTTCTCCTACCTTACCGAACTCATCCACAAAGTTGCCTTCTTCTCTACATTGGTGTTGACCTTCATGAGAGAAGAACACCTTCTTTTCTATGATTCTCGTACATGAAAGAGGGATCGATTTCATGCCACAAAATCAAGAGATTGATATAACGTATATCTCATTCTTGCATGGACAATTTCAAGAAGAAGTTGATATCGAAGTTCTGGAAAGCTACGCGATTCATCATCGCGTCCATGAGAGGAAAGTCTTCAGATCCGACTCAATTCGGGAGGTCTCTTCTTTTAGAGACATGTTTCTAGTGGTAATCTTGACCTCTTTCTAATATTCATGAGAATATGTGAATAATTATGAAAATTATTTTCTTAATCATGTGGTTTCGTAAGGCATACATTTTTGTTATGCTGAAATCTGAGTTTCATGTGATGGACTCGCTATAACTGCAAATTGTTTGTTATTTTATGTGTTTCCGTGATGCAAAGTATTACACTTCCTTCAATCTTCACTCTCTTTATTTCTTATGGTATCTCCTCTTGTTGTGGTGTTGAGGCAATGCCCCCATCCCCCTCTATAGCCCAATTACAAAGCTCATAATTATATTCCCATCAGGACTACACATAGAATACTACTCAGTTAATATTAGGATTAGGAGTCCAATCCCTTTAGGATTCCCAATCCTAATAGGTTGGGTAGGTGGGGTTGGGGTGAGAAGATCCATGCTTACCGAAGAAATATGATCTTGAATCTCTGACGGAAGTAATAGTTGAAGTGGAGAGGTGAGAGGGGTAGAATGAGAGACATAGATGAAATAATGCTGGTGGTGAGAATACATTGTAAGGTCGTAGATGGTTTGTGTTTTAAAGAAGTAGGGGAGGATTGGAAGAGAAGAATCAAAAAAGAAGAAAATTAGAGGAAGAAGGAGGAGGAAACTAGGAGTAGAGGTATAAAGACTACTTGAAGTTGGCCTCTCCCAAGGTTAAGTGGAGCTCGACCGAGCTTAGATCAGTCATTGCCCCCAATGATCTCATCGGGGGAGAGATATGAAGCTCGACAACACCTTTGGAGGCGAAGTTGTGGCCAAGGCCTTAAATGTTGGTTTCGGTCACCATTTCGGTATCGACCAAAACAGAATTTCGATGGAATTTCGGTGGAATTTCGACCGAAATTTCGATCATTTCGGTCATTTTTTGTACTAGGACCCCCATATTTCGGTCATTTCGGTCGAATTTCGATTTCGACTGGATATCGATATTCGACCGAATTTCGCTGAAATTTGAGGCCATGGTTGCGGCATTGGGTATAGAACCCACTGGATCACACATCGCTTGGAGGTTGGTGGTCATCACTCGATTGATGCTATCGTCAACAGTCAGTTGGGGATGATGTAGGATCTGGACCTCTCACTCTTGTATGAGCAGATAAGATGTAGTGGCTAATGACAAAGGGTTTTATGGGTCCAACAGTTATAGAGGTGGAGATGGTGATCGTGGAAATGCATTGACAAGTGGAACGAAGAGGGCAGACTGATGGCTCAATGGATGTGCAAGTGATGGTCCGACAACATGTGGGCGGTTGTTAGTAGCCGCCCAAAGATATGGGTGAGAAGGTGGTTGATGAGGGACGAGAGGAGTGAGGTGTGTTATGGATTTGGTCATGGGAGAGAGGTAGGAGGAAGCGTATTTGGAATGAGGTGAATGGCACATATTTGTAGGAGATTGAGAGGACCAGTCTTTGGGTTATTGCTCGTGAGTCAAAGAATTACTGGTGTGGCGAGTAGAAGCCAATGAGTGCATGCCAAATGGTGCATGTACTTGAGGTTTGACTTGACACATGTCAAGCTAGGAAAATAAAAAATTAAATACAAATGAAAAATCAAAATAAAATTGAAAGAAAATTCAACTTAAAAAGTATTTTACATGAAATTTGTAGATCTCAATAAGATCTACAACATTCATTAAAAAAGTCAAAGCCAAAATAAGTCATAAGTACAAACTACCAATTTTTTGAGGTATTTTATATGTATGAATACATGTTTTGAGGGTTTTTCTAGTTTTATTTTCTCATACTATGTGTTAATAAAATATTAATATATTACTTACACCTATATATATTTTTGGATTTTTAATATTATTGGAAAAGAGAGAATAAAATATAAAATAATTATATATACATGTAATATGGTTTTATATATAATCGTATTTTTGATATTTTAATTGATTTTATGTTTATTTGCTATTGATTTATTTGTAGTTAATTAAATTATAAAGTAAATAAATGAAAAGAATTAGAGAAAAATTAAAATATTAAAATATACACATGAAATGATAGGTTAAAGTATGTAAAAAATATAATATGGTCCCAAAACGTAAGTTTTACATATGAACTATGACTAGGGTGGAGCATTGGACTCGACCCGGCCCAACCCGGGAAAGCCCGACTCGTGCCCGCCAATTTTTCACGGGCCTTGGGCCGGGTTGAGGCCCGGTTTTTTAGGTAAATCGAGAGTCCGGGCCTGGCCCAAAGCCCATGGGGTCGGGCTCGGGTTCGGGCCGGACTCGACCCGTCCCCAATTTTATTTCGTGAAGGTCGTTCACATTAGGAAAGAAGCTAATGCAGATTGACCATATAAATTGTAAGTTAGACAATTATGGAATGTCAATTTCATTTCCTAATCATCAGATATCTCGATATTTTGTAGTACATTTGACAATCCAACAAATTATAATTTTATTAATATGGTGAGAATATGGTTAACGTGAGAAGTTGTCAGATTTAGACACAAATCAAAGCTCCTAAAGCTTGTCTTTTTAGATTATTTTGTGAGATTGTCATTATTTTTTTAACCACTAAGTTAGTGTTGTCCACCGTTAAAATCTAATTCGAATACCGAAATGTTCGATTAATTCCAACTATCAAAAGCTATATATAGTGCAGATCTAATAATTTATAGAACTTCGAGCTTTGTAATGTCTATTTATACCGAGAATGATATCAATGCTACATGAAAAATATTATGCATAATCTATATCTAAGATCATGGGACGGGTCGGACTCTTTAGGGCCAAACCAGGTTCGGGCTGGGCCCGGCCCGAGCTTGAAAAAATGACAAAATCAGCACCCGGGCCTGACCCACATGTAGATCGGGTCCGGGCTTGGGCTCGGGCTTTTACGGGTCGGGTCAGGGTCGAGTCTGGGCCGGCCCGACCCAATGCTCCACCCTAACTACGACTCCTTTAAATTTAGTATTTTTTCATAGATACATAATTTGTGACTACAATAATTGTAGTAAAGTGGTGGCTAGTGGTGCCAATGTGGTCGCAAGGATCATTTGCGACCACATGTAGTAGCAAAATGTGTGGTCGGACCAAAATGATCGTAGTTATTTAGAGACTACAACGTAGTTGTTATGTAGTCATAAATGTAGTCGCTAAGAGTCGAGATATAGTCGCAGTTCAATCATAGTTGTCGTCTATATTGCGACTAGATGCACACTTCTTTGCGACCACAATACCACCACAAAAAAACATGTCAGTGACCATTTAAAGACCACATGACCACCACTATTTTATTAATAACAACCATCTTACTACTATTTTGCTACCATTGTAGTAGAAAGGTAGTTGAAATATAGTAGCAGATCATGTTTCTTATGCAACACACCATTGAATCTACGACCACATGACTACTATATTGCTACGACAACGGTAGTGAAGTATCGCAAACTCTGCTGCCTAAAAAAAATAACTAGTGGCCCCCTGCATTGTATAATTCTCTTGTAGTATAATACACACTAATATAGTAGAAGAAAATATAATCATCCAAGCTTCTTGAGATCTTCGGACCTGTAGTTGCAACCTAATACACTCATATTTAAGAAGAACCAATCTTACTTGTATAAAATCAAAGTTCAAATGTATTTAAAAAGTTACAAGTTCAAGACAATAGAAAGCTAAAGTTGAAGTTCAAGAAAATCAAAAGTTCATGACTAACATCCAGACACGAAAGTTCTTGACATTAGAAGTTTTGCATTAAAACTTCTTTTTCCTCTATTTTGAAAAAAAAAAACCCTTCCTTTGCCTTGCCCTTCCCCTTGTCCTTCCTCTCCTTGTCAGTTTTTTTTAATTCTATTTTATTTTCTATGTGTTTTGAGATCACAACCCCTCTGCGATGCAAGACTCTATGTGCGGTGGCATCATCCTCATCCTCCCCCTCTCCATCTTCCTCTTCATCACCATCTTCTACCTCTTGAGCTTGGAATTGTAGTTCTATTATTTTTAAGAAGCAAAAGAAATCATTGTAAATGTTAGAAAGATGAATCAATGTCCATACTAAAACATAATTGAGAATATAAGTAATACCTCAAATAATTTACATCCTCCTTCAAAGAGACTATTCTAGAATATAAATTTTGTAATCCAGAAGACATGTCACCAACTGTATTACCAATGAATTCACAATATGTGATAGTTGTCTAAACTCAGCCTTGGATACACTCGATTGAGATGTTGGTATGTTATACATTGAGGTCATCCCAAAATAACTTGATGCTTCAATGGAATCAGAAGAGGATGAGAACTTGAGTGGAAAACCGCTAAAGTCTACCTTCTATTAGGTCCCACTTTATGCTCTTTAAGGACTTCATGTCATAAGCTAGGGAGAAGGTCCAATTCCTTTACAGATCCTGGGGCACCAAACCTTTCCGTATACAACTCCCTGTAACGAACCTACAATATATATATTTTACCATGTCAGTAGACACTTCTGCGTATGTGCAAAGATTCTAAAGTTCATCAATAAGAAATAACCCATGTTTTTTTACCATGTCAGTAGAATATTAAATGTGATGGTGGTTACATTCGAACTCTTTCTTGATAAGTCGACAAGAAATTTAATGGCCATGCTCCCTATAGTTTGATATTTAATACATATATATGTGGGGCATAAAGGAAAAAGCAAAACCATATACTTTCTTATCTAAGGCCAAAATTATACTATTAGAAAAGATATGCAATGTGAAACATATGAAGTGACAAATTTTTTATATATTCATTAGAAGTATTGATTCTTCATATAATGTACTTTTTATTTTGAAATCTGAACTTATTCTCCATGTCTCTCGAATGAGAAAATATTCACGAGCTACATTTTTAATAAAGTGTCTCAGTTAGAACCTAGAGAAGTTATGCAAACAAAGCTTTTCAATCATAACACTCTTATATATAAATGACTTATTCGTTTACCAAACTAATAACTTACAATTCAAGGTAAGAGCGCAAAGAGCATTTAGAAAGAGGAAACTTTAACTGGTATTAGTAGTTGCTAAAAAAATTGAAATTCAAGATAAAAGCATTAGGAGCATTAAAAAAGAATATATATAAATTAAACTGGTTAATGGTTGCTGCTGCATTTTAAATATTTGCCCAAATTGTGAATGGTTATAAACCCATAATTGGTCAAAACATGAGATTAATTATAAGAACTAACATTATAACAAAATAAAGGATTAACAACTCTTTCAATTCACATCCCATTATGCAAGAAGGTAGATAGAAGTTAACTTGAATGTGATTATGGAAGTATCCACTTAGACATCACTTCAAAGAATGATAGAGGACAACAAATTACTTAACAAAGATTACCATGCTCCAATCTACCAGCACGTTAAAAACCATTAAACATAAACCAAGGAATACTTATTCCCTTGTTGGATTCAACTCCGAATGGCATGTTATTGTCTTCATGCCTAGTTCATGGATTTACTGCATGATAAATCCTTCATAGATCATATCTGGACCTAAGGAAAAAAAGATAATGTTGTTCCAAGTGCACTCTTCCCAAACTCTACTTGTAAACCTTCACCAACTATTTACACTGAATAACATCAATTAGCATTTGCAACATGTATTCAAATCATCTAAGATTTTCAGTTGATGTTCGACCTCTTCGATTAATCATAGATAAAAAAGTAAACTGAACCATATAATTGCATGCCAAAACTTGAATGCTCATACTTCATCTCCTTAGTAAAAATGTTATCTTCTTCAAATTGTATTTAGTTGATCACCATCTATAAGAATCAATGTGTATTTGGAAATCAGTTAAGTTACAAAAGGACGAAAAGCTCATGATAGTAACATGGCAACTGACACACGTTTGGATGCTTAGAATAACCAAATGACAATATGTAATTATTTTTTTTAAAGAGAGAGACAAGAAATTCATGACAAAATGCTATGTTTTGATGCGGCAATCAACACCAAAAGTGGGCTAAGTTAAAGATGCACGGGCAATAAAAGGGAAATCTGGTGCAAATACGATGACCAATATAAATTTATATAGTGTTACATGTAGTTCATGTGGTGTTCCAAAAGAACAATGAATAGCATCATGTACTATAAAATCCTTCCTAAAAGGGGCTTTCTTTAAGTCACATCTGAAACATCTTCCCACGTGCCCAATTTACTTTTAACAAGTAATAAAAAATGTGCTTTATTACCACTTTAATAATAATAGTTGCAAATGTGCAAACACTTGACCTGCTGTAAAGCTTTCCATCACCTGAACATATAAATACATTGTTGTTATCCAAGAAGACACTAGAGAATCAAATACAAACAATACATGCAAAAAAAGAATCAAACAAGGTAGCAGGAAATACTTAAGATATTGATCAACCATCATCAATTTGATTTATTCATGTTAAAGTAATTATAGCAAAGTCTGGGCCAACGTGTTCATTGAATTGATGCTTTGGGCCTTTGGCTTGAGAACAATTCTGTTATGGTTGGGGACAAATAATATATTGATAATGTGTTGGCTTGTGCCATCATATTGGTTTGAAATGTCGATATCTATATTTTTGCTTGTTCCGGAGTTTCACTTCACATAGATATTTTTATATGACACATGCACTCAAGCTCTGCAAGATCTCAAAAGTTCTAATAGTTGAACTAATGTTACGTGGCTCATGTGATGCTCTTGTTTAATGGATTATCCTTTCCCTTGCAATACACCTCTAGGGAACGGGTAGTTTCCCCGAATTATAATATGTAGAGATGTATTGATCTGTGGATTTTCAAAAGTTCAAAAAAATTGAGTAAATGTTGTTGTGGGTAGGTGGAGTAGTTACCCTCAAGGGAGGAGCATACAACCTTGGGGCCCCCGATAGAAGCTTGGAAGATCACGATCCCAACTGCTATTGTAGTTGCGATGGTTGGTGGACATGTTGCTTGGCACACCGAGGTGCTAATCTGACAGTGTTGGCCTCGGCACTCGTGTGCTTTAGCCCGGTACTCGAGCGTGGGCCAAGTATTCATGGTTGGTGGTCTAATGTTTCGTTGTTCGTTTAGAGTTAACACTCCTGTACTGGCTAGTGTAGGCCACATTGGTTAGTATTCTGAGTGGGAGTGCTAAGAGGAGAGTTCTGAGAAATGTGGTTAATGAAGTTGGGAATGAGAGATAATTCTCGGGTGTATAAGAAGGATTGGGTTAGTCGTGATGATTCGCAGGTTGGAATCTTAATTGTGAATAAGTACAATCGTGAAGTGGGGCTAAGTGGACGTGTTGGGAACTTAGTTAGGTTGCACTGTACCCACCACAACTCTAAGGTGTTCTTTTTGCCTTAGAGTCATAATGTGAAGTCTCTTCCAAACCAAGACCACAGACTATCCACGAAGCCTGGTTACTCATATCCATATCTAGATCAAACAATAATAAATAAAAATATAATTCTTTGCGAGATCAATTTACCCAGTTGTTTCTTCTGCACACATAAATTATATCGTGCTTATTGTTGTATATTATTATATCGTGATGGGCAACTTTGCTCATAACGTACTTACATGTGAGTCCGCAGGTTTGTAGCAGTGAGCAGCTTTGGAATCACCACTTTTTGTGTAGCTTAACGACTCCTTGGGGTATAATTGGTAGTAGTTTTTACTGTCTTTCTTTACTTATAGATTTTTAAGAGACATGGCATGTATGGTGTATGTTGAGACACATTTCTTTCATGGATACATGTATATTTTGTGGACATGGATGGACATTGCAAATGTAATGGATAGAAATGGAAAATGGAATGTGAATGTGAACAGTCATGAATGCAAAGCAAGTTTTAAATTCCAGTGTTGTGTTATTTTCTCATGCTAATGTGTATGTCACGTGATTCGAATGTGGAATGTATATGCATGAAATTAGTTTGCCGAGTACCTGGATCCTAGGGGGATGAGGTCGTGACATTAACTCTAGATGTATTTACTTCCTATTTAATTGCAAACTAAATTGAGGATCTTAACTCTGATTAAATAGAATCAGAAGTTCATGTACTTAAGGACTTAGATACCGTAATACATCTTGTTGAATAAATCAATTGAGCATCTAATTAACGCATTCTTTGTATAATTAAAATTGTACATCAATTTGAGATAGTTATACATATAAATTCATGAGCTATTTTTGTGTTATATGTACTTATGTATGGCATTGTATTTCATTCATCTCATGTAATTTAACTTGCATATAAAATCCTAAAAAAGAGTATGCATTCATCATCATTTTATTGTTTGACCTAGATCACATTAAATAACTTAACCCAGTTATTTAAACCATGGTTAAATAATCTAAGTAATGTGTGTCCTTGTGCTCGACTTGGACTTATCCAGGTATAATTTACACCTCGTTCTCTCCGCAGAGATATTTTAGCAAGGTTCTGTTGGCCCACCGATCTCTCATACTATAATTTGACATATTTAATATAGCGATTCAAGATAAAATCAGACCTATATGTTAGAAAGGATTCACTACATATTTCTAAAATTGTAAGAAATAGACATGCATTTTGAGATAGACCTATCATAAAGAGATGTGATGGATATATTTCAGAGGCTGAGGACTCTATGAAATTAGAATGTAAATGAATAGTTCATTGACATTTCTAACACTGGAAATAAAAACCTTTAAGATCGAAAGAGGATTAAAACAATTTGAGAATGATCTAGAATAAAGACTTGGACATGTGTTTATTGACTGTATCAACAAAATATTAAGGGATGAACCTTATATTCTGTAAAAGTTCAAAACATACCTTCTTATGAATATTGTGTTCAAAGTAATATGTCCAAGGCACCCTTCTCTGAGAAAGGTGCAAGATGCGAATGTATTCAAGGTCTCATACATATTGATGTATGTGTTCTCTCCATACCGTAATAAACGTTAATAATATGTAAATTTATTGATGATCATTCATGGTATGAGATTTCTTCCTTACATGTTAGAAATCTTTAAAATGTTAAAATATTTCACATTTTTGGTTGAGAATCAAAATTACAAGGAATATTGACCGAGGTAGTCATTACTTATCAGATGAATTCAAACAATATTTATAGAGAAAGGAATATCACCATGTCTCACTGTTGGACATGCGAGCCCACGGAGAGCCATTATGCAATAAATGTTATTGCAAATATCATCCCCTAATCTGAAATGAAGAATTAATACATAATTTGCATAATAGGTCCCTTAGTACAATTACGATTATGTACCATGGCCATCTTGATGATCATACAGCTGTTGATTCAAATATTGAATCACAGAGGCTGGTGCTTGGATGAACATCTAAAGAGTTAGATTGAGGACTCATCAAGCACCATTAAATGATTGTTAAGAGATGATCTCCAGACTGAGGAGGAGATGGCAATCCTTTCTCAGTTAGGCTGATATATGACTGACCTCTTGATGCAGGTCCTCTGCATAGGAATAGAGATTCGGAGGTGTCAGATTAGTTAGGTCAAAGAGTTGACTTAACGAGATCGATATAACCAAAGTCCTATATCGTATGTTGTCATGATATAAGCACGCATCCTCTGACCGGAGACAGATGTGTTACTATATGTCTGAGTATGTACATTTAGCAGACCAATAGGCTGATGACCTAATCAAGGTCTATACACCGGCACGCTGGTGTGCATGCAAGGGCATATAAGTAATACGATCTCTCAAAGGGATCATACAGGTTCATTACTGAACCGGAAGACATGAGCCCACTCATAAGATATTGAGAAGATCAAATTCCGTACACGATCGTCTCGCTTTGGAAGCTTGACTGAATTTGTAGGTTTGATATATACTTTTGAAAATTATATGATCAACACCTAGGTATGATATATGCTTTTGGAAAGTATATGATCGATACCAACTCCCAATGATTGAATGAGAAACTTAATGATAAATCCCTGAAGTAGACAGTGTAAAATTGATCTTATACTTCAGGATTATTCTGGGTCTTCCAGTATGCAGGATGTACAGGTATTGGGAATACCTGAGGGTGATGTGATCATAACCGGTTGTATAATCATGATGCTTCCATTCCTAGGGAGTGATCAAACGGGTCTAGATTTTAGCGACTCCTCTCAGTAGAGAAGTAATCTAATCTTAGTCCAAATGTTGGACATTGATCTGAATGTGATTCAGATGCAATGAAAAGATTAGATTTGCAGTCTTGATTTAATCAAGCATTTATGGGAGGTCCGAGATCTGGATTTGATATGTGATTTCAATATCCAAGTCACTATACGTGGAACAATACAATCGCCCTGTCCTTATCTCCAAGTATTCGCGGAGAAATCGCATTATCCTTGAAAGAGTTCAGGATAATTTCATTGTTGATATAAATATCTGGACATTGAGAAAATAGATAATTAAATGTGATTAAATTATCATGAATAATATGAATTTGATTCATATATATATATAGTTATCTAAGATAATTAAATGTGATTTGATTATCAAAGATGTAGATAATGTGAATGTGATTCACATTGTTTGGGCACATGAGAATAGAGATCCAAGATGATTAAATGTGATTTAGTTATCATGGATAAGAATAATATAGATAGCACTATCCATATTAATCATATATATTATAAAATGTGATTTATAATATATAAGAGAGAGCTATTTGTAGTTTACATTTGTTAATTAAATGTTGATGTGAATTAGATTCACATTGGACATTAAATTGAAAATGTAATTTACATTTTATTTTGGGTTGTGAATATGATTCATAAATTTCCAATGGCAAGATTGCAATATTCTTAAAATAATTATGAATTATTTTTATAGAATAATTTACAACAATTGTTGTTGTAAAATCAGAGATACATGGAATTATGTAATCTAAGAAGATTACATTTGAGAGCCTCCTTCCATATTGGATGGAAGGGATGGCCACCAATTCCTATAAGGAAAGGGTGGCCGTCCACTCCATATATATGGAAGGAGGCATTCTCCTTTCCATTATCTCCATATATTGTTGATTTAATTTTGGGATTGATTTATATTGATTTATCAATATATTTTAATCTAAATTAAATTAATTGTTGTTGGTTTTTACCAACACAAATCTTAGCCAATAAAAAAACACAATCAATAAGAGCCATTGGATTTGTGTTGTCCACGGATTGAGATCCATGATCCCAAAATATTATAAATAGAAGGGCACCCCTTTGCTCTTCTCTACACACAAGAGAACATAAGTCTCTCTCTCTCTCTCTTTCTCTCTACACGTCAGCCCTCTCTCATCCTCTCTCATGGTCGTCCACCATCGATGCCCTAGAGAGAGTCAGCCTCGTCGTTATATTTCCCGATCGTTTGCTCGTGTATCTCCGTCTCCTTCGGTGCGCCTCGCTCGTGAAGAAGACGTCGGATCTTGTGTGTTGAGATCAGGAGATCCGCCGCTTGGATCATCAACATGGATTGCGAGAAGCACGTAATTCATCTCCACGCTCGCAAGCGTCTTCTCCGTTGGATCGGACTTGAGACATGAGGTCTCTTCGTTTAGAGACTCGATCGCAACCACGCTTCAAGAGGTAATCCTATTACTTGTTTGTGGTTTATACGAAATGATCCGAGAAGTGTTCTTGGATCATGTGGTTTCATCGAATGAATTTTTTTAAAACTCCGCTGTATAGAACAACTAGTGCGACTAGTCGTTCCTCGTCATATTCGATACGACGCTCATGCTTCCGTGATGTGCTTGAGGTTTATCCCATATCCTTCAAGTGGTATCAGAACCTTAGGTCGAAGGTTTTGGATACGATCCATAAAATCGAAGGCGACTTTGGTTCGTTAGGGTTGCGAAAGTTTTATCGCATTTAATTTTCGCATCTCTGTTTAGTGATTATTTTCGACCCTGTTTAAAATATTTAAACAAGAAAATAAAACTTGAATTTTGTTCCCCATTCAAAAAGGAAAACATAGGATCTGAGTTTACGTAATTTGGATTCTGTTTGCTCGAGATATGGCTGTTTTAATGAACATGTATTCATTGTTGCAGGAACTGCGAATCTTAACATGATTAATGAGTTAATTACTATTTTGATCCATCTCGAAATGTGTGAAATATCACTTCTATTCTGTCCTAAATCAAATTAGCAATCTTTGAAAATTGATTTTGTCTAATTTGAATTTAAATTGATTGAGATATGTTAATTTTAATAAGTAGGGGTCACTGCTGAAATTACAGTCCTCATCAAGAATCATGTAATTGTCAATTAGATTGTTAATTTCATGAAATAATTATGAAAAATATTTGAGAAATATTGAATGATGATTATTTCCTTGATTGACTTGGCCTCAACCAATAAATTGATTAGATTTGATCTAGATCATAATTGGAAACACAGTCATCAAACTTCTTGCTTGAACAGGATTGGGAATTTGGTTAGCAAATTTCCTTATAATAAAAATTATTTTGATTGTTACTATATGGTATAATTTCGGTTGAAGAACCGATGATCATCTCAAGTACAAAGTGATTGGTTCGGTATTATTTTTTCCCGAGGCGTATATGGTGTCTAATCGGGGATCGTTGGGGTAGCGGGTCGCACCGGTTGCAGTCCGTCCCACTCCCACCGGTACTGGCCATGACAGCGGGTAGGGAACGAATGATGCCTGAGAGATCATGATGTATTTTTTAATTATTAAAATTTGAATTAATACGTACTTTGAGATAATACCATATATTCAAGTAAAATCAAGTTTGTTGATTGAATTGAATTGATAATTAATTTTATGTGATTAAGTTAATTATATCCAATAAAAAACAATCTATTATAATAGATTTGTTATTTCCCTTGGAAGAATTAATTATGTGAATATGATTCATGATAATTAATTAGAATTTAAATATGATATGGAGGATCACATAAGTGACATCAAGGGTCTCCCGTCAAGGCGAAGGGTTCTGTCGTCAGGGATTGTATGTAGGAGACGCTTGTCCAAAGTGACAGCTCCTATATGCAAGCGCATCTGGATCAGGCTCTTTGCTTCTCGAAAGAGTAAGGCCGTGTGCGTAGTGACCCCAATATCGGATCCTCATATTATTGGGGCGATATTGGATTGCACATAGCGAGTACTATTCCTGTTGACGGTTGGTTCAATTAATGACGGGTCAACATCACCTTAGGGGTGGTGGGTCCAGGTGTTAAAGACTGAATTGAGAGATACAAGTTGGACTTGCAAGGTGGAATGTGTTCCCGCTTCTTTTTATCGGAGTTGCAAATTCTCATATTATTGGGATGTAACAAAGATAAGGAAGGAGATCCCAGATCTTGCTGAGATAAAATGGTAAGTATATCTCTTTACATTGAAAGTGATTAAGGGAATGAACTTTCAGTGTTGACAAGGCAAGACAACTTTGATATAAAAATTCCCAAATCAAAGTAAATTATATATTATATGTGTTTATGTAAATTTCTTATTTTAGATAATCCTTCTTTAATTCCACTCAATGTTATACTCAATAATAACCAGTAGAATATCATGGATTGAACCCATGATCTAGATATTGTACTTGCAACTGGACATATAATGTATGTGGTAGCAATATGCAAGTTTCCTCATAATAATAAGGAATGATAATTAAATAGACAATAGGACTAAAACCCTAGGGTTTGTATGTCTCTATAAGTCTTGATCTCATCGAATGTACTTTTGAAGTGACATGTCGATAGTGATCGTAATTATCAAATAATCCTTACAAAATCTAAGAAGATGTTCTGGCATACATATGTGCTTTCGACATATAATCATGAATGGCATGGTTCTCAACATTATGCAGAATGGTGGCTCTATAGGAGATGATGTATTCAAATTGTTTGAGTACCTACCTGAACCTAAGTTTTAAGAGTTTAAATGGATGTAGATATGATGAGTGTCATCATTCTACTATCTATACTCTAGTCATTCATGAAGCTTCATAATATTCATATTGTATGAATTGAATGAAGCATGTACAAATGTTGAAATACTCTTATATTGAAATTTTTGATTTCAACATAAGAGATCCTTTGTCTTGAGCAATGATTGCTTATAGATAAAGGGAGCGCAGTGGAAGCATGGGTTGGACCCAAGTAAGAAGTATAGTCAAAGAGTTGACTGTACTTCTATGACTTCCATATGACATCCAAAGAGTTGGATGTATGCCAATACTGCAATAAGTTGATGTGTTGATAGTATGACTATCAAATCTGTCTAGAATTCTTAGAGAAGGAATCGGATAGTACATCAGAATAATCTACATATAATTATTGAAATTGACTTACTTATTTGATAAGATAAAGTCTAATAATTGTATCTCAATCTTCTAATGACACTTGCAATTGGTTGCATATATATTAGAATATTAAAAATTTGATCTTAAAGTTTAATAGTCATCCACATGGATGTTAATGCAATTGTTGCAACAACCTCTATTGGATCAATAGACTTCATATTTTAAGTGGGAGCCCTTAGTCTTAGAGAATGTCTCTGTGACCTGGATATTAGAATACACTCATAGTTTATTTCTAAATGTTGGAAATAAACATGCATTCTGGAATAAACCTATCATAGAGAGTTATGATGGATATACTTCTGATAGTAATCTAACATCTAGTGGACTCCGCTAAATTAGAAAATTAATGAATGGTTCATTAAGATTTCTAACACTGAAAATTAAACTTTTAAAGATCAATAGGAGGATGAAGATCATTTGACAATGATCAGGCATCATGTTTTGGACATATGTCTGTTGATGAGATCAATGGACAAGTAAGAGATGAAACTTTAGAATGTCTAAAATTTTAAAACTTGCATACTTATGAGTATTGTATTCAAAGTAAAATGTCCAATACACCCTTCTTTGGGAAGGGTGTAAGATGTCAAGGTATTCAGGATCTCATACATATTGATGTATGTGAATCATCTATATCATAATAAACATTATGGATATGTGATATCTATTGATGATTATGTATGATATGAGATTTCTTCTCTTCACCTAAGAAACCTTTGCAATGTTAAAAGATTTCACAATTTTGGTTTAGAACCAAAGTTTGAAGGAAGATGAAATGAATTTGATCTAATCAAGGTAGCTTGTACCTATTAGATGAATTCAAGGAATACCTTATAGAGATGTGAATATCATTCCTATCTCAATCCTCCTAATGAACCTTAACTCAATAGAGTTGTAGGGAGATACAATTGATCATGTGTGACATGATTTGATCAATGATTAATCTTAGCATAATTATCTCTTAGTTTCCAGGTATATATATGTGGTAGAGACTATATTATATATCCTTACAAGGTTCCATGCTAGAAAGATGGAATCTAGCACCAAAGAGTGCTACTTCATTAGGAAAATAAAAGATGGTATTGGATACCTACTTTATGACCTTGAGATTCTTAAAGGATCTCATCTCTGAGAATGTGATTCTTAGAGGATGACTCTCTTGAGAATCAAGATGAAAATGAAGTAAAGGAACTCATTTAACCTTGAGAAGATAATGAGGCTCTTAAAATCGGAAACTAAATAGACAATTAAAGATGAAACATTAATACCTCTTCAAATAAGTTTGAGGATGGATTTCATGTGTCAGTTGAATCTGACAATGATCTGACTTCATGTGATGATGCTTCTGAAGATCATATCATGAAAAGATGGATGTTAGCAATAAAGCCTAAAGTAGACTTCATATACAAATGTTGTATATATACCCTCGATGATCCAACTATATGGGTAAGACCCATTATGATGTAAATCAATCTTCTAGAGAAAGAGGGAACCTGATGAGAAGGTAGAGACCTTCAAAGCACGGTGCGTAGCCATGAGCTACACACCGAAGAGAAGACATCACTTGCGATGAGACTTGCTCTCCAGTGACCTTGATTTAACCCATCAGAATATTGCTAACTATATCTACACAACTTGACTATGACATCTTCATGATGTGAGTCAAGATTGCATTCCTCTATGAATACCTCTCTGAGCATATTCAGATGAAGTAGCCCCAGGGCTTCATGGTTGAGGAAAGCAAGGTGTGCAAGCTAAAGAACTCCATCTTTGGACTCAAATAAGCTTCTTGTAGTTGGAACATAAGATTTGATGAAATTATAAATGTTATGATTTCAGATAAAATCTTGATGAACCATATGAAGTTTAGTGGGAGTTCCATTGTGTTCATCATGCTAAATGTAGATAATATTCTAATCATTTAGAATGATACAAGGATGATAATAATAAGTGTTTTATAATCTCGAGATATGATCTCAAGGATACCTCGAGATATGATCTCAAGGATACCTCTTAGATCTTAATTCTGAAGTTGTTCAGAAGCAAAGAGAAGAGGGTATTGGGAAAGTCACACTAATAGTACACCTTGGACATTTCCATTTTCTGGAAAATTCCAAGAAAGGCTTCTTTTCCTCAAAGATATGGTACTGACCTATATAAAGGGATAGCACCTCAAAGAGTTGAGGATGTGAATGCAAACTGCTTGCCCTTGTGCATCAGTTCAAGAAGCCGGATGTGTGCTAGATATGTACAAAAGCCAGATGCCTACCATGCAGTGGGAGTAGTAAACTGTTACTAATCCTACTATGGTGATATAACACTTTATTACAGTAATAACGATATCTTCATAGAAGGTAAAACTTTTGAGATAGTGATCTCAAAATCTTATCTTCAAGAAATCAAGACTTTATAGATAGTGATCTAAAAGGTCTTAACTACGGATACCTTAGGAGATAGAGATCTCCAGGAATAAGGGTATTCTGATAAGGATTATGGAAATACTGGTTATAATAATTGTTGAGCAGCAGTATCAAGGACACTATAAATGCTTTGACTATATTGAGTATTGGTTACATAAGATGCAACATCCGCATTAGATGCGAATACTGTTACTAGGGATATGCAAGTGCTATAAAAGGACTTGGCATAGTCTCTTGGAAACAGAGTGACTGATCAACTTACCTAGCTATTTTCTAAATAGCCTATGATTGTCACATGAATGTGGGTTTAAATGATTAGCCCATTAATGGCTCTTTGGGCTAGTGGGGAGATTGTTGGACATGCGAGCCCACGGCAAGCCATAATGCAATAAATGTTATTGCGAATATCATACCCTAATCTGAAATGAAGAATACATAATTTATATAATAGGTTCCTTAGTACAATTAGGGTTATGTACCATGGCCATCTTGATGATCATACAACTGTTGATTCAAATATTGAATCATAGAGGCTGGTGCTTGGATGAACATCTAAAGAGTTAGATTGAGGACTCATCAAGCACCATCAAATGATTGTTAAGAGATGATCTCCAGTCTGAGTAGGAGATGGCAATCCTTTCTCAGTTAGGTTGATATCTGACTGACCTCTTGATGCAGGTCCTCTACATAGGAATAGAAATTCGGAGGTGTCAGATTAGTTAGGTCAAAGAGTTGACTTAACGAGATTGAGATAACCAAAGTCCTATATCGTATGCTGTCATGATATAGGCACGCATCCTCTGACTGGAGACAGATGTGTTACTATATGTCTGAGTATGTACATTTGGTAGACCAATAGGTTGATGACTAATTAAGGTCTATACACCAGCGCGCTGGTGTGCGTGCAAGGGTATATAAGTAATACGATCTCTCAAAGGGATCATACATGTTCATTACTGAACCGGAAGACATAAGCTCACTCATGAGATATTGGGAAGATCAAATTCTATCCAAGGTCGTCTCGCTTTGGAAGCTTGACTGAATTTGTAGGTTTGATATATACTTTTGGAAAGTATATGATCAACACCTAGGTATGATATATGCTTTTCAAAAGTATATGATCGATACCAACTCTCAATGATCGAATGAGAAACTTAATGATAAATCCCTGAAGTAGACAGTGTAAAATTGATCTTATACTTCGGGATTATTCTGGGTCTTCCAGTATGCAAGATGCACATGTATTGGGAATACCTGAGGGTGATGTGATCATAAACGGTTGTATAATCATGACGCTTCCATTCCTAGGAAGTGATGAAATGGGTCTGGATTTTATCGACTCCTCTCAGTAGAGAAGTAATCTAATCTTAGTCCAAATGTTGGACATTGATCTGAATGTGATTCAGATGCAATGAGAAGATTAGATTTGCAGTCTTGATTTAATCAAGCATCTATGGGAGGCTCGAGATCTGGATTTGAGATGTGATCTCAATATCCAAGTCACTATACGTGGAACAATACAATCGACATGTCCTTATCTCCAAGTATTCACGGAGAAAGCACATTATCCTTGAAAGAGTTCAGGATAATTTCATTGTTGATATAAATATCCGAGCATTGAGAAAATGGATAATTAAATGCGATTTAATTATCATGAATAATATGAATTTGATTCATATATATAGAGAGAGTTATCGAAGATAATTAAATGTGATTTGATTATCAAAGATGTAGATAATGTGAATGTGATTCACATTGTTTGGGCACATGAGAATAGAGATCCAAAATGATTAAATGTGATTTAATTATCATGGATATGAATAATGTAGATAGCACTATCCATATTAATCACATATATATTATAAATGTGATTTATAATATATAAGAGAGAGCTATTTGTAATTTACATTTGTTGATTAAATGTTGATGTGAATTAGATTCACATCGGACATTAAATTGAAAATGTAATTTATATTTTATTTTGGATTGTGAATATTATTCACAAATTTCCAATGGTAAGATTGCAATATTCTCAAAATAATTCTGAATTATTTTTGTAGAATAATTTACAACAATTGTTGTTGTAAAATTGGAGATACATGGATTTATGTAATCTAAGAAGATTACATTTGAGAGCCTCCTTCCATATTGGATGGAAGGGAAGGCCACCAATTCCTATTAGGAAAGGGTGGTCGTCTACTCCATATACATGGAAGGAGGCATTCTCCTTTCCATTATCTCCATATGTTGTTGATTTAATTTTGAGATTAATTTATATTGATTTATCAATATATTTTAATCTAAACTAAATTAATTGTTGTTGGTTTTTACCAACACAAATCTTAGCCATTAAAAGAAACACAATCAATAAGAGTCATTGGATTTGTGTTGTCCATGGATTGAGATCCATGGATCCCAAAATATTATAAATAGAAGGGCACCCCTTTGCTCTTCTCTACACACAAGAGAACATAAGTCTTTCTCTCTCTCTCTCTCTCTCTCTCTCTCTCTCTCTCTCTTTCTCTCTACACGTCAGCCCTCTCCCATCCTTTCTCATGGTCGTCCACCATGGATGCCCTAGAGAGAGTCTCCATCGCCGTAGCATCGTTGTTATGCTGCCCGATCGTTTGCTCGTGGATCTCTGTCTCCTTCGGTGCGCCTCGCTTGTGAAGAAGGCGTCGGATCTCGTGTGTCAAGATCAGGAGATCCGCCGCTTGGATCATCAACATGGATTGCGAGAAGCACGCAATTCATCCCTGCGCTCGCAAGCGTCTCCTCCGTCGGATCGGACTTGAGACAGGAGGTCTCTTCATTTAGAGACTCGATCGCAACCACGCTTCAAGAGGTAATCCTATTACTTGTTTCTGATTTAGACGAAACGATCCGGAAGCATTCTTGGATCATGTGGTTTCATCGCATGAATTTTTTTTTAAATTCCGCTGCATAGAATAACTAGTGCGACTAGTTGTTCCTCGTCGTATTCGATACGATGCTCATGCTTCCGTGATGCGCTTGAGGATTATCCCATATCCCTTACTCACTCCTTCAAGAATACCTCAACTTAGTGGAGTTGTAGGGAGATACAATTGGGTAATGTTTGACATTATTAGATCAACGATGATTCTTAGTACAATTACCTCTTAGTCTTTAGGGATAGCAGTAGAGACTGCTATATATATCTTTTACAAGATTCGAAGCAAATAAGTACTCAGTAACCCTCAGAGCTTTGGTTGGAAATCAAGCCCTATGTTAGACACTTATGGATTTAGTGTTGTTTAGTCCACAAATCAAAGAGTGCCACTTCATTAGGCATGAAAAGGATGATATTCAATAGCTTCTTTATGATCCTAAGATTCTTAAATATTTCATATCTAAGGATATGCTTCTTAGATGATGACTTCGTTAAGAATAAAGATAAGAATGAAGTAAGACACTCATAGATTCCATGACGGATTATGAACTTTCTAAACTAAAAACTAAAAGAAAATTTGAAGATGAAACACTCATACCACTTCAAATCTGTTTAAGGGTGGTGAGACCACCTAGATGGTATGAACTCCATGTGTTAAAAGAGTTTCACAATGATCTTACTTCATGTGATGAAGCACCTATGGACCATGACATGGAAATATGGATGTTAGCACTAAAGTCCAAAATAGATTCCTTGCATAAGTGTTGTGTATGGACCATTGGGGATCCACCTAAAGGTATCATATCTGTTGAGTGTAAATAGATCTTCAATAGAAAGAGGGAACCTAATGAGAATGCAAAGACCTTCAAAGCACTACTTGTAGTCAAGAGCTGCACATGGAGAGAAGGAATTACGTGCGATGAGACTTGCTCTCCCATGGCTATGCTTATACCCATCAGGAAATTGCCAACTTTAGATACATAACTTGACTATGACATCTAAAATATGAAAGCCACCGACATTCCTCAATGGATACCCCAATAAGGATATCCCTATAAAGTAGCTCAAAGGCTTCATAGTTGAGGAAGACATGGTGTGCAAGTTAAGATACTCCATCTATGAACTCAAACAAGCTTCATATAGTTGGAACATCATATTTGATAAAATTACAAAGGTTGTGATTTTAGACGGAATCTTGAAGAACTATGTGAAACTTAGTGGTGCCATTGTGTTTATCGTGCTAAATGAAGATGAAATCATGATCATTTAGAATGATATAAGGAGGATGATAAAAAAATGTCTATAGTATGGTTGTCTGATACATTGCAATAAAAGATCTCAATGATGGATCTTAAGTTTTAGTTCTACGTTTGTTCAGAAGCAAAAAAAGAGGGTATTGAGAACATCACATCAAGGGTATACCTTGATTAGATCTCACATGGGAAATCACAAGGAAAGCATCTTTCCCTTAAGATAAGGTACTGACCTTTATAAAGTAATAGCACCTCAAAATGTTGAGGACGTGAATGCTAAAATCTACATGCCCTTGTGCATCAACTATAGGAAGCATGGTGTATGTTAAATGTGTACAAAAGTCCAGACATCTGTCATGCAGTGGGAGTTGCAAACTGTTAATAATCCTACTATGGAGACAAAGCACTTGATTGCAGTAATAAATAATAATAATATCTTTAAAGACTTAGCAAATTAGATTCACTGATCTTAAAGTCTTATCTACAGATACCTTATAAGACTTAAGACTAAGTCTTAGTCTACAGAGATAGAGATCTACATGCATAAGGGTGCTCTGATAAGGATAATAGAATCCCTTTTTGGTTACAATAACTACTTAGTTGAAGTGTCAAAGGCTAAAAGTAGCAAGATGCAATGCACTGTGACTACTTTAACATGATTGATTATAGATTGCATAAGATGCAACATATGCATTAGATGCGAGCACTTTTACCAGGTGATGTGCAAGTCTGTAAAAGGACTTAGCATAATCTCTTAGGACAAAATGACTAATCAGCTGACCAAGCTATGTGTCTACATGGCTTATGATTATAACATGAGTGTGGATTTAAAGACTAACCCATTAATGACTCTTTGAACTAGTGGGAGATTGTTGGATATGTGAGCCTATAATGATCCATTATGTAATAAAAGTTATCGTAAATCATTCCTTAAATCGGAAATAAAGAATAATTAATTTGCAAAATAGGTCCCTTAGTACAATTAGGATTATGTACATGGGACGTCATTGTAATTATGCGCTATTGGTCCAATAGTTGGATCATAGAGGTTGGTGCTAAAATGATATTTACAGAATTAAATTGAGGATACAACTAGCACCGTCAACTGATTATCTAGAAAGGATCTATACATCGGTGAGCTGGTGTACATATAGGGGCTTATGAGTAATACGATCTCTCAAAGAGATTATAGAGGTTCATTATTGAACTGTAAGACATGAGCTCGCTAATGAGATATTGGAATCAACTAAATTCCATTGATGATGCCTTCTTTGGAAGCAAGACATGATTTATATACATGTAAACGGCATGCCCTATGTATGGCTGTTCTTCATGTGTCCGAAAAGTACGCAAATTAACACCTGCAATATTGCTTTACAGCTACAATATTACCAAGCAGCGAACACGAAGTAGGCTGAGGTCCCTTGTGTAAATGGTCGACTATATAATACACTGATTCACTGTTAAGCCTTGGACCCTCGACCAGGTATCACCTGCTAATCGGAAAGAACCCACTGGTTGTCTTATATCTCCTTTTCCTCAGGTTATAGGTTGTCCGAAATTCTTATTATAATTTCTTATATTTAGCATGACCGCTTTCCTCGTATCAAGACTCACATTTAATTTTCAAATAGGAAAGCACTTAATCGTGTCCGAGCTCGTCTTCGGTCCAGCGTACTATGCTGCAAGTAAACCACACACGAGTCCAGTCCAGCGTTCCTTTGGATAATTTTCATCGATTAATGCCTCGTAGTCGTGCGGTACAAGAACTTTAGCAAGTTTAAACAGCAGCGCAATACTAACTTATTACAGTTTGCTCCAAGCTTATAACGATACTTACCGCAAATAGCACGCCAAACAGGGGATCTAAAGACACTGATAGAGAGAGAGAGAGAACTGTATCACACACTCTCAGCCCATGCAAACATGAAGCTCTAAAAGCTAAAAACAGAAGCAACTAATTAATCTAAGAGGAAAAGCAGAGATGTGAAGGATCGATGAGAGTGCATCAAGTAGAGCGTTCATGCATGGTCTACGGCGCCTTGTGGGGTCCAACAAAGCCGCCACCGAAGCCACTACCGAAGCCATTGCCGAAGCCACTGCCGAAGCCCGGGAGTCCGACTCCGGGAACTCCGATTCCGGGAACGAAAGAAGAAGGCACTCCGAAGCCCCCCGGAACGACACCGGCATACCCGAGCGCTCCTCCAAAGAAGTTCTGTGGCTGCAGAGTCTCGGGCTTCTTCTTGTCCTGGAGCTTTCTCCCCTCAATGCCCACAACAAGGGCCGCGAGAGAGAGTAAAAGAACCAGGACAGCAGCCTTGCTGGACCTCTTCATCCTGAGACACAGGTACAGAACAGAGGTCCAGAAAACACACGTAAATTGAAATGAGCAGAAGAGCTTGTGCGTGCAATGGTTGGTCTTCTGCCAAGTGTTGGGCTTTTATAGGGCAGAAGTAGGTGGATCGAAGTAAATATTACAATGACTGCCTCCTGCTGCTGCCCATACCAGGTTTACTGCAGACTCAGAGAGGCCTTTAAAGCTGTGCAGATGGATCTCCTCAAATAGAAACGAATCCCTCCAGAGCTTCTTAATGGTATTTACTACATGTAATAAATAATGTCCACCACTCTTCACCAACCAAAGGATGGTGGGCATTGCAGCTCTTAACCTCTGCATGCCTCTGTCTCGTACTGTATCGTTTTTACAGAGAATTTACAGTGTGTTGCGAAGGAATAAGATCAACGTTCAGCCAGTCATCGTCAGCCTCCTGGAGAGTTCTGGATTGGTGACTAATCGTTGGTTGTTGGCGATAGTGTTTTGGAAAGGAATAAGATAAAAGGACGAGGAGAGGGAGGAGCACCTCACCCAACGACGGGATACTTCTTTCTCAGCCAAAGAGCTCCAGTTAAAGGGGGGGAAATATAACTGCCTCACCATTGCGCAAATATTATAGTTTTTTTCAACAGCAACAAAGACTTCTCTCACATCAAGTAGGACCGTTTACACGGATTCTTTGCTACCATTCAGATTTATTTTAGGTCATTCTGAACTTAGATCCAAGTAATTGAAATCCCTTCAGATAATCTCTTTTCGACACATCTTGGCACTTCCTTACCCTTTCTTTGCCGACTCAACACCTCAAATCTCGCATCTTCTAACTCATGTATACAGTATACCTGACCTCATTTGCAAATAGTCAAATTACCTTGAGGTTCTGTAACGGATGAATTTATGACGTTCCAATTCTTCTCAATTATTGCCATAAAGGGATTTTAATAGTGCACTAATTTCCCCTCATTAATAGCCTTAAAACCCCATGACCCTCCTATTTTCCACATCATTTTTCTATCAACGTGAACCCTAGAGAGAGAGACGAGGAGAGAGAAAGAGAGTTAGAGAGAGAGAGAGAGATCGTGCGGTGAATCTGTCTTTATCCTAGGAGATGAGAACAAAGGATTGAAGGAGCTTGGAGAGCGTGGATGGAGCCGCAACTGAGAAAACGTGGTTTGGAAGTGCTTGATTCAGATTTGAGGTATGTGTCGGTTTAGGATTCCGTATAAACAAATGTCATAATTCGAAATACTAATTATCAACGTATATGTTGGATTTTTTAGAATGATACATATGGACAATGACCACATCCAAAATGTCTAAATGTATAAGTTGGATTTTCTTTTTGGATATCACAAATGTATTTCAGTCCTTTATATGTTGAGACCTTTAGCTATATGAGAGTAAAAATCCAATGCAAATGGGTTATTTTTTTATCAGACATCCATTGTTATACACTCGTAGCACGATTGGGCTAATAGAGGTTAAAAGAGGATTGATATAATACAAATCTCTTCATTTGAGAATGGATATGTAATTTGATATCATAGTCTATTGCTTCGTTGTGCAAGTCTAGATAAACTGTATGTTGACCTCATGTATATGATGATCCTTGGCATGTAGCCTTAACATGTTTGTGTGCAAATGTGGAGAGAATGTTCTGTGATCATTGATATTTTTAATTCAAAACTTTAACAAAAAAATGACTTAAATACATACAAGCCTGCATGATCTCACACACATGCATGTGAGTGGTGGCTGTAGATCAGGCAATATCCCAATTAGATTTATAATACTGATTATGGTATCGATTGAAATAATAATTAAAAAGTTGGTTTCACAAACAATATAACACGAGGAACTTTCATGTCGTTAGATGTTATTTTCTTGCACATAAATTATGATAACTTTTGTAAAATTAGATTTACGATTTATACTGGGAGTAAATGCAAGTTGAAATCTATAATAAACACTCCTAGTTGAATGCGTGAAGTAGGGTAATTCATGGCACTACAACAAAATTGAGCTATAATGACGCTTTTTTCAAAATCCGTCACTAAATTAGCCATTGTTAAATATATAGCGACGCTATTATTAGTTGCGAAATGAGTTTTCGTAATCAAAATTAGCAACGAATATCATATTTGTCGTCATTAGCAACGGTCCATATAGTGACGCTTATCCGTTACTATTTTTTAAAATATCAACTAATCATCGCTATTTTTTTAGTTCAAAATTTAGCGACGATTGGTTAGAAATTTGAAAAATAACAACGGATAAGCATCGCTATGTGGACCGTTGCTAATGATATAACGACATATATGATATTCGTCGCTAATTTCAATTACGAAAACTCATTTCGCAACGAATAATATCACCGTTATATATTTAACGACAACTAATATAGTGACGAATTTTAAATAAATCGTCACTATAGCTCAATTTTTTTGTAGTGGATGAGGTTATTTAATTAATAAATAGATTGTAAATGACAATTTTTCCAGTAACAAGATAACTAGATGTAATTATAATAAGAGGAAAATGGGGCTGCCTCCTAGGGGGAGCTAACCTAGCTCCCCCGCCCTATTTTCTCCATTTTTCTTTATTTTTTTTGAAAATTTTTTCCGTGAATATTCATCACTATATCCATATATTATGTCATTCAAATTTCGTGTGAAACAGAGACTCCTACGACCTCCAACTAGACTGTCATTTTTTAACGGTCTCGGGATTTTTTAAATCGACCCAATCTGGATGGAGGTCGTAGGAGTCTCTGTTTTGGATGAACTTTGAATGGCAAAATATAGGGATATAATAATAAATTTACATAATTTTTATTTTCAAAAAAATAAAAAAAACATGTGAAAAATGGGACGGGAGGAGCTAAGTTAGCTCTCCCTAGGGGGCATACACATTTTACCCCTATAATAAGCAGCCTCGCAAATTATACATACTTCACATAAGATTACAGTTATCGGTACGAAATGGTACTCATGTTATTGTTATAATATATAGCTTTAAAAACATGAAGCATGTTACTGGTGATAAAAGTAGAGAATTTGATAACCGTAAACAAGATTAAGGTACAAACTCATAAAGAGTCAAATGGGCGACCGTCAAGGGACTGTGTTAGCCCATGGGGAAACGCCGTCAAGAGCATGTGGTTTTCAAGGAACCAAAGAGGTGAAATCTAGCTAAGTCCTCTACAGTTGTAACTGCACTGCCATGCCATGCCATGCCATGAATCGCAAGTGGCATCGGTTGAAAATTCAACAATATAAGTAAGTGAAAAGTTATGCAAGAAAATAGTTTAATAAAAAGATAAATCATTACGAGTTATGCAAAAAAATGATTTATAAAAGAATAAATCATTACATGTAATATAAGAAATGGTTTAAAAAAAGTAAACCATCATAAGTCATGCAAAGTCATCTTAAAGGGGCTAACAAGCAAAGTGATTTATATGATAAAATAAACATGCACATGCCATGAATCGTATGAAATGCCCCACAAGATGAAAGATATGTTTGTTATATATTCTTATGCATATTACATATGTATACACATGTTTATGAAAGAAGTCAAATCACACATGTCAGAGATCAAACTTGACATGCATAAGAACAATTAGGCACCTAATGATATTTATCCATGAAAACTCAAGTACATGCAATATAATGGGTTAAAAGATCATTAGAATTCTCATGCATGGACCCCAATGCATACTAGGCATTAGGCTTATGAAAAATTATGTTTGTCAATTTCAGGTAAAGAACGAGGTTGATTGAGTGCTCAGGATCGTGTTATGGACTCATGGGGATTCTTGACGTGGTATGATCCAATGCATGAAATTTTATATGATATTTGTATGCCCAAGGGAACAAATGAGTTGCTATTTTATTTCTCAGTTCACTTTGCAAATTTATCCCTATTAGAAATGTAATAATGAAACTATTACATTGAATGGGCTTTATTTGAGAATGATATTATCTTTGCTTATTGATTACCATGCATGTTTTCAATAACGGTTTAATCGTGCAATCTATTATTGAATGTTATCGCCGGTCAGAGCGATCTGTTTCATTACATGTTCTCTCTCATCTTATCTCCAATAGGTATTATAACTTACCTTTTGATCACATCGTTCTGAATTTGATGTTTTTGTATATGACCACACATCTAACATTGCACTTTTATTTCCGATACTATTATTCTATATACATGTCTATGGTTCACAGGACAACACTTAGATCCATAGAGCATAACATATCTCACGACTGCTTTGCGTAGTGTCCTTTGATTTTCAAAATAAATTTCTTATCACATGGAAGAGGCTCCTATCTATTTTAGTCCACATGGATTCCTTCACCACTACTTTCATTCAAATGATGCATTCTGTAAACTCGGCCTTAACCCACTTATATGAAATTTGTTAGTATAAGGCATATCTTCAAACCTCAAGCTTCTCATTTACATCATCTCTAATCTCATCAACCAACATAATATTATATACAAACAACATATATGATGGCATCTCATCCTAAATGTGAGTAATCAACTCGTCCATAATCAAAGTAAAAAAGAAAGGACTTAAGTTGAACCATTATACAGACCTATGATGAGGTCAAAATAGTCAATTTTCCTAGATCGGATATTTATAGAAGATGAAGCTACATCATACATATCCTTTATAAGGTTAATTTACAGGACATGTACTTGTTGACATGTACTTGCTCTTCTCCAAAACTCTCCACAAGATCTCCCATGGAACTAAATCATAAGCCTTTTCAAAATCAATAAAAATAAAATGAAGGTTCTTCCTTTTAACTCGATAAATATCCATTGTTCTCCTTAATGGGTAGATAACTTCAAAAATTGAGTGGCATAGCATGAATTCGAATTTATTTTTTGCTACTTTGTACTTTCCTAAGCATTCTTTCAATCAGATGTTCCCAAATTTTTATGTTAAGACTCTTTAATTTGATAACTCTTTAATTCTTACAATTTTGAGCGTCTAATTTATTCTTTTAAAGAGACACCATGATATTTTTCCTACATTTTTCAAGCATTTTCTTGCTTTGTCAAATAATATTAAATACATTTGTGAGCCAAGGCAAGCCACGCTCACCTAGAACTCTCCATACTTCTATAGGAATGTCACCAGATCCTACAACTTCCTCAGGTTTTGTAACCTTCAAGACCTTATCTACTCCCTTCTTTTTTATTCATATGTAGTTTGTACGATTCATGTAACTTCTACTACTAGCTAGATCTCCCCGAATTATCTCTTTATTCCCATCCAAATGAAAAGCTTTCAGAAGTACTACTTTTTATCTAGTCTCTATATTCTTTGGAGTAATAAACTTGTGTCCTTCCTCATCCTTAATGCATATCACTTGAGTAAGAACTTTGATCTTTATTTATCTTGCTTTAGCTAATATGAATATATCCTTGTGACACTTTTTAGAGTCAAACCTTTTGTGCAAAACTTTATCGACTTTTATCTTAGGTTCCCTTACAGCCTTTTTTACTTCCTTCTTTGCTATTTTGCATTTTGTGGTCATTTCCTTTGTTTTATCCTTATACATAACTTTAAAGAAACTCTTTTAATTTTAAGCTTCTCTATTACCCCTTCACTCCACCACTTAGCATACTTTTGTCCTGGAACTCCACCTTTAGACTTGCATAGCATTTCTTTAGCTGCCCCTGGGATGCAAGATGTTACTGCTTCAAGCATCTTGTTTACACTTTTGTTAAATTTTCAAGATAAATCTTCTAAAACCTTTTTCTTAAAGATTCCTTGATTTATTTGAAGATTACACCACCTAGTTCTAGTGGTCTTAGGAATTTTCCTTTTCTTTTCTGACACTTTTATTTGCACATCCATGACTAGCAAGTGATGTTGAGATGCTAAGAACTTTTTTGGGATTACTTTTTAATCTTTATAGCACAACTGATCTCTTATATTCATCACATAGTAATATGTATGTGCTTTAGGTGGTAAGTTCTTATAAGTGATTAAATTCTCCTCTATCTTCCTAAAGAGTGTTTTCTGTGAAAAGATCACAAGCCATTCCAAAATCCAGAATGACCTTTCCCTCTTCATTTCTAACATCAATGCCATGGACCTCATGAACATTAGCATACCCTGAAAGAATTGTTTTCCATATGCCCATTAAAATTTCCACCAATGCAAATCATCTCTCTTTATGAGATTCCTTGCATAATCTTATAGAAATCCTCTCAAAAATCTTGTTAATATTTTCCTTTAAAGAAATTTCAAGTGCGTTAACTGAGATAAAATTACAAATTTTGAAAAAAATAGTGTGATCACTAAATCTTTGCACTCCAACTATACTATCCTTCAAATCCTTATGAATAACCAATCTAATACCATTTCTACCATTTTCTTTGCCTGAATACCATAAGCTAAGTCATGTCTTTTTGATCTCCCTTGTTTTCTCTTAAACCCATTCTGTCTCTTGGAGATACAATATCTAAATCTTCCTTCTTTTCACCGTATGTACCATTTCCACCATTTTGTCGATCAAAGTGCCAATATTCCAACTACTAAAAGATCTCGGAATCATCTTTTTTTTATTCCTAAAATTATGCAAATTCTTAAGACAATCATTACTTTTTACCTCTATTATGCGAAATCTGGATTGCATCAAATCTTAAGCATATGCATGACTAAATCCCTTAAAAATCTAAATTAGTTTATTTTGAATAAATTAGTAATAAAAAATTCAATAATTGATCTAATATATTTATGAAAGTTCATTCTTTTTTCTATGCATAAAATCCCATATCTAACATTTTACTTTAATTTTATTGTAGGTGCAAACAAAAACTCCTCCTTAGGCTACTGATGAATCCATGATCCATCTACTCTATATGGACGTTTTAGCAAAATCCCCTTAATAAAGTACTAATCAAATCCCCTAAAATTATGTATAAATAATATTTATTTTAACCTAATTCTTTCTCTGTTGATCAATTAACTAAAATGGTATCAAGAAGTAAAATCCATAAAAAGAGCAATATTAAAGAAATCAAAAAATATCTAACATTTTATGTTTTGTACATATTTTATCTTTATCGAATTTATTTTCATTTTTTCATCTATAAAAATCCATAAAATTATATTAATTATATAAATATTGTATATAATCAATCAACTAACTAAAATCAAATTAAAAATACAAAAAAAATAAAATGTAAAAATGCGGTATTTTATTATCTATAGAGTACCTCCAAAAATAATTGTTGTATAGTAGATTGCTTTTGATTTTAGGTCCTTCACGAAAGTTGTAGATCTCGTCGAGACGAGCAACTTTTGTGTTAACCACTTTTCCTTTTGACTTCATTTACTATCTCTTTTCAATTTTTCTTTTAAATTTTAATTATTTTTATTTTTATTTAATTTTTATTTTACTCCTTATTTTATTTTTAATACTTTTATTATTTATTTTTATTGTAAATTTTTTATTTTATTGATTTTACTCTTTTAATTTCTTTCCCTCCTCCCTCCCTCTCTCTCTCTCTCTTCCCTCTCCCCCCCTTCTCCACATGTGACCCCCCTCTCTAGCCTCCCCTCTCTCCTCTCTGCACGTGCATCGCACATGTGCCCCACACCCTCCCCTTCTCTCCACATCGTTCCTCTCACTTACGTGCTCTGCATGTAACCATCATCCCCTCCTGCAACGCCCCCACTGCGCCCGATCCTCCCCCTCGCTGGTACGCCCCCCCTCCTTTGTGTAACCCTCGATGGACATCTCCTACCCATGTAATCGATGAGCCTCGACCTTTACTATAAAACACTCGCTACCTCTAGTTGTCTCTCACATCCACCATCGTCGAGTTCTTCTTCTCCAGACCAAACCTCCCTTGAGGTGACAGTAACATGAGGAGGACCTCGCCATCATCGGGACAAGGAGAAGACTAGGTGTGATCCTCGGCGTCTCCAAGCCATGAAATGGATTGATCGAGCTAATAAGTTCGGGTCTTCCTTGCCAGACCCTTGAGCTAAGACCAAGGATAAAGCTTCTCCTTACCAGGAGACCCGACTCGAAGCCCAAACCCATCACCTCACCCTTCCCCTCTTCCATTTCCCCTTCTACCTCAGGCCCATCACCCACAGCCTAGCTCAGGCCGGAGTCTTAGCTCCTAACCCTACGTCCTCCCCACAAAAGCCCCACTCCCCTTTTCTTCATCATTTTTCCACTAATCTTTGTAGGTCACGCATCATCCTCCGACTTCAATCTACATCATCGCAGAAGCACATTTGCCTCATTGTCCTCACACCTTGATAGGAGCTCCTGTTGCCCGTCATCCGTGCGCCTTCACACTTGCTCCCATGAGCTCCAGCCACTTCTCCCGCTCCACCCGAACCCTCGGCCTTGGGTGTATGTCGCCTAGGGTCGACATTCACCTCCGTATCATCTGGTCGGATGACTGCCATGGGAAACAGCTTTGTCACCCTTCGCCACCACCCTCGGTTGAACCTCGCCCTCAACCTCCGTCAACCATTTGATCAGGGGTCGACCATGATCCAATAGCCATTTGACCGCCACGAGGACCCTCCCAAACCTTGGCCCAAGCCTAGAGGTTCGAGGGTGCCCAACCTTCGGACACATGCCACATATAGGCTCAGGTTCTCGAGCCTTCGCCTCCAGCCGAGCCAAAGACCCGTCTCGCTCAAGCCTCGCATGCACGTTCTACGCATGTATGTAGGAGGAAAATTTGCAAGAAGGCCTCTGCCCTCCACCAAAATCGCATAAAAGCCCCTAACATCATCAGCATGTGTGATGTATATGCCATAGTGGAAAAATTGTACCAGAACCCCTCAGTTATTTTGATATTTGCATATAAGTCCTCCGAGGACCAAACTGAAAAGAAAATATTCACTTTTATTGCATTTTACTCTGGAATTTTATTTTAGCATGACTTTTCCATATGAACTCCGATTTCAGCGCACAATGTATCATTTTGAAGCTTGTTGAATGCTTTATCACTTTATATACTTTGTGGACTAATTAAAGGATCTTTATGTATGAAAATTAATTGAGGTTCAATTTGATCTATTCTAGATAATTTATTGATATATTTTAGCCATATTTTTATGGAGAAAATCTGACTTTATCTCCAGGGATTCGATTGAAAATATTTTATTCAATTAACTCTCTTGTTAACATAATTGTGCATCAATTTTGATGAGAAATAGATCTTTTTTGTAGGGGCCTAATCGAGGAGACATCTTAGATTTATTTCCTTGGATAATACTATTCCCTTTGTAATGATTTAATTTCTGTAGGGACTCTAAGGAAAAGAATTAAGGATTTATTCTCTAAATCATTATTATTCGAGTAAATTCCAGATCTAAATTACAAGGATTCATTTGCTCGGATATTTCATCTGATTAATTATCTATTGATTATTGGTCATATTCTTCGTGAGATTAATCTTGAAAGGGTTAATAGAGGAGGAATCAATCTAATTCCTTGACATTTTCTGTGATAAAAATCCATTTAATTGAGGATTACCTAACAAGGAAATTCGAGGATGATTTTGACCACTTCTTTAGCATGATTATTTACCGACCAATATTTTAGCATGCAACCTAAAAATAAATGGATAAACTCTTCTGGATTTGATTTGATATCTTTTGATCTATGATTAATTCTGAGGATTGATTGAATATTTTTATTGAGAATTTGAATCTTTTTAAATCGTAAGATCCGGTGCTTAATTATTCCCTATGTTTAATTTGCTTCCTTTGCTTGCATTTTTGCATTTCTTTTCAATTATTTTCTATTTATTTTCTGAAACAAAGATTAAAATTGTAACCAATTATGTACTTTGATTGATTCAAAACCTTGCAATTAGAAATACAACATTTCCTATGCTCAACATTGGTACACATACCAAGTAAAAAATACTCCACAACATTCAAAGATTGTGTTTTTTGCTGAATTATTTTCCATGTCATATACTACAATTTAACATTATTAAAGAGGTCGATTACGGTTCATCAAATGATACTATTGTCGGGGAGCGATGTATTTTTAAAGTTTTAGATTAATTTATGTAATTAATTATTATGAATTTAATTTTTGTGTCATTATTTTTATTTTCTTCTTATTTTCCATTTTATTTTCTTTCTGCATTTAATTTTCTCGCATTTATCTCACTACGGATACTAACTGTAATTTCTCTCTTCGCAGGTAATTTGGAGCAAAATTTTTGGACAAAAATCAAAGACCTATGAAGAAGAAGAATTGAGTTTTTTGTGAGAGATATCTTAGATTAGTTTACTTTCTACATTATTTATAGATCTCTCTAAACCCTAATTTTTATAATAGTTTGGACTGGACTTTCTGTGGTGTGTCAGGTCTACTTCAACCCCTCATGTGCGTGTGTACCTAAATTGAGTGGCATAGAAATTATGTGCACATATGCTGGATAGACATTTATTTTTTACTATGCTTGTAATTTTTAGGCCACGAATCTTTCACTAGCTATATGCATTGTAGAGCGTTCAACATTAACCAAATTTTAAATCATTTATTACCACTAATAGAATTATCTGCTTAGGGCATTTTCATCTGTATATATCATTTAGTGCAAATTTCAATTCCTTATATTGCATCTCGCATGAAGAACGTGAGGAATCATTGTAAGTCTTCTTCTTAGCATTCACCATTGAGTACTTGTGTGCATCGGCTTTCTCAATCCTCTTTACCACAGTTTTACAACTTAGGACTTAAATAAATTAGGACTGCTCATTAGGCATGATTTTTCTATGCACACATAAGACTCAAGTGATAACCTTACATTAAAACAAGGACCGTTAATCAAGGTGACTGTAAATAAATTGATATAAAATTAACCCTTATGTCTGGTGGAGAGAAACCCGCTAATTGTTTGTAGGAAAAGAATCGCAAACTTAGGGTAGATCCAAAACATGAGAGCTTCAGTTTGACTATTGAATTTAAAAATGACTAGCTACTTCTCAATGAGGGAACTATGGTCTCCCTTAGCAGAATGGGTGGTTAAAGGATAATGTGTAAGGTAATGTCCTGAAGTAATATGGGTAGTTGATGAATCCACATTTCATCATCTTTATTCTATCATTTTGGCCTCAAAAACCCTAGCAAATGCCCTAAAATAGCATTAAATAGAGTAATTTAGCATTCATGCATATGTGTGTAAAAAGTGTATAAAATACTATTTTAATGCCAAAATTATAGAATAAAGAAAAGAAAAGAAAAGAAAAAGAATAAAATATTGTAAATATTTTATGACCCGAAACCCCGAGACCTAAGCATCTTGATGAATAGGTTGATAAGGAATAAAGTAGGGGGAGATAAGGGCCAAATACCTATATCTATTAATTCATTCTTTATTCATTTTGGGACCTATTTTTGGTTCCACTTTTTGTGCATCAAATAAAGAAACTTTGTACATGAAAATTGTAGATAATTTTATAAACAAAAATACAAAGTTGATTTCACTGAAAAATAATGTACAGATAAAAAGTTATGGTATGAATAAAAATCCAGAATCCCAACTTCCCAGACCTGTATCTCACACATAAAAACTCCAAATGCAGCAAACTCACCTTTGATTGTATATAGAATAAAATAAGCTTTTTAATGGTGGTGGTTTCGCATTTGGCGGAGCTACGGTTTGAAAGTTGAGTTTTGGATCCACATTGTATACCTGCACAGCTTAAAATATTCAATTTATTCTTTAATCATTATTTTTTGTATTTTTTAGATTTTTATAATTTTGTGGATATTATTTATAATAATTACGTAAATTAAAACATGAAGAAAAACCCAAATAAAACTCAAAATAAAAGTAATTGTATATAGAATACCCAGATATTATACCTATGCACATACCTATACAACACCTCCTTATATTTTATTAAATACACAAAACACCTCAGAAAAATAGAATAAAAATATATTTGTGTGCATGAAAGTATTTTATAATTTTAGAAAATAATAAATAAAAATAATAACATTAAAATACACAAAATAAAAATAAAAGAACAAAATATGTAGATATTATACCTATATAGGCTATAATAAGTAACTTATAAAATAAATCTCATAAAAATAATTAAAATTCATAATAAAATATTTCATAAATTAATAAACATTTTTTATTTTTTAACCAAAATGAAATTCATCCATTTTCTATTTTTAATCGATTTTTGAAATAATTTTTAGAGGATTTTTCCTGGTTGGTCCACGTGGACCAACCAGGTTGGTCTGACAGTTGACCTCGGTCAACTGTCTGACCTCCTCCTCTAGACTTGTCAGAGACCATTTTGTCTCATCTTCTCGCATTTTTCCAGGGCTGACCTTGCACCGATTTATGTCGATGTCTTCTGCGTTTTTGCACCTCGATCAATGGTGAATCACACCCAGGTGATTCCTTGGGCCGAGGACCATCGATCGAGGCGTTGGACCCTCGTCTTCCATGCCGCTCGTCAACCCTACAAAAGAAGACCCCCTAACTTCGATTCAAACTTGATCCTTCTTCCGCCATTTTCACCTGAAAACCCCTATCTCCTCGTGCTCCTGGTGACAGTGGGAGTCGAATCGACCCGGGGTTCGAGTCGTTTGGTGTAGAATCGAAGCGATCCATCTCTCGCCGGAGCTCCGCCGCGCCTCGCAGCCCGTCGTCTCTGGTGAGCTTCTTCCCCTTTTCTTTCCATTTTCTTGTAGCCTTAGCTTAGATTAGGTTAGGTCTGTAGCAGTTTTGCGTTTCGTTTCGTCCATCGCCGTGATTCCTTGATCGAAGCCACGGCGGAGCTGAGCTCCGCCTCCATTTTCCGACCACTCCCATTATCGACCGCCACCAAAGTCACCTCCATTCTCTCCCCCTTCACTCCGTCGCTCCGCTCCATCCATCCATTCACCTCGATCTCACCCAGATCGAGTCGCTCGAGCTCCCCTCTCCGCCGCTCGCCGGAGCTCTTCGCCCGAACCACTTTCCGCCTTCATTACACTATCAGGACCCCCCTATTTTGCTCGCCTGGATTTTGCGCACCTAACCATGCAGGTCTGAGCCAAGGAGAAGGCTCCTTCGACCATCGAAAGCCTCATGAACAACCCCCAGGTCGTCTCCGCCGTCCGAGCTTCCCACGTCGTCGCAGCCTCGCCTGAGACCACCATCAGACGCGGAGTGGCCCCAGGATCGTTTTGCCCTTGATCCTCGGGCCGGAGCGGCCGTGTGTCGACCGCAATCGTCAGCCAAAGTTCGCCAGGGGAGGTGTTCTTCGTGACCCTCTCCCCGCCGTCAGATCAGGAGCACCCTCCAGGCGCTACACCAGCCGTCGGATCGCCTAGTGCTCCCCGCCGTTGGATCAGCCGCCCACGATCTAATCTCAGCCATCCAGGGCAAAGGGGTACCAGCCGTTCGATGCTCGCCACGTGTCCAAGTGAAGCTCCATCGGCCGCTCGATCAATCCCCGTGAGTATTTTGCATTTTCAACCCACGCATTTTTGTATTTAAGTTTTAGTCCTAAAACTTTAGTTTTCAGTTTAAAAACTTTTGTAATAATTGCATGTTGGTCCTCGTACTTTTTATATTTGCACTTCAGTCCGCGCCATGTCACCTCACGTGATTGGGGCACGTGCATTTTGGGTATTTTGCAGTTTTCAACCCGAACTTTTAGGTATTTGCAGTTATACCCCTGTGCGTAGTTAATTAAGTATGTTTTTGGGAAAATTGCATTGATGCCCTGCCGGTTTCTCATATTTGCAAATATGCCCCTGTGAATGACAGAACACGTGCCCTGCGCGTATCTTTTGGTGAAATCTGCATCTAGGCCCCTGTATGTTTTTATAATTGCATATATACCCCTGTCAGGCTTAGGATTTTTGTGTGCTTGATCTATTTATTTCACGCATCATTTTAATTCCAAAAATTCTCAAAAAAAAATAGACTTAAGGTCATGTCAACTTGTCATTGCATGCCATATTTTTATTTTTCATTTTTGTTGCATTTTAATATTTATTAAAATCAAAAACATGCTTTTTATGTACTGTCTAGCTTAGAAAATACCAAAAAAATATTAAAATATCTTAAAAAATTCCAAAAATATTCCCTATTATGTATTTTGACCTACTCTATCTTCAATCCAAAAGCCACTAAAAATTTCAAAAGAAAAACCTTAAAAATTAAAAAATACTTAAAAACTTCAAAAAAATATATAAAATCGTAGAAAACTCAAAAAATATAAATTCAGTTCCTGTTTCTTCTATATTTTATTAGCTTTATTTGAAAATTAGTTTGGAAAATTTTTGTGACTGTTTGCTATTTTTAATTTCCATTTTATCCCCAGCCAGTAGCTTATTCACTGTTTTGCTTCATTTTATTATTTAAATATGCCAAAAACATTCTGAAAATTTCCCAAAAATCACAAAAACAGTAAAAAACTATAAAAATACCAAAAAGATTTTATTTCTGAATTTTTGACTATTTTTCATATTTTTATAAATATTTTACCTTCTCTTTTATTATATTGCATACTTATTCCAACATTGAAAAAAAGGAAAAAAAATAAAATATAAATTATAAAAATCAGAAAATTAAAAACCAAAATACAAAAATAAAAAAAAAATAAAAAAATATATAAAAATTAAAACTCATAAAAAAATTAGGTTGGCTAGGTGGTTTATTAGACCTAGGGCCTTGACTTTTGTCTTTACTCTGCACCGTTGTTTCCTGTGTTCGACCCCTACTTGCTTGCCATTATACATTGTTAGTAGGGTATAATAAATTTTAATCCTTGCTATTGATTGCTTTATTGATTGTGTGGGTTAATTGTTGACGAAAGAAGAGGCTTGAGTAGTCGCATCAGCGACAGTGAGTCTGATTTGTCAGACCACTATTTAGCGGCTCTCGCTTTATCGTTTTTCAAATGGCGCCGTTGCCGGGGAGCATCGGCTTGTAGAGTACCTTGGTGTCTTTTGTTTACTTAGCCATTTTTGCTTATTTGTTTTTCTTGCATAATTTGTTTTGAACTGTCTGACACTCCTCTTGTTTTCTTGCGAGGGACCGCTGACCGAGGAGGATCGCCTAGGGGATCCTGCACATCCTTGGGAGGAGGAGCCGGCTATTCTACCCTAGCCGGCAGGAGAGAGCAGGAGAGCTTGAGTGAGAGAGAGATAGTTAGTTTTTTATTTTTCATGAGAGAGAGTGATTTGATTAATTGTAATAATACAGAACTTGGACATTAGACACTTCGGGCCTAATTTCCGGGTGTTTGTTCACCCGAGGGCTCACCGCGGTTTTCTTCGTGATTTCCGACTGTCATTTTCCGATTTTGTTTTCATTTTTATTTCTTTTGTGGATTGAGCTCTTAGATCTAGGCATTGCTTGATTGATTAGATTAGGTCCAAACACCTTAACAACAATTGCGTGTACCTATAGCTCGTGCTTGGACTTAGTTTAATTAAACAACAAAGTCACTCTTCTTTGATCCGCGCACCGCGAGCTCTCCCCGTAAAGCGCTTTCTCCTAAACTCAAGTGTGTTGAGCAGAGGAGGAGTGAGCCTAGACCGGACCTTAGGATTGGAGATGAGTGATTTGCTTGTGGTTCTTCACGCTAGCAGTTGCCTACCTTAGGACGATTTCTGCATTGCATACCGGCATATAGATTAGGTTTATAAATTTTTGCTTTGCATCCCGCATGGAGAGAGCTGGGATTCACTGTAAGTCCTCTATCTTTGCATCCATCATCTAGGCACAAAGGTGAGATTTCCATCTTGGTGTCGACTTGCATTGGCTTTTCCTGACTCTATTCTCCCTCTGTTTTTGGACAAAGTAGGATCAAGAAAATACAAAATCATTAGGCGCTTGTTTGAATCTACTCAAAAGAAGCGATAACACCCAAAAAAAATTAAAAAAGGGACTGCTAAGAAAACTTTGACCTATATAAAATTGGTAATTGGACTCATTGATTGGGGAGAGTAACACCCTCACTAGTTTTCAAGTTGCATGGGAAGGTCTCCTTCCAAGCGAGGTGAGCGCTTCGTAAGGATTAGAGCCCAAATCCCAGCTTGTGGCTACCTTGTGTATCGCCTGGATTTCCGAAGTATTGGTGCTACTATTGTACGGAGGCGAGTAGGGCTTGGTCGCCATTGGTGACTCACTATTGTGTGAGCGCTGACCTTGTCTGAAGTACCGAGCATAGGCCACGCCTTCACGGGTGTGTCTGTCTCACCGTCTACGTCCGAGTAGGATCTTGCACGCTCACGGGTGATTCCGTTGCGAGCGAGATCTGAAGTATCGGTTTCTCCTATTGGCTTCCTCTCTCTTATTCTTTGGCTGAGTAGGGATCCAGGAAGGGTTACAAGGACCTCAAAAAGCGCAAGCTACATGTTACACAGGAGGAGGACAAGTACGGGAATACTTTTCCGGCAGTACTCTCGCTCCTATAGGCGTAGCGCTCTAAGGACGCGTTGAAAGATAACTTCCTGGATTCAAGCTAAAACCGACAAGATAATAGACGAACTTTCACAGCTTCATGTGTTGAGTTGGTGAACTCACCTTTGTTTTGTGTTTGATTGCTAGTTATATTTAGGTCAAGATTAAAAATATCGTGCCTTTGCGCAAATTTTGTTCTCCTTCTATTTGACCCTTGCTCATTGTGAGCCTTCTACTGTTTTGCAATCCTTTTATTTCTTGTTTATCATCGTGCTCTTCATCCAACATCTTTTCCTCTTGACCTTCTCGAGATGACGTCACACTGATGGTTTAGTCGGGACCTCGCCGACGCCCACATCGATTCCGTGTCGGCAACATCTTCAATAAAGAGGGGTGATCTCTGAGAAGTTAATTCGGATCTTGCGAATGTCTCCTTGGACTCCCCTATTCTAGCTTCTTTCAACACTTGCCTTTCTCCAATAAATCCACTATTCGGGATGGACTCGCAACCCAAACTAGCTCTTCCCCTTCCAATCAACCGGGATTACTCTTGTCCCCGAAATAACCCTTTGTGGATGGAGGTCGATTTCAGTCAATATCATATGCTCCATTCACAACATTCTGGGATTGACCTTAATCCCAGATTCATCTCAACAACAGGTGCTCAGGAAGATACTGATCAGGGTTTACTCCGTCATGCAGATCCTCCACTCGATCAAGAGTCAGAGATTCAAGTGCAGTCTGAGATGGCAGGTGGAAGAGGAAAAGGACCACATGCCCCACCTGAACCAGAAGTCAATCCGGGGGAAGGGCAATACACAACGCAGGGCGAGGTTAACAGTCAGCTGCTGGCTTCCATCCAAGCCATTCAGTAGCAGTTGACTAATCAGGCCCTGGCCCAGACAGCCTTCCAGGATATGCTGAACGATCTGAGGAGGAGGGCCGATGCAAGAGACGGCCGACGAGAGGATGATCCGAACCACGAGCTTAATTTTGAAGAAGTCAGAGATGAGTTTTCAGTGGGACTCGAATATGAAGCAGCTGGAGAAGAGCCACCACAGCCAAAGCCTACACTCAAGGAGACATACAACCCAAGAGCGGGATGCATCACTGAGTGGATTCAGGTTCCACGTATGCATGCCCACTTCGAGCTGAAGCCGCAATTTCTGTCGCTACTTCCCACATTCCACGGGAACACCACTGAGGAACCATATATCTTTCTCAAGAAGTTCAACCGCATCTGTTCCACTGCTCACTACCCTGGTATTCCTTTGGGAGTAGTCAAGATGACCGCGTTTCCCTTCAGCCTTCAAGACAAGGCCCTTTATTGGGTTGACCATCTTGGGAAGGTCGTCACAACCTGGGAGGAGCTGAAGTCTGCATTTCTCCATAAATTCTATCCTCTCGGGCGATTGAATCAGATGCGTGCCCGGATCTCCAGTTTCTGCCAGCAACCCCACGAGACCATCCATGAAGCGTGGGAGAAAATTCAAAGATCTTCAAGAGAAGTGCCCCCACCATGATATTCCAAAGACCAGTCTCGTACACCACTTCTTTGGGGGGCTATCATTTGAGAGCCAAAAGCTTGTAGATGCAGCTTGCAGCAGTTCACATTTCAACAAGGATGAGGATGTGGTATGGAACGTCTTCGAAGAAATGGCTGAAGGAGAAGCATCCCAATCCTCGTCCAGAGTATACATGAAGCCACCAACCGCCATCAGCAAGCCAGTGAACATGGCTTCTCACACCGAAGACAAGGATGAGAGCTCCAACCTGAGCATCATTGGGAGCCACTTGTCCAAGGTGGATATCATCGAGAAGAGGTTACAGGACCTCGAAAAACTGGCAGTCATTGAGAAGAGGACCCAGGGTCTGGAAAAGCTCGACCAGATTTCCCAACAGCTGGAGTAGCTCGTGCGAGCACTGAATGCAAACATGTGCAACGCTGTGTCTACCTCTGCAGAGCCGAATGCTGAGAAGAAGAAGCCTACAATGCAGCAAAACCCTCAGCCGACTCCATCGCAGCCCTAGCCTGTCCAACACGTGTACTACGTGCAGGTTCCAGAGCAGCAACCGCAGCCCCAGACACAGATGATTGTATACCAACCTGAGTCCCAGCCAGTCTATTCTGAGCAGTTCTCTCCACCCCCGCCACTGATTCAGGAGATCAATGGTGTATGGAATAATGAAGCGCAGCTGACTCGTCCTCAGGGACAACCTCAGGGTCAGAACATGGGTAACAGGCCCTATCACCAGCAGCAGCAGGGTGGGAGACCTTTCCAGCCTTCCTACCAGTACCAACCTCCATCCCACGGAAACACCTGGAGGCAGAATTACCAGCATGGTCCTCAGCAGTCCGGATATCGCAGACAGGGATATCATCAGCAGCCGGCTGCTCAATACAATCACCCGAATGCACCATATTCCTCCAACCCTCCTCCTCACCAATTTTCACAAGGTTATCAGTCGCAATCTCAGCCACCATATCAGCATTCTAGACCCCAGCAGGGGGACTCCTCTGATATTGTGCCAGTTAATCCAGCCCTGTCCTGTTTAGAGCAGTTAATGAAGAACATGGCTGAGATGACCCAGAAGATCGATGACCTGACGGCAGCCACGACCGTCATACCAGCCTAGGTCAAAGCCAACCCGAACAGCTTCCGACGTAAGGAGCAGGTAGCCGGAAGTGTCCAACCCGAATCAGGTGAATTAAATTGTTTTTTATCTAATGCTGTTACTCTCAGGAGCAGTAGGACACTCCAGCCATCGGCGACAGCAAAAGGAAAGCATCTTGCATCTGACGGGGAGTCGTCAGTCCAGCCAACACCAGGGCCGAGCAGTATTTTGGGAGCAGCACCAGCATTCAGAAAAACACAAAAAAATGAAGAAAATAGCAAAACACAAAAAGATAGCAGCAACCTCGGTGGAGATCAGCCAACATTGGAGAAGCCTGCACCTGCATCACAGCCAGTTCCTGACAGGAGGAGCACTACACCTGCAGCGAGTCCAACGCCAGCACCAGAAGCCGAGCCTGTCATTTTTGGTCCATACATTGTAGATGAACCCATTCCTTTTTGCCATCTACCTGTACACAATCATATGGACACTGTTTTGAATGAAATTGGTGAAGATTTTGTAAATATTCCTTTTCCTGAAGCAATGAAAAAACACAAAAAAATGAAAAATTTGAAAAATGCTTTGTCTGATCCTGCCATCATAGAAATCATTCAGAATTTAGTGCTGAATATGCCATTGATGAAAGCTCTTGAGTACATGCCAGCCGTGAAGAAAGGATTAAAAGAGGCATGCACGACCAAGCGCAGGCCGCACCCTCACAATTCCAGAAGCAAAGGTGGGAAGTCTGAAAAGCACATCCTCACAATGGCCACCGTTAACGCCATCAGCAACCTCCCGGATAAAAAGCCAGATATGGGAGCACCTCTTGTACGTTGTCAGATGTTCAATCAAGAGTTCGAACGAACACTTCTTGACAGCGGGTCTTCTGTCAATTTGATGCCAGCCTCGTTACTCACAGAGTTCAGGCTAGGACCGCTCAAGCCTACAAAGATGATCCTGCAGTTCGCAAACAAGTCAGTCAAGCGGCCTAGAGGCCTGTTGGAGGACGTGATCGTCACGGTTCAGGGAAAGTCATTCCCGGCCGATTTTGTGGTCTTAGATATGGACGTCCCCTCTCCATTGCTCCTTACCCCGATCATACTTGGAAGACCATTTCTGCGGACATCAAACGCAGTAGTGAATTATGGGATGGGAGAAATCACTTTTGGCGCTGGCAATGAAATAATCAGAGTAGAGACCCTGTCTGAGAGAACACCAACCGAACAGACATCTACATCTTGTGCAAGGGTGATCGAGTATGCTGACGACTGCGACTTTCTCGCAGAAATTCAAGATACCAACTTATTCCTGGATGACAATGAAATCGATGAACTCCTCTGCCCCGAGGAGGAAGTGGAGACTGCAGTCGAATTTCCCCTTATCAATCAGGATGAGGAATTTGCTGATGTGCTGCAAGAGACCGCTGTAGGGGTGATGTGCCTTCAGAACCAAGAGCCAAAGTTTGAAGAATTTTCTGATGAAGAATACATCATTGCGGAATTTTGTCAAGATCTGAGAGAAGAAGCGGAACAGATTATGGTGGACACCGAAGAGTTGAAAGAATCACCACCTGCACTAATAGCTGAGGTCACCACTGAAGCAGCTCAGACCCCGCCAGAGCTAAAACCCTTGCCCTCCAACATGAAGTATGCCTTCCTTGCGGGAGAACCGAACATGTACCCGGTCATCATCAATGCACATCTGACCGAAGACCAAGAATCTCGTCTGATGGAGGTTCTTGAACGCAACCGCAAGGCGATAGGCTGGCGAACATCCGATCTCCATGGGATCAATCCGTCACTCTGCTCGCACCGCATCTTTCTGGAAGAAGATTGCAGGCCCTCTCGTGAATTGCAGAGAAGATTAAATTCGAATCTGCGGGAAGTTGTTATGAAAGAAATCCAGAAATGGTGTGATGCGGGATTTATCTACCCCATCTCCGACAACAAATGGGTGAGCCCTCTGCATGTTGTGCCCAAGAAATCAAGGATCACCATTGTGAAGAATGACAAAGGAGAGGAGATCGCAACCAGAGTACCCACTTCTTGGCGAGTATGCGTGGACTATAGAAGACTTAATCTCGCTACCAAGAAGGATCACTTTCCTCTACCCTTCATCGACCAGATCTTGGAGAGATTGGCCGCGAAGGAATATTTCTGCTTCTTGGATGGATACTCGGGGTATAATCAAGTCGCTATTGCTCCTGAAGATCAAGAGAAGACCATGTTCACCTGTCCTTTTGGCACATATGCCTTCAGACGGATGCCGTTCGGGCTTTGCAACGCCCCAGCCACATTTCAGAGGTGTATGCTTGCAGTTTTTGCTGATATGGTGGGCAACTTTCTCGAGGTCTTTATGGATGATTTTTCGGTCTATGGGGATTCATTTGACCAATGCCTGGATTATTTAGACCGAGTCCTGCGGAAGGGCTGCGAAGTCAATCTTGTGCTCTCGTGGGAGAAAAGCAACTTCATGGTGACCGAAGGGATTGTGCTGGGTCACGTTTTTTCTAAACGTGGCATGGAGGTTGACCCAGCCAAGGTGGATGTGATTTCCAAACTTGAACCACCTACAAACATCAAGCAAGTCCGGTCATTCTTGGGCCATGTCGGTTTCTACCGACGATTCATCAAAGATTTCAGTAAACTAGCCAGACCGTTGATTGAACTGCTCGGCAAGGACAATGAATTCATTGTAGATGACCGTGTGCTCCTTGCCTTCAACCAGTTGAAAGAACTCATCACGCAGGCCCCTATCCTACAGCCACCGATTTGGACTCAACCTTTCGAAATCATGACTGGTGCGTCAGATTATGCCATCGGAGCTGTACTGGGACAGAGGAAAGATAATGTACCATTTGCGATTTACTACGCTAGCCGAACGCTCGATGAAGCCCAGAGAAACTAAACTGTCACTGAAAAGGAGCTGCTAGCGGTAGTCTTTGCCTTGGAAAAGTTCAGATCGTTCCTCCTTGGGTCCAAAGTAATCATCTACACTGATCATTCGGCCATTCGGTACTTACAACAGAAGAAGGATGCCAAACCACGTCTCATTCGGTGGATCCTTCTCCTCCAGGAATTTGACTTGGAAATCAAAGATAAACCTGGGGTAAAGAATGTAGTGGCCGATCATCTGTCAAGGCTTCCTGAACCAGAGTCTCCTGAGCTGAACCTGCAGCCGATTACAGAGACCTTTCCAGATGAGGCAATTCTGTCTGTCGCCTCACTTCCTTGGTATGCGGACATCGTGAATTACCTGGTTGCCAAGAAAATCCCACGGGATTGGCCCAAATTGAAAATAGACAGGTTCTTGTCTAAAATCCATTTCTACCAGTGGGAGGACCCGTATTTGTTTCGTGAGGGAGCGGATTGTATCTGGAGAAGGTGCATCCCTCAGGAGGAAGTTCCAAGTGTCCTCGCTTTATGTCATGATCAAGATTCTGGAGGACATCATTCAAGCAAACGGGCGGTAGCAAAGGTTCTTCAAAGTGGCCTCTGGTGGCCTTCATTATTTAAAGATGCAGATGAGTATGTAAAATGCTGCACTGACTGTCAGAAGATGGGAAGAACCATAGGAATGAGAGACACGATGCCTCTGAAATACATTCAGATCTCAGACGTCTTTGACGCATGGGGCATTGACTTTATGGGCCCGTTTCCCAACAGTCAGGGTTATGAATACATTCTGCTTGCTGTCGATTATGTCAGTCGATGGGTGGAGGCTATTCCCGCCCGAGTCACCGACAGTAGGACTGTCTATCGATTCTTGAGAGATCACATCATCACACGGTTCGGAATTCCCAAGATTCTCATATCTGACGGGGGTAGTCATTTCATAAACAGAGAGGTGAATAAGCTGACCCAAGAATTCTGCATTGAGCATCGTGTTGCTTCACCCTGCCACCCGCAGTCCAATGGCTTAGCTGAATGTTCAAACAGGGAGATCAAGACAATCTTACAGAAGCTTGTGCATCCGGATCGCAAGAATTGGTCTCAGCTGCTTGATTCCGTTCTTTGGGCTTATAGAACAGCGTACAAGTCACCCTTGGGAATGTCTCCCTACCGCCTTGTGTATGGCAAGCCATGTCACTTGCCCGTTGAACTAATTCACAAATCCTTATGGGCCATTAACATCTGTAATTTGGACTCCAAGCAGGCAGGAAAGAACAGAAAACTGGATCTGAACAGATTACTGGAATTCAGAGATTATGCATATGACAACAGCTTGATGTACAAGGAGAAGGTCAAAACATGGCATGACAAGCATATCTGTCGCAAGTCCTTTGATCCAGGTCAGAAGGTGTGGTTGTTCGATGCGAAATTGAAGATCTTTCCAGGCAAATTGAAGAGCAAATGGACTGGGCCGTTTTTGGTTAGGCAGGTGTGTGACAACGGAAGTGTATTGATATCCAATCTGTCAGCTGACGCACAGCCATTTGTAGTCAATGGACAGCTTCTGAAGCCATACCTTGAACATGATACATTCATGGCTGTCATTGACTCAGTTCAAGTAATCTATGAGGATGAGCTGAATATCTTCAAAGAGACAGAGAAAAGCGAAGAACAACAAAACATTTTTGAATGATTTTTCGCCTTTTTCTTTTTCTTTCTTCTTTTCAATTTCTTTTATCCTCTTCTACCGACATGATACCATCCATTTCATCATTGCTACACTTAGGATGTACTTTATCCTAAGTATAGGGGGGATGCGCATCCCGAGTTGTTCATATCCACTTTCATCCCTTTTCTTCTTTTCTTCTTTTCCTTTTCTATCTTCTTTTTGTATCAAAAAGGTGCCGCCCTTGTAGACAGTTTTCCATACTTAGGACGTACTTTGTCCTAAGTATAGGGGGGTGTGTACCCCGAGTTTTTCATTTATCTCGATCCTCTCCATTGTCTCCTCTTCTTGTCTATACTTAGGGATATTTTACCCTAAGTATAGGGGGAGACAATCTGAGTACGATATGTTCATTCCCACCCTTGACCCTCCCTGCATTGTGTACAATCTGCTATACTTAAAATTATTTGATCCTAAGTATAGGGGGGACGGTCAACTTCTCATTCGTTTGTTCATCCATTCCTTAATTTATTTATTCTTTAGACTTGCCTATACTTAGTACGAGTTATGACTTCTCTTTTCTCTCTGATCTATGAGGACATAGCTCAAGCTAAGTATAGGGGGGGTCGTATATACTACGTATATACTTTAGCCATAACTCGTACTTTCGTATTTTCCTAAATAATATGGCTAATCATTCATTAAAATTCATTAAAAATCTTTAATAAAAAGGTGTTCTGTTCCTCAAATTCTTTTTGTATTTACTGATTAATAAATCAGGTGAAAATGTTTTTTGCAAAATGTTTGAAAAATAGTTTGAAAATCTTTGTGAACATCTATTGAAAACTATTTTGAAAATATTTTGTTACATGTTTTCAACCTTTGTAAAAATGCGTGTTTTGTAAAATTTCTTTTCTTTGTGTGAAATAAAATGTTTGAAAAATGATTTGCAAATGGTTTGAAAAAAAATGTTTGCAAAAATGTTTTGAAAAATCTATTTATACTGTTTTGAAAGCCTTTGCAAAATGATTTTCAAATATGTGTACATGTTTGCAAAAATGTTTGTAAAAACTATTTTGGACTATAGTTTTCAAAAATTGTGTGAAAAGCTTGTGTCAAATAAGTTTGAGGAATACTTACATCACACCAAAATCCACTATGTATATATGGATAAAATTGACCACTTACCCTGTAAATTCTTAAAATCCACTTCTTGTATATATAAGAAGCACTCCCGTGTACATATTTTCAACCTAGTTTTCAGCCAAAATCTTTTTGTTTTGAAAAATCCCAAAAACATTTGCCAAATTAAAATCCAAAAACATTTGAAAAATCTTTTTGAAAAAGACAAAAAATGCATCTGCATATGCATTATCATCTTTTCAAAAATCCATAAAAAGTTCAAAATCTTGAAAATTGCATCACAAAAATATTTTCTGCATCGCATTGCATAGCATGCACATTTTTCAGATTGAGTCTGATAGTTGAACAAGTCTAAGTAAAATCCGGATATTGGAGCTTGATTGGACCTTAAAATCTATCTAATAACATGAACCTTATAGGAAATGAGTTTGAGGTACTTCTGGTCTAGTTGACTTAATTCTATGAGGATCACGAGACTTGGTTCAATGGATTCTTGACTGCCTAAGTAGAGTATTTCGGAGCACACGCACGACCCTTGTTGATAATGACCTAACTTGGACACCTGCACCTTTCACATGGCTCAACTCAGTTGGAGTGGTGAGGGGATTGGATTTGCCGGTATGAGACGCACACAAACAGAGACATTTTTCCTCCTCTAGGGAGGGAAGTGCAACCCAACCCGTCCAGTGATTAGGGAGTCTAAAGACAAGAGGCTGTGGACTGCGATAAAGCTTCAAAAGAGGGATAGTCTACTGGCTCAAGAGGAAAAACTCCCTATGTAAATGCTGATGTATATAGTATTAAAAAAAATGTTCAGGCATGTACAAAAATAAAAAGCCTGCAAGTATGTACAAATGTTGTAAAGTTAATAAGCAAGCTTGAGTTCCAAAGTCAAATACGTGAGCCTGCAGTAGGATGACTTGACTACACTGGTCTTGCATCCTAGGATAGGTAGCTACACTGGCTACCGTCCATTCTTCTCTTCACCCCCTCCTCTTGAGCTGGTTGCCACTTGAACTTAGAAGGGAATACCCCGCTCCTCGAGGATGGAGTTGTTGGATAGGGGAATCATTGGGTTGTCATACTGGAGAAGTCAGTTTCTTGCCATTCTAGTTGGGGAGAGCCACCATCACTTACACTGTACGAGTCAGATTCATAGTCGTAAGAGTTTGCTTATGAGTTGAAGTATTTCTGACCTGGCTATTAAGGAGACTAGGACAGAGTTTTGGGATTCTCAAGGACTGTTGAATTTCAAACTCGGTTCTCATTAAGGTTCCGCCCGCACTAAAATTCCAAAGATCCGACTTAAGCTCCAAACTTTGATTTTGTGAAGACAAGTTTGATAAACAAATTAAATCCAAGTTCTTCTTTTTCTTTTCTTTCTTTTCTTTCTTTTCTTTTCGCACTTATTGCATAAGTGTTTGCTAGGGACTAGCAAAGGTAAAGTATAGGGGGATGATGAATCCACATTTCATCATCTTTATTCTATCATTTTGGCCTCAAAAACCCTAGCAAATGCCTGAAAATAGCATAAAATAGAGTAATTTAGCATTCATGCATATGTGTGTAAACAGTGTATAAAATACTATTTTTAATGCCAAAATTATAGAATAAAGAAAAGAAAAGAAAAAGAATAAAATATTGTAAATATTTTATGACCCGAAACCCCGAGACCTAAGCATCTTGATGAATAGATCGACAAGGAATAAAGTAGGGGGGATAAGGGCCAAATACCTATATCTATTAGTTCATTCTTTATTCATTTTGGGACCTATTTTTGGTTCCACTTTTTGTGCATCAAATAAAGAAACTTTGTAGAGGAAAATTGTAGATAATTTTATAAAGAAAAATACAAAATTGATTTCACTGAAAAATAATGTACAGATAAAAAGTTATGGTCTGAATAAAAATCCAGAATCCCAACTTCCCAGACCTGTATCTCACACATAAAAACTCCAAATGCAGCAAACTCACCTTTGATTGTATATAGAATAAAATAAGCTTTTTAATGGTGGTGGTTTCGCATTTGGCGGAGCTACGGTTTGAAAGTTGAGTTTTGGACCCACATTGTATACCTGTACAGCTTAAAATATTCAATTTATTCTTTAATCATTATTTTTGTATTTTTTAGATTTTTTATAATTTTGTGGATATTATTTATAATAATTATGTAAATTAAAACAGGAAGAAAAGCCCAAATAAAACTCAAAATAAAAGTAATTGTTTATAGAATACCCAGGTATTATACCTATGCACATACCTATACAACACCTCCTTATATTTTATTAAATACACAAAACACCTCAGAAAAATAGAATAAAAATATATTTGTGTGCATGAAAGTATTTTATAATTTTAGAAAATAATAACATTAAAATACACAAAATAAAAATAAAAGAACAAAATATGTAGATATTATACCTATATAGGCTATAATAAGTAACATAAAATAAATCTCATAAAAATAATTAAAATTCATAATAAAATATTTCATAAATTAATAAACATTTTTTATTTTTTAACCAAAATGAAATTCATCCATTTTCTATTTTTAATCGATTTTTGAAATAATTTTTAGAGGATTTTTCCTGGTTGGTCCACGTGGACCAACCAGGTTGGTATGACAGTTGACCTCGGTCAACTGTCTGACCTCCTCCTCTAGACTTGTCAAAGATCATTTTGTCTCATCTTCTCGCATTTTTCCAGGACTGACCTTGCACCGATTCATGTCGATGTCTTCTGCGTTTTTGCACCTCGATCAATGGTGAATCACGCCCAGGTGATTCGTTGGGTCGAGGACCATCGATCGAGGCGCTGGACCCTCGTCTTCCACGCCACCCGTCAACCCTACAAAAGAAGACCCCCTAACTTCGATTCAAACTTGATCCTTCTTCCGCCATTTTCACCCGAAAACCCCTATCTCCTCGTGCTCCTGGTGACAGTGGGAGTCGAATCGACCCGGGGTTCGAGTCGTTTGGTGTAGAATCGAAGCGATCCATCTCTCGCCGGAGCTCCGCCGCGCCTCGCAGCCCGTCGTCTCTAGTGAGCTTCTTCCCCCTTTCTTTCCATTTTCTTGTAGCCTTAGCTTAGATTAGGTTAGGTCTGCAGCAGTTTTTCGTTTCGTTTCGTCCATCGCCGTGATTCCTTGATCGAAGCCACGACGGAGCTGAGCTCCGCCTCCATTTTTCGACCACTCCCGTTATCAACCGCCGCCAAAGTCACCTCCATTTTCTCCCCCTTCACTCTGTTGCTCCGCTCCATCCATCCATTCACCTCGATCTCACCCAGATCGAGTCGCTCAAGCTCCCCTCTCCACCGCTCGCCGGAGCTCTTCGCCCGAACCACCTTCCGCCTTCATTACACTATCAGGACCCCCCTATTTTGCTCGCCTGGATTTTGCACACCTAACCATGCAGGTCTGAGCCAAGGAGAAGGCCCCTTCGACCATCGAAAGCCCCAGGAACAACCCCCAGGTCGTCTCCGCTGTCCGAGCTTCCCACGTCGTCGCAGCCTCGCCTGAGACCACCATCAGACGCGGAGTGGCCCCAGGATCATTTTGCCCTTGATCCTAGGGTCGGAGCGGCCGTGTGTCGGCCGCAATCGTCAGCCAAAGTTCGCCGGGGGAGGTGTTCTTCGTGACCCTCTCCCCGCCGTCGGATCAGGAGCACCCTCCAGGCGCTACACCAGCCGTCGGATCGCCCAGTGCTCCCCATCGTTGGATCAGCCGCCCACGATCTGATCTCAGCCATCCAGGGCGAAGGGTACCAGCCGTTCGATGCTCGCCACGTGTCCAAGTGAAGCTCCATCGGCCGCACGATCAATCCCCGTGGGTATTTTGCATTTTCAACCCACACATTTTTGTATTTAAGTTTTAGTCCTAAAACTTTAGTTTACAATTTAAAAACTTTTGTAATAATTGCACGTAGGTCCTCGTACTTTTTATATTTGCACTTCAGTCCGCGCCACGTCACCTCACGTGATTGGGGCGCGTGCATTTTGGGTATTTTGCAGTTTTCAACCCGAACTTTTAGGTATTTGCAGTTATACCCCTGTGCGTAGTTAATTAAGTATGTTTTTGGAAAAATTGCATTGATGCCCTGCCGGTTTCTTTTATTTGCAAATATACCCCTGTGAATGACAGAACACGTGCCTTGCGCGTGTCTTTTGGTGAAATCTGCATCTAGACCCCTGTATGTTTTTATAATTGCATATATACCCCTGCTAGGCTTAAGATTTTTGTGTGCTTGATCTATTTATTTCACGCATCATTTTAATTCCAAAAATTCTCAAAAAAATAGACTTAAGGTCCTGTCACTTGTCATTGCACGCCATATTTTTATTTTTAATTTTCGTCGCATTTTAATATTTATTAAAAATCAAAAACATGCTTTTTATGTACTGTCTAGCTTAGAAAATACCAAAAAAATATTAAGGGATTTTATCAGTTGTGCCCCTCTGAGATATCGCAATATCAGTTATGCCCCTATCTTTTTGGTAATATCAGTTGTGCCCCCGACTTCTTGCCAATATTTCACTCGTGCCTCTCAAAGGGGCATAACTGATAAAAATCTTTTATCAGTTATGCCCCTCTGAGGGGCACGAGTGAAATAGTGTCAAGAAGTCGGGGGCACAACTGATATTACCAAAAAGATAGGGGCATAACTGATATTGCGATATCTCAGAGGGGCACAACTGATAAAAACCCAAATATTAAAATACCTTTAAAAATTCCAAAAATATTCCCTATTGTGTATTTTGACCTACTCTATCTTCAGTCCAAAAGCCACTAAAAATTTCAAAAGAAAAACCTTAAAAATTAAAAAATACTTAAAAACTTCAAAAAATATATAAAATCGTAGAAAACTCAGAAAAATATAAACTCAGTTCCTGTTTCTTCTATATTTTATTAGCTTTATTTGAAAATTAGTTTGGAAAATTTTTGTGACTGTTTGCTATTTTTAATTTCCATTTTATCCCCAGCCAGTAGCTTATTCACTGTTTTGCTTCATTTTATTATTTAAAAATGCCAAAAACATTTTGAAAATTTCTCAAAAATCACAAAAACAGTAAAAAACTATAAAAATACCAAAAAGATTTTATTTCTGAATTTTTGACTATTTTTAAATATTTTTATAAATATTATACCTTCTCTTTTATTATATTGCTTACTTATTCCAACATTGAAAAAAAAAGAACAAAAAAAATATAAATTATAAATTATAAAAATCAGAAAATTAAAAACCAAAATACAAAAATAAAAAAATATATAAAAAATATATAAAAATTAAAACCCACAAAAAATTAGATTGGCTAGGTTGTTTATTAGACCTAGGGCCTTGACTTTTGTCTTTACTCTGCACCGTTGTTTCCTGTGTTCGACCCCTACTTGCTTGCCATTATACATTGTTAATAGGGTATAATAAATTTTAATCCATGCTATTGATTGCTTTATTGATTGTGTGGGTTAATTGTTGACGAACGGAGAGGCTTGAGTAGTCGCATCAGCGACAGTGAGTCTGATTTGTCAAACCACTATTTAGCGGCTCTCGCTTTATCGTTTTTCAGTAGTCGTTATATGGTTCGTACTCACACACATACTGGCTGAAAGTAGATGCAACTAGCCGTATGAATTCAGGCCATACTTTGTGACACTCTCCAGAACCTAAGCTCTGCTTAATCTTTCACAGATTGTTCTACCACTAAATCAAAATTGAGAAGATAAGCAGACGAACTCTAACGTGCCTTCATAAGTGTCGACTGGATAAATCAACGGATTTGAATTATGTTTGATTTAAGTGTTTATTATCTATCGTTTGACTCGACCATCATGCTCTTAGTGAATCTCCGAGATAACCCTCTTCTCAGATCTACTTGGTCTTGGGATGACCCTCTTCTCAAGACCACGGTCAATCAATCACCTTCAGGGTCCAGTCTGAAGGATATGGTAATAATCCTCAAGCGCATCACGGAAGTGCGAGCGTCGTATCGAATACGACGAGGAGCAACTAGTCACACTAGTTGCTCGATGCATCGAAATTTAAAATTTTTTCATACGACGAAACCACATGATCCAAGAACACTTCTCGGATCGTTTCGTCTAAACCATAAACAAGTAATAGGATTACCTCTTGAAGCGTGGTTGCGATCGATTCTCTAAACAAAGAGACCTCCAGTCTCAAGTCCGATCTGACGGAGGAGATGCTTGCGAGCGTGGGGATGAACCGCGTACTTCTCGCAATCCATGTTGATGATCCAAGCGGTGGATCTCCTGATCTCGACACACGAGATCCAACGTCTTCTTCACAAGCGAGGCGCACCGAAGGAGACGGAGATCCACGAGCAAACCATCGGGTAGCATAACGACGATGCCATGGCGATGGAGAACCTCTCTAGGGCATCCATGGTGGACGACCATGAGAGAGAGAGAGAGTAGACAAGTAGAGAGAAAGAGAGAGAGAGATGTGCTACTCAAGCATTGTGTGTAAATAGAGAGCATGGTATGCCTCTCTATTTATAAGGTTTTGGGATCCATGGATCTCAATCCATGTGACATGTAAAATCAATGGATGAGATTGATTTATGTCAATCCAATGGTCAAGATTGTTGTTGGTAAAACCAACAAATTTAGAAAAAAATATATTTGACAAAATCAAGTATAAATTAGTCCTAAATCAAACCAATAAATAAGGAGAGAATGTGCATGGAGATTTCATCTCCATGCACCTTCCATGTGGACGGCCACACATTCCTATTAGGAATGATGTGCCGCCCACTTTTTCCATGGGGAGAGCAATATCATGATAATTCATGAGATTGCATATCTCCATGGAAATCTCTCTTTATTTATTTGCAACAAATTTGTTGGGTATTATTCTTCAAAAATAATTCACAATTATATTTGAGAATATTGCAATCTTGCCATGGAAAAAATTGTGAATCACATTCACAACCCAAAACAACATATAATTTACATTGTCAATTAATTACACAATGTGTATCCAATACACATAATAATTAATCAACACATATAAATTATAATTGGCTCTCTCTAATACATCATAAATCACATTTAAAATATATTATGAATAATTGGATATTGAGTATCCACAATATTCTTATCCATAATAAATAAATCACATTTAATTGTATTGGATAACTTATTCTCATGTGCTCAAATAATATGAATCACATTCACATTATTTACATCTTTGATAATCAAATCACATTTAGTTATTTAAGATAACTCTACTTATAATATGAAAGAAATTCATATTATTCATGATAATTAAATCTCATTTAATTATCCATTTTCTCAATGCTCGAATACATATATCAACAATAGAATTATCCATGAACTCTTTCAAGGACAATGTGCTTTCTCCGCGAATACTTGGAGATAAGGACAGGGCGATTGTATTGTTCCACGTATAGTGACATGGATATTGAGATCATATCTCAAATCCAGATTGCGGGCCTCCCATAGATGCTTGATTAAATCAAGACCGCAAATCTAATCTTCTCATTGCATCCGAATCACATTCAGATCAATGTCCAACATTTTGGACTAAGATCAGATTACTTCTCTACTGAGAGGAGTCACTAAAATCCAGACCCGTTTCATCACTCCCTAGGAATGGAAGCGTCATGGTTATACAATCGTTTATGATCACATCACCCTCAGGTATTCCCAATACCTGTACATCCTGCATACTGGAAGACTCAGAATAAACCCGAAGTATTAGATCAACTTTACACTGTCTACTTCAGGGTTTTATCAGTAAGTTTCTCATTCGATCATTGGGAGTCGATATCGATCATATACTTTCCAAAAGCATATATCATACCTAGGTCTTGATCATATACTTTCCAAAAGTATATAACAAACCTACAAATTCAGTCAAGCTTCCAAAGCGAGACGACCATGTGCATGGAATTTAATTCTTCCCAATATCTCATGAGTGAGCTCATGTCTTCCGGTTCAGTAACTGAACCTGTATGATCCCTTTGAGAGATCATATTACTCATATGCCCTTATATGCACACCAGCGCGCCGGTGTATAGACCTTGATTAGGTCATCAACCTATTGGTCTGCCAAATGTACATACTCAGACATATAGTAACACATCTGTCTCTGGTCAGAGGATGTGTGCCTATATCATGACAGCATACGATATAGGACTTTGGTTATCTCGATCTCGTTAAGTCAACTCTTTGACCTAACTCATCTGACACCTTCGAATCTCCATTCCTATGCAGAGGACCTACATCAAGAGGTCGGTCAGATATCAGCCTAACTGAGATAGGATTGCCATCTCCTACTCAGGCTGGAGATCATATCTTAACAATCATTTGACGATGCCTTATGAGTCCTCAATCTAACTCATTAGATATTCATCTAAGCACCAGCCTCTATGATTCGATAATTGAATCAACAACTGTATGATCATTAAGATGGCCATGGTACATAACCCTAATTGTACTAAGGGACCTATTATGCAAATTATGTACTCTTTATTTCAGATTAAGGAGTGAATTGCAATAACATTTATTGCATAATGGCTCGCCGTGGGCTCGCATGTCCAACAATCTCCCACTAGCCCAAAGAGCCATTAATGGGCTAATCATTTAAACCCACACTCATGTGACAATCATAGGCTATTTAGAAAATAGCTTGGTAAGCTGATCAGTCACTCCGTTCCCAAGAGACTACGCCAAGTCCTTTTACGGCACTTGCATATCTCCTAGTAACAGTGCTCGCATCCAATGCGAATGTTGCATCTTATGCAACCGATACTCAATTTTTGTCGGTTATAGTGTCCTTGACACTACATCTTATTAATTATCATAACCAGTATTCCCATAATACTTATTAGAATAACTTCATTCCTAGAGATCTCTATCTCCTAAGGTATCTACAGTTAAGATCCTTATAAATCACTATCTACAAGGTCTTAAACTTTTGAAGATAAGACTTTGAGATCACCATCTCTAAGTTTCATCATCTTTTGAAGATATTATTATTACTGTAATCAAGTGCTTTGTCTCCAGAGTAGGATTAGTAACAGTTCACTACTCCCACTGCATGGTAGACATCTGGTTCTTGTATACATCTAGCATGCATTCAGCTTCTCATAACTGATGCACAAGTGCAAGCAGTTCTAGCATTCACTTCCTCAACTCTTTGAGGTGCTGTCCCTTCAGATAGGCCAGTACCATATCTTAAGGGAAAGAAGCCTTTCTTGGAATTTTCCGGAAAAATGGAATAAGTTCAAGGTGTACTACTAATGTGACGGTCCCAATACCCTCTTCTCTTTTCTTCTAAACGACTTCAGAACTAAGATCTAAGAAGTATCCTTGAGATCATATCTCAAGGTATGGGATAACCAGATTATAAAACACTTATTATTATTCTTATATCATTTTAAATGATTAGAATAATATCTACATTTAGCACGATGAACACAATGGCACTCCCACTAAGCTTCACATGGTACATCAAGATACTATCTGAAATCATAACATTTATGAATTCATCAAATCCAATGTTCCAACTACAAGAAGCTTATTTGAGTCCAATAGATGGAGTTCTCTAGTTTACACACCTTGCTTTCCTCAACTATGAAGCCCTGGGGCTACTTCATATGAATATCCTCAGAGAGGTATTCATAGAGAAATGCAATATTGACTCACATCATGAAGATGTCATAGTCAAGTTGTGTAGCTACAAATAGCAATATTCTGATGGGTCAAAGCAAGGTTACTGGAGAGCAAGTCTCATCGCAAGCGATGTCTTCTCTTCGATGTGTAGCTCATGGCTACGAACCGTGCTTTGAAGGTCTCTACCTTCTCATCAGGTTCCCTCTTTCTCTTGAAGATCCATTTACACCTTAATGGGTCTGACCCTTATAGGTGGATCCTCGAGGGTCCATATACAAGACTTGTATATGAAGTCTACATTAGACTTTTATTGCTAACATCCATCTTTCCATGTCATGATCTTTAGAAGCTTCATCATATGAAGTTAGATCATTGTCAAATTCAATTGACACATAGAATACATCCTCAAACTTATTTGAAGAAGCATTAGTGTTTCATCTTTAACTCTCTATTTAGTTTCCGATCTCAGGAGCCTCATTATCTTCTCAAGATTAAATGAGTTCCTATACTTCATTTTCATCTTTATTCTCAAGAGTTTCAACTTCTAAGAATCATATTCTCAGAGATGAGATATTTTAAGAATCTCAAGGTCATAAAGTAGGTATCCAATACCATCCTTTATTTTCCTAATGAATTGGCACTCTCTAGTGCTCAATTCCAGCTTACTTGCATGGAATCCTATTAAGTATATAATGTAGTCTCTACCACATATGCATATACCTGGAAACTAAGAGATAATTATGCTTAAGATTAATCATTGATCAAATCATGTCACACATGATCAATTGTATCTCCCTACAACTCCATTGAGTTAAGGTTCTTTAGGAGGATTGAGATAGGAATCATATTCACATCTCCATAAGGTATTCTTTGAATTCTTCTAATAGGTACAAGCTACCTTGGTTAGATCAAATTCATTTCATCTTCCTTCAAACTTTGGTTCTAAACCAAAATTGTGAAATCTTTGAACATTTCAAAGGTTTCTTAGGTGAAGAGAAGAAGTTTCATATCATACATAATCATTGATAGATATCACATATCTACAATGTTTACTATGATATGGATGATTCACATATATCAATATGTATGAGATCCCGAATGCCTTGACATCTTACATCTTTCCCAAAGGAAGGTGTGTTGGACATTTTTCTTTGAATACAATATTCATAAGTATGTAAGTTTTGAAATTTTAGACATTCTAAAGTTTCATCTCTTACTAGTCTATTGATCAAATCTGTAGACAAATGTCCAAGGCTTGATGCTAGATCATTGTTAAATACTCTTCATCCTCCTATTGATCTTAAGGTTTAATTTCAGTATTTAGAAATGTTAATGAACCATTCATTAATTTTCTAATTTAGTGGAGTCCACTAGATATTAGATTACTATCTGAAATATGTCCATCACAACCTTTTATGATAGTTCTATCTCAGAATTCATGTTTATTTCAAACATTTAGAAACAAACAATGAGTGTATTCTTATGTCTAGGTCATAGAGACGTTCTCTAAGACTAAGGGCTCTCCCACTGAAATTAACAAGTCTATCAATCCAAAAGAGATTGTTGCAACAATTGCATCAAAATTCACAAGGATAACTATAGACCTTAAGATCAAATTTTCCAGTCTTCTAAAACATATACAACCCATTGTAAGTGTTGTTAGAAGATTGAGATACAATTATAAGACTTTATCTTATTCAATAAGCAAGTCAATATCAATGATTTATGTAGATTATTATGATGCTCTATCCGAGCCCTTCTCTAAGGATTCTAGACAGACTTGATAGTCATACTATCAACACATCATCTTATTACATTGTTGGCATTCATCCAACTCTTTTGATGTCATATGGAAGTCACAGAAGTACAGTCAACTCTTTGACTATACCTCTCACTTGGGTCCAACCCATGCTTCCACTGCGCTCCCTTTATCTCTAAGCAACCATTGCTCAAGACTAAAGGATTTCTCATGTTAAATTCAAAAGAATTCAAAATAAGAGTATTTCAACACTTATACATGCTTCATTAAATTCATACAATATGAATATTATGAAGCTTCATGAATGACTAGAGTAAAGATAATAGAATGATGACACTCATCACCTACATCCATTTAAACTCTTAAAACATTGGTTCAGGTAGGTATTCAAACATTTTGAATACATCATCTCTTATGGAGCTACCATTCTACATGATGCAGAGAACCATGTCACTCATGATTAAATATGAAAAAAGAGCACATATGTATGCCAGAATATCTTCATTGATTTTTATAAGGATTATTTGACAATTGCAATCATCATCGACATGTCACTTCCAAAGTACATTCGATGAGATATAAAGACTATAGAGACATACAAACCCTGGGGTTGTAGTCCTATTATCTATTTAATTGTCATTCCTCATTAGTATGAGGAAACTTGCACATTGCAACCACATACATTATGTGTCCAACTGCAAGTACAATATCTGGATCATGAGTCCAATCCATGATATTTTACTGGTTATTATTGAGTATAACATTGAGTGGGTTTAATGAAGGATTATCTGAAATAAGAAATTTGCATAAGGATATATATTTATATATATACATGTTTTACTTTGATTTAGGAATTTTTATATCAAAGTTGTCTTGCCATGTCAACAATGAAAGTTCATTCCCTTAATCACTTTCAATGTAAGAGATATACTTACCATTATATCTCAAGCAAGATCTGGGATCTCCTTCCTTATCTTTGTTGCATCCCAATAATATGAGAACCTACAACTCAGATAAAAAGAAGCAGGAACACATTCCGCCTTGCAAGTCCAACTTGCATCTCCTAATTCGGTCTTTAACACCCGGGCCCACCACCCCTAAGGTGATGTTGACCCATCATTAATTGAACCAACCGTTAACAGGAATACAACTCGCTATGCGTAATCCAATATCGCCCCAATAATATGAGGACCCGATATTGGGGTCACTACGCATACGTCCTTACTCTTTCGAGAAGCGACGAGCCCGATCCAAATGTATCGTATGCAGGAGCTGTCACTTCGAACAGGCGTCTCCCACATACAATATCTGGCGACGGAACCCTTCGCCTTGACGAGAGACCATGGATGTTACTTATGTGATCCTCCATATCATATTCAAATTATAATTAATTATCATGAATCATATTCACATAATTAATTCCTCCAAGGGAATTATCAACTCTAATCATATTAGAGTATAATTAGACATAATCAATTCAATCATATTAAATTAATTATCAATCCAATTCAATCAATCAAACTTGATTGTTATGCTTGAATATATATGGTATTATTCTCAAAGTACGTATTAATTCGTATTTAAATAATTAGAAAAATACAACTTAATCCCTCGGACATTATCCCGGCCCTACCCGCTGTCATGGCCAGTACCAGCGGGAGTGGGACGGACCGCATACATTGCAACCCGTTACCCCAGCGATCCCCGACTAGACACCATATCCGCCTCGGGAAAGGATAATGCCAAATTGATTAATTTGTACTTGAGATGATCATCGATTCTTCAACCGAAATTATACCATATAGTAATCAAAACAATTTTGATTATAAGGAAATTTGCTAGACAAATTCCCAATCCTATTCAAGCAAGGAGTTTGATGATTGTGTTTCCAATTATGATCTAGATCAAATCTAATCAATTAATTGGTTGTGGTCAAGTCAATTAAGGAAATAATCATATTCAAATATTTCTCAAATATTTTCCATAATTATTTATCGAAATTAACAATTAATTTCATTAATTGACAATCACATGGTTCTTGATTAGGAATGTAATTTCAGCAGTGACTCCTACTTACTAAAATTAGCATATCTCAATCATATTAAATCCAAATTAGATAAAATCAATTTTCATGGATTACTAATTTGATTTAGGACAGAACTCAAGTGATGTTTCACGCATTTCGAGGCAAGTCTAAACAGTAATTAATATTTTAATCATGTTCAGATCTACAATTCCCGCAACAGTGCATATATGTTCATTAAAACAACCATATCTCGAGCATACGAAATCCAATTTATGCAAACTCAGATCCTATGGTTTCCTTATTTAATAGGGAACAAATTCCAAGTATTAAATTCGTGTTTAAACAATTTAAACAGTGCCGAAGTTATTTACTAAACAGATCTGCGAAATCAAATGCGTTGAAAACTTTCACGACCTTAACGAACCCAAGTCGTCCTCGGTTTACGAATCATATTCGAAACCGTCAACCTGGCTCTGATACCACTTGAAGGATATGGTATTAATCCTCAAGCGCATCACAGAAGCGTGAGCATCGTATCGAATACGACGAGGAGCGACTAGTCACACTAGTTGCTCGATGCAGCGGAACTTAAAAATTTTTCATACGACGAAACCACATGATCCAAGAACACTTCTCGGATCGTTTCGTCTAAACCACAAACAAGTAATAGGATTATCTCTTGAAGCGTGGTTGCGATCGAGTCTCTAAACAAAGAGACCTCCTATCTCAAGTCCGATCCGATGGAGGAGACGCTTGCGAGCGCGGGGATGAACCGCGTACTTCTCGTAATCCATATTGATGATCCAAGCGGTGGATCTCCTGATCTCGACACACGAGATCCGACGTCTTCTTCACGAGCGAGGCGCACCGAAGGAGACGGAGATCCACGAGCAAACCATTGGGCAGCATAACGACGACACCACGGCGATGGAGAACCTCTCTAGGGCATCCATGGTGGACGGCCATGAGAGAGAGAGAGAGTAGACGAGTAGAGAGAAAGAGAGAGATATGTGCTTCTCAAGCATTCTGTGTAAATAGAGAGCATGGTATGCCTCTCTATTTATAGGGTTTTGGGATCCATGGATCTCAATCCATGTGACATGTAAAATCAATGGATGAGATTGATTTATGTCAATCCAATGGTCAAGATTATTGTTGGTAAAACCAATAAATTTAGGTTAAAATATATTTGACAAAATCAAATATAAATTAGTCCTAAATCAAACCAATAAATAAGGAGAGAATGTGCATGGAGATTTCATCTCCATGCACCTTCCATGTGGACGGCCACACATTCCTATTAGGAATGATGTGCCACCCACTTTTTCCATGGGGAGAGCAATATCATGATAATTCATGAGATTGCATATCTCCATGGAAATCTCTCTTTATTTATTTGCAACAAATTTGTTGGATTTTATTCTTCAAAAATAATTCACAATTATATTTGAGAATATTGCAATCTTGCCATGGAAAAAAATGTGAATCATATTCACAACCCAAAACAACATATAATTTACATTGTCAATTAATTACACAATGTGTATCCAATACACATAATAGTTAATCAACACATACAAATTATAATTAGCTCTCTCTAATACATTATAAATCACATTTATAATATATTATGAATAATGGGATATTACTATCCACATTATTCTTATCCATAATAATTAAATCACAAAATAATTATATTGGATAACTTATTCTCATGTGCTCAAATAATATGAATCACATTCACATTATTTACATCTTTGATAATCAAATCACATTTAATTATTTAAGATAACTCTCCTTATAATATGAATCAAATTCATATTATTCATGATAATTAAATCTCATTTAATTATCCATTTTCTCAATGCTCGGATACATATATCAACAATAGAATTATCCATGAACTCTTTCAAGGACAATGCGCTTTCTCCGCGAATACTTGGAGATAAGGACATGGCGATTGTATTGTTCCACGTATAGTGACATGGATATTGAGATCATATCTCAAATCCAGATCGTGGGCCTCCCATAGATGCTTGATTAAATCAAGACCGCAAATCTAATCTTCTCATTGCATCTGAATCACATTCAGATCAATGTCTAACATTTTGGACTAAGATCAGATTACTTCTCTACTGAGAGGAGTCACTAAAATCCAGACCCGTTTCATCACTCTCTAGGAATGGAAGCGTCATGGTTATACAATCGTTTATGATCACATCACCCTCAGGTATTCCCAATACATGTATATCCTGCATACTGGAAGACTCAGAATAAACCCGAAGTATTATATCAACTTTACACTGTCTACTTCATGGTTTTATCAGTAAGTTTCTCATTCGATCATTGGGAGTCGGTATCGATCATATACTTTTCAAAAGCATATATCATACCTAGGTCTTGATCATATACTTTCCAAAAGTATATATCAAACCTACAAATTCAGTCAAGCTTCCAAAGCGAGACGACCATGCGCATGGAATTTGATTCTTCCCAATATCTCATGAGTGAGCTCATGTCTTCCGGTTCAGTAACTGAACATGTATGATCCCTTTGAGAGATCGTATTACTCATATGCCCTTATATGCACACCAGCGCGCCAGTGTATAGACCTTGATTAGGTCATCAACCTATTGGTCTGCCAAATGTACATACTCAGACATATAGTAACACATCTGTCTCTGGTCAGAAGATGTGTGCCTATATCATGACAGTATACGATATAGGACTTTGGTTATCTCGATCTCGTTAAGTCAACTCTTTGACCTAATTCATTTGACACCTCTGAATCTCTATTCCTATGCAGAGGACCTGCATCAAGAGGTCGGTCAGATATCAACCTAACTGAGATAGGATTGCCATCTCCTACTCAAACTGGAGATCATCTCTTAACAATCATTTGACGGTGCTTGATGAGTCCTCAATCTAACTCAGTAGATATTCATCTAACCACCAGCCTCTATGATTCAATAATTGAATCAACAACTGTATGATCATTAAGATGGCCATGGTACATAACCCTAATTGTACTAAGGGACCTATTATGCAAATTATGTACTCTTTATTTCAGATTAAGGAGTGAATTGCAATAACATTTATTGCATAATGGCTCGTCGCGGGCTCGCATGTCCAACACAGTCGACCCTGGACTAACCCTCCTTTCTACTCTCCTCCTGTCAAAGAAACTTTTATCCTTGGTGGAACTCCTAACCTTCTAGCCATGTATCTAACCCAGACTTATATGCATCTGAAGGTGAAGAGGAATTCGAGATGCCTCCTAAGAAGAACCCTGGTGAAGATGAGGACAATGACCCGCTACAAGCACTTCTATCTAGGGTAACCATAAATGAACATCACAATGCACTACTCAGAGCTCAGATGGTGGAACTGCAATGAGAAGCTGCTATGGAAGACGCATACCTCCCTCAAATAGATGAAGATTATAGTTGGTTGAGGCATGTACCCCATGAGGATGTGTTTGAGCACAAATCACATTTCCTTGCGCTGCTACCTAAGTTAGGAGGAAATAATCACAAAGAACCATATGCCTTTCTTTGAGACTTTGAGCTACTCTGTGATAACCTTTCCCACCCTATGGTTAGTGAAGACTACATAAGGTTGAGAATTGGCCACTTCACCTTGACTGATATGGTGGTATATTGGCTGAAAAATATAGGGGAAGTGATCACCACATGGGCTACCTTCAAAACTCTATTTTTAAAGAAATTCTACCCAATTAGTAGAATTAACCAAATGAGGATCAAGCTCACAAGCTTCACCCAGCTCCCTAATGAACCATTGCATGAGACATGTGAGAGGTTTACAGACCTAATTCAAAAATGCACAGGGCATGGCATAAGCAAGATGATACTGGTCCAGAGTCTTGTTAGCGGGCTGAACCCTGAGATGCAAGGGTTAGTGAGTGCCTCCCGTGGAGGAAGATACATGGGACTTCACAAGGATATAGTTTACAAGGTGTTTGAGAAATTATCAGACTCTAGCTGAGCACAAGCCACAGGTCTAGCCTACATGGCCAGCTCCCTTTCAATCTTATCTAAGGAGGGAGCCAAGAAGACTATGAACAATCTATCAACTGACCAAAATACAGACATGGGAATAATAGCTGATAAGCTAACTGTAGCAGAACAGATTTATAGAAGGTGTACAAACTCCATTAGTCAATTGATATGGAGAAAACGGCTAAACTCCCAAGCAGATGGAAGAACTGGCTGATAGGGTATATAAGATCCAGATACCTATCCTGACTGCACCCCCTACCCCCATTCACCAAATTGACTACATTCAAGGGCAAGGGGTAGGGTAACAGAGTACTGAGGTGGAGATCAATTCTTCGCCCAACAAACTGAAGAATCCTTTGTCCAGACAGTTTACGAGGAACCTCCACAAGTCATGGAGATAAACAGAGTCTGGTATAATCTAGATATAGTCACCCTACTGGACCCAAACTCTAAATCCTCATCCACAACAGTCTCATCCTGGATATCAACCTCAACAGAAGCAGTTATAGCGTTAGTATCAGCAGTTTCATCCGGGTTATCAGTTTCCGCACATGCAAAAGCAGCAACAGTACTAGCACCAGAACCAGCACGGCCAGTTCCATCCCAATCAGCAGAATCAGCAACCCCAGTCCAGGAAAGGACAGGGGTCTTCTTCTTCTATCTCTCCCGAACTCCAGAGAGTGCTTGATTAACATCATGACATGAGAGTTGATATCTCCAAATGTTGAGGTGAGTGTACCGCACAACAAACCACAATTCCAGCTCAAGTCCAAGCTAAACCAAATAACCTTGGACACAAAGATCATGTATTAATCTCAGAATGTTCTTTACCTAAATACGAGATCTTTTTGCATGATGTTACAAATCATATTTCTCTCAGGAGTGGAAAGACCATACCCATGCCTGATCGAGCTAAGGAACATGATGGCATAGCCATGGTGTCCACACCTATGCATACACCTGGGGAAGAAAAGGAGGAGAGACCACCAACCCCACACCAGAGTACCACAATACCTTGGAGTCAAGCGAATCTAATTCACAAGATGAGGACTCACAACAACAACAACCCCCATGGTCACAAGTGTTATTTCTTTTTCGAGTTAGAATCCTAGTGTCAGTGTCAATTCGAGTCATGTACAGACTTCCATTTTCAATAAAAATGATGCTTCAGTTCTTGATCATGATCACCCCACCCCTTTCCCTCATTCTATAACAGCTGTAAAGAAGAAAATTTAAAAAAAAACCAAAAAAATGATGAAGAGATGACATGCATCTATAAGAAAAACATCAAGGTCACTCTTTCCATATATGAAATGATAGAAAGAGACCCGGCTTTCAGAAAATACCTTAAGGTGATATGCACACCGATAAGGGATAGCATAAAGGACTCAAGCCAAACAAAGAAGCATATCCTCTCTATTGCTACATCTCAGTTAATCGGAAATTAGCTTCCAAGGAAGAAGAGGGACATGGGTGCACACTTCATGACTACCCAGATCAATGAGGTCAAGTTTCTAGAACTCTATTAGACAACGGTTCCTCTATAAATCTCATGCCCACCACACTTTATGAACATCTTAATCTGGGACCTCTTAGGAAGTCAAGAGTCGTACTTTAATTTGCTGATACATCAACTAAGAGACCTAGGGAAGAGATTGGGAACATTATAATCAATATCGAGGGATAGAATTATCCTGTGCATTTTATAGTACTTGACACAGACGTCCCTAGGAATTGGAAAGATTCCCAGATGACCTTAGGGAGACCCTTCCTTCGTACCGTAGGACCCCTATTTGACTATACCTCGGGAAACATCCAATTTGGAGATGTTGAACTAGAAATGAAGTAGAATAGGTTTTAAAGACCTGATACAGAATCCAACACTGAGTCAGGAACTTCCATGTCTGAGGCAGAATGCAGCACAATCACAACAGTTGGGCCATGGAGACATAACCCAACCACATAATTGCTCTCATCTGAAGAGAACATTGTCGATCATTTGGTCTTTCAAATCATTCAAGAAAACACTTTTTTATGCATCCCCCTATACTCTTGGAGACTCAGAGGTCTATCTGAACCTGCTAGTCCCATTTCTTTTCGAACAATCCAAGAGTGAGGACGATGGGTCGGTGATGAATATGTGATTCATCACTCTAAAAGTTGAAAATAGAGTTTTGTTTCCGAGTAATTAGCTGCATCTTTCCACTTATATTGTATAATTAGCATTCATGCATGCATAAATAATATGTGCATTTTAGCATTCATATTTGCATTAAATAAGAAGCCCAATTCACTTGTAAAAATCACCTGTAAATACCATATTTGTATATATTTTATACCGACTCCAAATCCAGTAAAATCAACTCTATAGTGTATATATTACTAACATTAATTAAGGGAAAATATAAAAAAATACTAACTTATAAAATTGACCAATAAAACCCGAGTCCAAGTTTGAAACTAGGAATCTTAAAATGCGCATACCTCTCTCATACAGTGTCTGATTTAGGTCTACTCACTTTTAAAGTAATATACATTCAAAGATCCTCAAAAAAATACCAATTTCCATTAAAATCAGAGATCGTATGCAAAACTTAGGTTTTGGGCCCCTATTGTATATTGTACATATTGACCTTTTTTCCCTTATATTTTATCTTTTTAATTTATTAATTATTAAAAATCCAAAAAATAGATTAAATTATAAATATTCCTTTCATATTTTTCCTATTTTTATTTTTATTTTTCTCTTATTTAAAAATGATGAAAAATTACAAAACACAAAAATACGATATTTTATACCTATAAGATACTGTCAAAAAATACACTTTGTACAGATGATTTCATTTGATTTCTGGCCCTTCACAAAAGTTGTAGATCTCATCGAAACGAGTAACTTTTGTATTGACCACTTTTTGATTTGACTCCTTTTGTTATTTCTTTTTGAGTTTTCTTTTGAATTAACTTGTGAGTTTTCTATAGCGACACGTGGCAGCTCCTGGAGCCGCCACATGTCACCCATTTTTGCTTATTTTTAATTTTAATTATTTATTTTATAAAAAATTTATAAATAAGCTCCACGTGGCCGTATTCCAGCACGCCACGTGGCGCCGCATCCTCTCTCCCTCCGGTCACGCACGACGCACGTTACCTTCCCCTCCCCTCCTCCCACTTCCTCCGCCATCGCACGACTGCACCTCCACTCCCGTTTCTTGCAACGCAATCACCTCCACCTCTGCCTTGTGCAGCCGACCACCTCCACGATCTCCAGCTCCCTTGGCGTTATGCGCCTACTCCATGCACCTCACCCACCTCGTGCACTCGCCCCACGACCTCCATGTCCATCACCCTCGCGTCGACCTTTAAAAGTCGACAACTCCCATTCTATGCCCTTCATCTGCCACTATTGCAAGGTTAACCACCAACCTCGGAGCTCTCATTTGTGACAGAGACAAGTCCCTCCTGGTAGGCGACGAAGGCAAATCCTCCCGACGCGATCCAAGGTTCTGCTCGAGCCTTGCTACATAACTTCATGAAGGTCTGTGAAGCTTCAACCTTCATTGCCGAGGTTTTGAGGCAACAACTAGAGCTTCAGCTCCCTCATCTCAGGCGATCCTTCTTCCCCAGGTAAATCTCATCACCTTCAGGTAACTCCTTCCCCCATGTTTCCTCCCTCTTCCTCCTTCTATGTTTTCTTCCTTCCTCCGTCATTCCTTCTTCCTCTGCTCTTCTTCCTCATACCTCTCTCTCTCTCTTATCATTTCCCCATCTTCCATTCACCAAATCTCAAAGGCATTGTCACTTTCACGGATAAATCACTCCTGTGCTCTTCTTCCTCATACCTCTCTCTCTTATCATTTCCCCATCTTCCATTCACCAAATCTCAAAGACATTATCACTTTCACGGATAAATCACATGTTGCGAATGCAACGGTGATTTTTATTCAATTTTCCGAAGAATTTTTCTCAACCGTTTAATCTAAAATTTAATAAGAGAAAACAAATCTCCAAACTTCCCATGTTTCATCTCTCCCTTTCTCCACTGAAGCGGGTGGTCCAGCACCTCGGCCGCCCCTTCGCATCCGACCATCACCTTCAAGAGTACCCCTTCGCTGCGGCTTGCCAACCTCTAGCTGCTCCGAGCCGCACCTGCCACCTTGTCCGTCGGTCACCTCGCCCGCGGTCGACCACCACCCACGCGAGCCGCAGGAACCTGCAGCTGGGCGCACCTTCCCTCAAGCTGCACTGACCATTTGCTGTGACCCCCTCGTACCTCGGCCAACCCCTCTCCACCTCGCGTCGTGTGTCGACGGAGGTGGAGATAGCGCCTCCCACTGCATGCGGGCTCCGCTGTCTCGCGCTGTACACCAATTTTATGCGGCCCGGCACATGCCTCCATCTCCTTCATCGCCGACGACGCGCTTTTGCCAAGAAGCTCCACTGATAGGAGCTCTGCCCGCAGTTCGTGAAGCTCCACACCACGTTCCCTCACTTGTCTGCTCTCCTATCGGTGTGCGACCTCCCATCTCCCCCCGCACGCCGTAGCTAAGACCGTTGGCAGCATCGCCGATTGCCACTCCAGTGCACTGTGCTTCCAGGTCAGCTGCGCACCTCCGAAAGCTGTTGTGTCGACCGTTGCACGCTCCAGTTGCCGCAGCCCTCCACGAGCGCCGACCACCTCCATCCCTCTGTTATTTCCTCCTTTTGCACGTAAGGTGGGGGAATTTGCGAGGACACCCCTGCCTTCGGCCCGATTCAGCAACCAGGTCCCCTTCAAGCAGGCACGTGCTATGCACGTGCACTGCACTGGTGGAATATTTACAAAGCGGCCCCCAGACGTTCAACCTTTCACGCATACATCCCCGCCAGCTGGAGAGCACGTGCGTGCGTCCCTGGAACATTTGCATAAATACCCTCGCGGGTATATGTAATGCCATTCTAGTCCCCTCAGCATATTTATTTTAGGGATATTTACACCCATAACCCTGAGTAATATGGTAATTACCCCGGATACCCTCTATAATCACGAATTACACTCAAGACCCTGAATAACCATTCCGTTTTACATTCATAACCTTCCGTTACTTTAGATCAGTAACTCAACGAGATGGCTGAGTTAATCTAACCCAATCAATAATCAACGGCTGAGATTAATCGAAAAAAAGAAGGAAAGGTAGAAGGAAGTGGGTTCGAGTGCTGAAGCTTTAAACTGAGGTACGACCTGGAGCTTGGTCTAGAGGCGGAGCATGGAGCGGCTGGCAAGGGAGCTGCTGGAGCTAGGGGGCGAGTCGCGAGAGGGAAGGAATGGAGCTGCGAAGGTGCTGGAGCTTGCGGGTGGGAGGGAGGAAAGGGGGCGAGGCCTAGGGCTTGCGGGAGCGGGGAGGGGGGGTTGCTGCGGAGGTGCTGGAGCTTGCGGACGGCGGGAGGGAGGCAAGGGGGCGAGGCCTGAGGCTTGCGCGCACGGGGCAGGCTCGAACGGGAGGAGGGGGAGGGTTGCGGGCTCAGACAGGAGGGGGGGGTGGGGGGGTTGCCGGTTCAGACGGGAGGAGGGGGAGGGTTGCGGGCTCGAACGGGAGGGGGGTTGCAGCGGAGGTGTGTTGGATCTTGCGAGAGGAGGGAGGCAAGGGGGTGAGGCATGGGGCTTGCGGGCGCGGGGTGGGGGGTGCGGGCTCGAACGGGAGGGGGGTTGCAGCGGAGGTATGTTGGATCTTGCGAGAGGAGGGAGGCAAGGGGGGGAGGCATGGGGCTTGCGGGCGCGGGGTGGGGGGTGCGGGCTCGAACGGGAGGGGGGTTTGCAGCGGAGGTGTGCTGGAGCTTACAGGCGGGAGGGAGGCAAGGGGGTGAGGCCTGGGGCTTGCGGGCGCGGGGTGGGGGGTGCGGGCTCGGACGGGAGGATGGGGAGGGTTGTAGGATCGACCGGAAGGGGGGGGGGGGGGGGCGTTGTGGGTTCAGATGGGAGGGGGGGCGCTGAAACTTGAGGGCGAGCGGCGGGAGTGGGCTGGAGGTTGCGGGGGCAGGGGTTGGCGGAGGTGTGCGGGGTGGGGGGTGGTTGCAGGCTCCGACGGGAGGGGGAGCGCTGAAACTTGAGGGCGAGCGGCGGGAGTGGGCTGGAGGTTGCGGGGGCATGGCAGAGGTGTGCGGGGGGGCGGGGGGGAGCTTGCAGGCAAGTAGCAGGAGCGGTTCCGGGGGGTGAGGGAGGCGCGCGCGGGGGCAAGGCTTGCAGCCAGGGCAGAGGCGCGCGAGGCAGGGGGTGGGCCTGCAGGGCAGAGGAGGGGGCAGGGGGTCGGGCTGCGTACGCGGGAGCGTGGGGTGGGTCTGCAGGTCGGAGGTGCGCCGGGCTGGAGCGAGCGGCGGGAGGGGGGAGCTTGCTAGTGGAGGTGCAAGCAGGGAAGCTCAGATCGGAGGTCGTGCGGGCGGAGGGGGGGGGGGTTAATTTGTTTCATTTGCATAATGGCATCATGTTATAAATATGATGTTTTTTTGAAGGGCAAAATTGTCAACATTTAACTTTTTCCGTCAAAGTTAACGGATAATTATAACAGAACTTGACACAGGGTTATGACATGTAAAGGTTAAGCATTATTCGGGGTTCTGGGTGTAATTCGCTATTACACAGGGTTCCTGGGGTAATTACCATATTACTCAGGGTTATGGGTGTAAATATCCCTTTAATTTAATCAATTTTGTTTTTGTATTGTATCCATACTCATGTGTTTGCATATTTATTTAAACACCCATTTAGCATCATTTTATCATTCCAAAAACTGCACATTATATAATATCTCATGCTTTAACTTCGTGGATGCTTGCTATATTTTTATGAGCAATGTTTTATTTAATATAATTATCTTTGTGGAGAAAAGCATATTTTGCCCACTGTTTGCTATTAATTGATTATTAATTAATTGTTGCTCTAAAAATTTTCAAATATTCACAGTAGGTAGCATTTGAATAGTTCTATTTTGTGCCCAAAAATCACATCATTTGCACTTAAATCGAGGCCTAAATAAATTAAGTCGTGTTTCTTTTAATCAAATTTTATTAAGTCAAAAATTAATTATTTTTTTGGTCAGTAATTTTTCTGGTTTCATCTCACATAGAAGTATCTAGGAAAATTTTCATCTTTGAAAATAATTTAATTTGTTATTTATTAAAATTATATTTATGAAAATCACCCTGTATTCATATTTAATTAGTAGTTAATTTATTTAGAGTCGAAAAATTCCAAAAAAAAGAGATAGCTACATTTCATCATAACTGGCATCCTGACCAAGTTTGAGAATTTTTGGACTTAGTTTGATCATGTTTACATTTCAACCCTCGAATTTGGTATGAATTACACTTGCATTTTAATTGCATAAAAAAATATTCTCCCGAAAATCTAATATCTAAATCGACTTTAAATTAATCTAAAGAGAAAGTTGCCTCCCTGAGTTCGACCTTGGGCTTGCCCAAGTAAAATAAAAAAATTGCCCCTTGTATTTAATTGACATATTAAGCAAAGTTGTTTTGATAAGTCCGATTTTACCCGACTGCAACAACATTATTCAATTTAATCATTAATCTGGTTGAGTTAAGAAGGACAAATCAGGGTTTTTCAAATGATGTCGTTGTTTGGGAGGCACGGCTTAGGTTAATTTCTAGAAAATTTAGATCTTAGAATTTCCATCCACGGGTAGTTTGATTCCCGGTTTTTCTTGTGAATATTTTTCTATTGTTTCCAGTATTTCTTTATTTTGTGACGTCCTCTCTCTGACCATCATTTATTTTTACGCGAGGAACATGAGGCATCGAAGGCAATTCACCAGGAGAGCTGAAGGCCTGCATAGATTTGAACTGAGTGGTTTTTGAGAGAACTTGTAAAAAAAAGTTTGCATTAGGACTGCTTGTGCTTGTAATATCTAGGACCACACTTCACTATTAAAAGACACACTTAGACCGCAGTACTTAGCCAAATTTAATTTGTTCTTCACTCGATAATAGAATTGCTTGTCTAGGAGCGACTTTTCTCGCTTGCATTCACTTAGATAAAGTTTCAATTCTGTTTTGCATCCCGTATGTAGAGCGCGGGGATCACTGTAAGTCTTCTGAACTTGGCATACATCATCATTTTATCGTGCATTGGCTTTTCTCGACTCCTTCCCCCTTGGTTTTCTAACTAAGGATTAAAGGAAATTAGGACTGGATGATAGCCGTGCCTTGTTGTTGGATTAATCAAGTGGTCATCTAACTTAAAATCGGGACTGCTAAACAAATTGACCAAAAAAATCAACATAAAATCAAAAATTCTGTTTGCGGGAGAATAACCCTGACCTTGATTTATGGCTGAGTGAGGGTATAGAGTGTGTGTGCACACCCTAAGGCAGAGCGAAAATCCCCACCTTTCATATCATGTACCCCGATCATAGCAAATATCACAGGCTGAACTATTTGGGGTTCGACTGACCAGCGCCAAGTAGCCTCCGCCTGCTTCGATAGGTAGATAGGAGTGAAATAGCGATGCACTGCGATAAGTTTCTAGTAACCCTCCGGGGTGAAGTTATAAGCCTTATCAGCCTCCACCTACTTCGGTAGGTAGATAGGGGCAGGTCCTTGAATTTCTCAGCTGGTGATAGGAGCGAAGAAAGGAAGGGTGTTGGTATCTTAGACAACATGTTAAATAGGGGAGACGCATCCGGTTTTGAGCCGACTTCCCTATAGGTCATGTAATCCTTGCTATTTGTATGAAAAATCACACTTAAAATCAACCAGATTAATTGGACTCGACTTCGGGTCATTTACCGTGTTGAGTGTAAATTCAGGGTTTGTGATTCCTTTGCTTGTTTTAGGTAGGAGTCAAATCCTATCTTCACACACTTGTGCTCTCGATTCTTCTTTCTGCCGTCAAAGATGACTGACTGGGGGATATTTACTCAAGCTTCACAAATCTCTCATTGAATCCCTCACGAAGTTCATCTTCATCGGTCTAAGCGCAACTTGGGTCAACCCGAGCTCATGACCCTCTTGAGTTTGGGATCCCCCACTCTCAGGATGGTTACCCGCAAACCATTCCTTTTCTCTCCTCTCATCTTACTGAGGAAAACCTTCGCCTCCGTGAGAATGTATTCATTACTACATCCTCCAACCTAGACCACATTCTTTACCCGGGTGAAGAGGACGAACCAGAAACCAAGATGCCTAAGAAAAGTCCAGACGGAGAGGAACACAGAGATGATCCTATGCACCAAGTCCTTGCCCGTTTAGCTAGAGCCGAGCAGCTGAATGCAGATCTTATGGCTAGGATGGGACAGGTGATTGAGGCATGTGGAATAGATAGACTGATGGTAGATATCTACAAGCTAGTTGAGAATGAGATGCATAGTTGGCACATACCTGAGGTGTCCCCAGAGGCATTTGAGCTAAAGCCCCATTTCCTTAGTCTGCTACCGAAGTTCAATGGAAATGCTACAGAAGAACCATATGCTTTCTTGTGAGACTTCGAGTTGGTGTGTAACAACCTTAGCCATCCTAGGGTTGGACAAGATTACATCAGGCTGAAGGCTACCCCATTTGCCTTAGGAGATAAGGCTGCCCATTGGCTGAAGAACCTCGGGGTTAGATGCACAACCTGGAGGTAATTCAAAGATTTATTTTTGAAGAAGTTCTACCCACTCTGTAGGACTAACAAGATGAGGACGAAGATCTCTAGCTTTTCCCAGGGCCCCCACGAACCATTCCGCGAAGCATGTGATAGATTCAATGACTTGACATAAAAATGCCCCTACCATGGCACTACCAAGGTGATTTTAGTCCAGACCTTGTTCTGTGGTATGAACCCAGAAATGCAAGGGTTAGTAAGTGCAGCCTGTGGAGGTAGCTATCTGAATAAGAACGAAGATGACGTATGGAAGATCCTAAAGCAGATGGCGGAAACATGCAGATCTCAGGCCAACATGGCCTATCAGGTGTCTCCCTCAAGCCTATCTAATGAGACATCTAGGAGGACTATAGCGGATCTGACAGATGACCTAATCACTAGCTTGGGGATAATAGCTGATAAGCTCACCATGGTAGAATAGATCCACAAGAGGGTCATTGACCTTGAGGCGCTTTCACGATTGCCGAAGCAAGTGGAGGAATTGACTGAGAAGGTAGCCAAGATATGACTACATGCCCCTTCTACACCACCTATACCTGTACATTGAGTTCATCTTGTACATGAGCAGGTATAGGGGTCTTAGGGTAGCTGGGTTGAGGAGCAGCAGTACACTCAGCAGGAGCAGCACTCACCCTCACAGGTGGAGCCAGTCTACGAGGAGCCTCTGCAGGTGTTCAAGATCAACGTACTGTGGTACAACCATGACCCCGTCGGCAGACAGTCGGGGATAGGGAGCGATCAGTCACACCGACCTTCCCTAGCTTACAAGGAAACCAGCTCCGTCCCAGCATTGCGCTTTGTACAGTCCTGACCAGGACAAGGATACCAACCTCGACAACACCAGCAGTAGCGCACATTCCACTCGGGCCAGCAGGGCCTTCCACCACCTTACATTGCATCTTCCCACCCACAGCAGTATCGGCAAGGCCAGCAGGGCTAGTATAGACAGTCAAATCACTCATCCTCTAGTCAGCAGCAGCAAGCCCTACCCACTAGTGAATTAGAGTCCCTCAACTTGGCCATCTAGACTCTAACTGATAGGGTTCAACAGATACAGAACGATTACCTAGATATCAGAACAGATCTGAACCGTGTCTCACGCTACCAGGATCAACATTTTAATTGGGTTTAATTGGGTTTTCCTGAGTTTATTTTCATACCACCTAGATATTTTAATTGGGTTTTTCTTAGTTTATTTTCATACATAATTTATTATATACATATATTATATAGGTTCATATAAGTACAATTTATCTAATATACATGTATATTAAATAATATTTATAAAGTTATAAAAATACAAGAAAGTGATAAATAAAAGAATAAATATATTGAATATAATATACATGTATATTGCATAATGATGGCCCAAACCTAATGTTTGCATCTTAAATCCAAATTGAATGAAACTACCTTCCTAAATAGCTAATTTTATTTTATGAATGATAAAGGCGAGTTTGGTTAATTTCGGATTGGTATGGAGAAGTTACATGTCTGCAAAGTTTTCTTTGTGGCTTTTTATTTTATTTATAGCACACTGTGCATTATTTTTCAGTGCAATCATATTTGTATTTTTCATTGTATTTTTGTACAATATCCATGTTAAGAGTTTGTTGACTTGAGTAACAAAAATAATAAAATAAAATGTGTCTCAAAATGTTATTATTGGGCTAAAAGAATTAGGGTTTTTATGTGGTTTTCTATACAGTTTCTCTTCTGTATCTCCCTCTACTTTATTTCTTGTCGACCAAGTCATCATGATGATTGGGTCTCGGGGTCTAAGGCCATTCGGTCTCTTTGACACTTCCTTCTTTTTCTTTTTCTTTCCTTTATTCTTTTATTTTGGTATTAAATACAATATTTTATATAATATCTATACAATATTTCAAGTGATTTATTGAGTGTTATTTTTCACAAATTAATGTTATCAACATGCATTTAACTAGGGATTTTAGGCCAACATGAAAGAATAAAGGTGATGAAATAGAGATTCATCACCCCCATACGTGTCTTTGTTAGTCTCTAACAAACACTTATGCCTATAAGTGCAGAAATAGAAGAAAAAAAGAAAAGGAAAAAAAGAACTGGGGACAATTTTTGACTTTTAAACTTGTCTTAATAAAATCAAAGTTTGGAGCTCAATTTAAACCTTGGATTCTTTGTTTGTTTGGAACTACATTAAGGATAAGAAGTGCGACACAATAGCCCTTAGGTTCCATAATCCTATTATCTAGTTCTCTTCACAGTCTTGTCAGAACCATCCTCTCAGTCGCATACTCTTGTGACCTTGAAATGATAGAACCATGTGTGTGAATTTTTCGGCTCTTCCCAGACAAACGGTTGAACTAGCAAGAAGTCTACTCCTCTGGTAACTCGTCCTCGTGGAGACAGATATTTCCTTCTAAGGATAGGTGTCGCCAGTCTTTACAACTAAAAGGGAGAGAAGCTAGAAGAAATAGGAAAAGAAGTGGGAATGGACCAGTATAGTCTTCATTCCTTTGTGAAGCTCGGCTAGTGTAACCGAGCCTTCACCATGAAGTAGGCTTTTTCTGGAAGCTCAATATTTTTATGGATTTTTTTGTGTAGTCTTCTTCTTTGAATATTCTATTTGATTGTATTTCTCTGCATTCTTATTTGTGCCCCGACGGATATAGAGTCTTTTGATCCACTCATGTTTTGGGATCTTGGAAAAAGTTGAGCCAACAGACCATTCCTCATCTGAAGCATTGTCTCAATCCAGTCTCTAGTCTTTAGATATCATGGCTACTAGAAAAAGTGGGATAGAGTACCGATTTCAGCAATCTCCAAGAACAATTCTTGAGACACCCTTGATGAAGCGGCCTAGCATCATCCCGACTTAGACTCCAAGATCTTTCAAAAATCCATTTGGGTTAAGCTAAGTGGTAATGTGAGGTTTTTAATCAAGCCACAGTCTCAAGAGTTGTACGGATGATATGAAGGGTTATAGTTAGACACATTGTATCGACTCATGAACATAGTCTCATGGAACCTAAAGAATTAGGTCAAGGTGACGTGAAGTATCCCAATTCCAGTCCTCAATTGGTTCCTCTAAAATTAAGTGTATTAAGGTCTATACCAAGCTCTAATCTTCATACTTTATTTAGACTTGTTCAATTGTCTTAATCATTCCAAAAAATGCAAATGCTATGCACAATGCAGGAAATTTTTTTGTGAAGCATTTTTCTGAGTTTGAACTTTTATGTGTTTTTGAAAATGTTTTACAATTTTTTTTCATTTTTGATTTTTTTGCAAATTATTTATAGTTTCCAAAATTTTAAAATTTTTACAGATTTTTTAATAAAGGTTAGTGAAGAATATATGTACAGATATTTACATGGAGTGCTTTTAAATTTACAAGATTCGCTTTAGGAATTTACACTAGGTATTTACAAGTTGAATGTTAGTGGTTATTTACAAGTTTTCATATACAAGAATTGTAAATAATTTTATGTAAATAATTTTATTTGTTAGAATTATCTACAAGGGTCTCTCCAAACCGTTTGCAAATAGATTTTCGAACATTTTATTCAAATAAATAAAAGAAATTTTTATAATTAAAACATTTTTATTAAGGTTTGAAAATATTTTATAAAATCTTTTCCAAACAATTCAAAGGATTTTTCAAAATATTTTATAACTATTTTTTAAACATTTTGCAAAACATTTTTAACCGATTTATTAACTGCAATTACAATGAATTTGATGTGTGTTTTAATTTTATTAGTTAGCCAAGAAAATACAAAAGTACGAGTTATGGCTAAAGTATATACAACGTATATACGACCCCCTCCCCCCATACTTATCTTGAACTATGTCCTCATAGGTCAGAAAAAAAGGAAGACATAACTCGAGCTAAGTATAGGAAAGTCTACACTGCAACGACTAAAGAATGAGAAGTCGACCATCACCCCTATACTTAGGATCAATTAATCCTAATTATAGCAGATTGTTTACTGAATGCAGGAAGGATCGAGGGCAGCAATGAACAAATCATCAGCTTGGCATGTCTCAAGCTATACTTAGGGTAAAATATCCCTAAGTATAGACAGAATATCAAGAGTTGAGGAGACAAGCAAGGGATCAAAGAATTAACACATGTATACACTCACCCCCTATAGGATGAAGCATGTCCCAAGTATAGCAATGACAAATGGGATAAGTGAACTAATTGAAAGAATAAAAGAATGAATTTTGAAAATAAGAAAAGAATAAAAGAAGAAAAGATTAATTAATCAATAATATTTTTGGGAGCCTTGTCTGATTTGTTGATGTCGTGGCTTCAAGCTTATCTTGATATACCACATGTATTGAATCAACAACGGACATGAATGTATCGTGCTCTAGATATGGCTTTAGCAATTGTCCGTTTATCAGAAAAGATTGTACATCAGCTGACAAACTAGATATTATAATACTTCCATTGTCCACACATGTTTCATTACAAACAGCCTTGTCCATTTGCTTTGAAACTTCCCTGGGAAAAGTTTCAACTTTGTATCAAACAACTAAACCTTTTGACCAGGCTCGAAAGTCTTTCACCGTATATGCTTTGCGTGCCACTTCTTGATTTTCTCCTTGTACATCAGATTGTTCCCGTATGCATAGTCTCTGAATTCAAGTAATATATTTAGATCAAGCTTTCTGTTCTTCCCATACTTCTTAGAATCCAAGTTATACAAGCATCTGAAGAATAGTCTTGATCTCCTTGTTTGAGCATTTGGTTAGTCCATTGGACTGTGGGTGGTATGGAGAAGAGACCTGATGTTCAACACCGTATTCCTAGGTTAGCTTCTTCACTTCTCTATTGATAAAATGGCTACCACCATCATATACAAGAATTTTAGGAATCTTGAACCTTGCAATGATATTCTCTATCAGAAATCAGCAGATAGTGCGATTGTCTACAGCTCAGATTGGGATAGACTCCACCCAACAATTGACATAATCGACAGTATTCAGAATATACTCAAAACCCTGGCTGTTAGGAAATGGGCCCATGAAATCAATGCCTCATGCATCAAAAACATATGATATCTGGATGTATTTCAAGGGCATTGTATCTCTCAATCCAAGAGGTCCTCCCATCTTCTGACAGTCATTACAGTGTTTCACATAGTCTTCTACATCTTTAAAGAGAGTCGGCCATCATAGGCCGCATTAAAGTACTTTCGTTGCCGTTCTTTTCTCAGAGTGATGTCCTCCCGATTCACGGTTGTGGTAATGCTCGAGGACGCTGTAATATTCCTCATGAGGAATGCACCTTCTCCAGATGCAATATGCCCCCTCACAAAATAAATAAGGATCCTCCCACTGGTAGAAATGGATGTCTGATAAGAACTTGCCAACTTTTAGCTTAGGCCAATCTAGTGGAGTTCTCTTGAAAATAAGATAATTCACAATATCGGTGAAATAAGGGGAGCGAGGGGAATAACCGAATTGCCTCATCTAGGAAAGTTTTTGTAATGGGTACCATGTTCTACTCAAGAGTGTATATCTCGGGTAGCCTTAAAAGATGTTCTGCCTCCACATTTTTTATTCCAAGTTTATATCTAATTTCCAGATTGAACTCCTGGAGTAGAAGGATCCATCTGAACCGTCTCGATTTGGCATCCTTCTTTATTTGCAAGTACTTGATGGTTGAATGATATGTATACACAATGACTTTGGATCCCTGGAAATGTGATCTGAATTTTTCCAGGGCAAAGACAACGACTAACAGCTCTTTCTCAATGACAGTGTTGTTCTTTTGTGCTTCGTCTAATGTCCTGATAGCAAAGTGAATGCAAATGGTAATCAATCTATACTCTATTCCAAGACCACACCTATGGCATAATTTGAAGTATCAATCATGATCTCAAATGGTAGATACTAATCCGGTGGTTATAGGACAGGGGCATGAGTGATCAATTCTTTCAATTGATTGACAGGGGCATGAGTGATCCATTCTTTCAATTGATTGAAGCTCTGGAGAACTTTGTCATCTACAATAAAATAGGTCTTCTTGCCAAAAGCTCCATCAGCAATCAGATAATTTTGCTGAGTCTTTTATGAATCTTCTATAAAATCCCACATGCCCAAGAAATGGTCGAACTTGCTTCAAATTGGTAATTGGCTCGAGCTTGGAAATGACATCCACCTTCATAGGATCAACCTTCATGCAATGCTTAGAAATAACATGGGTCACAATCCCTTCAGTCACCATGAAGTGACTTTCTCTCCACGAGAGCACAAGTTTTACATTCGCAACATCTATCAATACTTGGTCTAGATATGTAAGACACTGATTAAAACTGTACCGATAAATAGAGAAGTCATCCATGAAAATCTTGAGAAAACTACCAACCATATCTACGAATACTGTCAACATGCACCTCTGGAATGTCGCTGGAGAATTGCACAATCCAAAAGGCATTTTGCGGAAGGCATATGTCCCGAATGGACAGGTGAAGGTGGTCTTCTCTTGATCTTCAAGAGCAATGGCAACTTTATTATAATCAGAGTATCCACATAAGGAACATAAATATTCCTTCGTGACCAGTCTTTCGACTATCTAGTCAATGAAGGGGAGCGAGAAATGATTTTTATTGGTCGCTAGATTTAAGCGCATGTAATCCACACATAAGAGATAAGAAGTTGGATATTTGGTTGGGATATCCTCGCCTTTGTCTTTCTTTATAATGGTGATATCTGATTTCTTCGGCACTATGTATATGGGACTCATATTTAGATTCGGAGATGGGATATATGAATCCAGCATCACACCATTTAGTAATTTCATTCATGAAAACCTCTCGACGGTTAAGGTTCAATCTGCTCTGAAATTCTTGGGAGGGGTTGTTTTCTTCTTCGAGGTAGATGTGATGCGAACACAGTGAAGGGATTGATCCCATGGAGATCTAAAATTTTCTAGCCTACTGCTTTCTAGTTTCTTTCTGGTACATCGAGTAAAAGAGATTCTTGGTACTTGGTCAGTTGTGAATTTATGATGATTGGGAACATTTTTGTTCACCTGGAAGGAAGGCATACTTCACGTTTGCTAGTAATAGCTTAAGCTAGGGTGGGGTTGGAATCATTTCAGTAACAACATCAACAACTATGCAGAATAGTGGTGTCGGATCCATCAATTGTAAAGTGTCCACCATTGGCAATGCAATCTCTGAATTCAATGTTGCACAAAAGTTCTCGATAATATTATCTTGTTCACAAAAATTTTCGATAATCTCCTCTTCTTATGCTAAAGATAGGTGGCCAACAATGAATTCACCTAGTAAATCAGCAAAGATCTCATCTTCAAAGACAGAGGGGAACTGTGTTGTCCACTCCTTCATCCGGGGAGAGGAATTCTTGTGTCTCTATTTCAA